>JBANSL010000007.1:34784537-35207037 GCA_037127255.1 Persicaria tinctoria | reverse complement strand
AAGTTTTTGTCTCTTTAAAAGGATGTTTATAATATTTTATTAAAATCCTAACTAGTTAGTTTTTGTGAACACTATGAGAACTTTAATGGGTTGTTTAGGGAGACGACCTTCATTTTGCACCTCTTTCCATCTTTGCTAGCTAAAGCAAAGTAGTAAGGAGATTTGAAGAGTGTAACAATTACAATTTATTAGTTTAAAACCCGAACCTTGTCTTGATGGTTAAATGCATTTTAAGATAAATCTTCTGATATTAGCAAAAAGCCGATCCAATATAGTTTCTCAATATATGCCAAAGAATTGTATGGTTGTTGTTCATTAGATAAAAACTAGAGAAGGGGTGAATGAATTATCTCTTGAAGCGAAATTGTTTTCTTTGTTTGATGATATTTTTTTTAAATAATTCTCAAGCTGAACATACAGGCTCTCTTGAATGTATATACTAATAGAAAAAGATGTCATTTTTCTTTGAGTGTTGCTTCTACTTTTGTTACACTTTGAGATTTGAAGGACTGTTAATTATATGGTGTCTTGAGTGTATATAGGCTGCTCACCAATTATTTCCTTGATGGACTGTTGTATGGTTTTAAAGAAACACTCCGAGAGGATAATTCTAAAATTTTATATATGCCGCTCAACGATTATTAACTTGATGGACTCTTATATAGTTTTAAATATTTTATAACTTGATCAGTCTTTGGTCTAGGGAAATGCCTTCATTTTCTATTAGCTTTGTTCAATGTGGAAGGTTAAACCATTTGCTTTATACACTTCCAGTTTTAAAGCCTTTCTATTTAAAAATGTTATTTTTCTGTCGGGTTATAGATCGTGCAATATTCATGTTAATTCTGAGTCTCTAGAGTTGAGCCCCACATGTCCCATGGGCCATTTACTTTAAAACACCAATTTCGATCACTTAAAACTCATGTTGTTATGCATATTCCTTTTTTGTTATTGTTCACCCCTCAACACTTTAGAATCTAGCGACTAGTTTGGCCTTGGCTATAAGGTATTAACTGATCATGTAGTGGGCACATATATGATATATCTTATGCTTGACAAACTTTACTTGATTAACTATTTTTTCTTGTGTGCAATCTTTTATGATTTTGCAGATGATTCGGTTTAGGTCTTTCACTAAAGATGATATCCGATCACTTTCAAAAAAGTCATCTGGCAATGTTGTGCCCATAGAGAAAGCATTACAGTTTGGTTCATTTCCATTTTTGAAACTTAGTGTTACTCTGCAACTCTTGCTTCAATTATGATTTAAAAGTCCCTTTTATTTGTAAAAGTGTATCTTTCATGTATCTATCCTTTGTAAAAGATTTGTAAATGTTGATATCGCGTTTATCTACCTGTTCATTTGCAAAATCTTATTTTATAAGCAAAGGGTGGTGTGTATCAAACGAAAAAAGCGTCTAATTATAGATGAAAAGTGTAGTGACTTAATAGTTATGAAATCGAACCATTACATAAAAACAGATGCTATTATCATTATACACATCTTCTAAATAATTTAAATCAATGTGTAATATATATTTTTACATCACAATGGTAACATAAATTGATATATAGTGCTAACAACAACATCTTTAGAAAAATATAAAATGATGTCTCTATCATGTTAATACATTGGTTATGCACATATTTCGTGTGGTGTATTATTTGAAAACAATATAAAATCACAAATTATATACATGAAATTAATATACATGTAATGAATATAATAAAACAGATGTCTATTTTGTTTTAATACATTGGTTATTTTAAAAAAAAAGTGATGTAAATGTAAAATTTAGGCTTGGTGCGGACATCTTCAAAATCTTATAAATGAAAAATAACGAAGGTTTAATAACAATTGAACATGTAATAAACTAAATTGAGGGGTTGATTTATATCTATATTCAAAATAAAATAGATGTTTTAACAAGGAAAAGACATCTGCTTAAAACAGATGTGAAAAGTTTTGATCTTTTACGACACGCATGCACATAGAGATCGGAAATTTTTTTGAACGACATCTGTTGACAACAGATGTCTAATTGCATTTTTCTAGTAGTGGGTCAATGCTCAATTACTCATTTCAAATTGTTCTCATTTATATCCAATTCAAGTCCCAAAAAAGTTATCTCTTAGATTGTGAAAATGAACTAATTGACCCTATAACCTACTATATGAATCCCTTTCACCTTCAGAGTAGGCAACATTGTGTTGGTTTGATTGTAACTCCTATTTTTGCATTTTCTGAAGTTTGCTTTTCTTACTATCAATAATGGGGTGGTGTTTTGTGCTCAATGGTAACTGCTATAGGTGTTGGCTCTTCCCTCTCTGTCTCCATTGTGAGTAATGATGTCATTACGTAGCTTTGTGTTTTGCAGGCTTATAGTGTCGAGATGCAAAAGTCACACTTGTTTTCAAGAGAGGTAGTTAAGTGTTCTGACCATGACCGAAGACACTAGTGGGGAACAATTGATTCCTGGAAATCTGCATACGAGAGAAAAGTCACACTTGTGTGGATTTGCCTTCGAAGAGGCCGACAGAGGAAGAAGGAGAGGAGAAGAAGATGATTGAGAATGGGGAAACTCGGGAGGATTCCACTAAGATAAGTTCAAGAACGATGTTGCTTTGCTTCTCTACGACCTCTACCAACAGGTACTTTTCCAAACGCTTTCATTTGTTTTATTCCCAACTTTCTTCTTTTTTCTTTTTCTTTTTCTTTGAAATGTTAAGAATTGGATTTTGGAATACTGAATTGATACAATGTGTTTTCAAGTGTTCAGATAAATTGTTGAGCTTTTTTTTTTGCCACTGCTTAGTGTATTTGGCTTTCTAACATACATTAAGAATAAGCTTCTTTATTGCTGAATGCATGCTTCATAAGTCACATGCTAATTTTTCGCCAGTCATGCTCGCCTATTGTAATATTCCTTGATGTTTTTGTTTCATCAGATTCTAGAATATCACCCGAAAATGATTGAAGAGTACCTTCAATTGCAGTAGTGAAACTAAATCCTTATTTTTTGATACTGGGAATGCTTGTTTTGCTTCAGTTTGGTTTCTAGTGTAGTAAGCCTATCGTTTCTCACTTCATGTCTGCATTTTACACTGTTTTTTTAATCATCCTGGAAAGGAAGCATTTCATCGTTTACATGTTCTGAACTGGGTGTAAAATTATGAGCTCCATCACTAGCAGGTGAAGGAAGTCATCCTGAAAAGGAAGCATTTCATTGTTTACATGTTCTGAATTGGGTGTTTCAAGTGAATGAAAAATTAGAGTTTTTTCCTGCTTGAATTTATTTGGACCTGTTATTATTCTTGGATGAGACTGACCCTTCCAGACACTGGGAATGGAGCACCTTGAAAACCTTTAAAAACTAATAAGAATGCACATCTTTGTGAATGAAGCACCTTTATTTTGCTATTTCAAGTTTGAAAAAAAGAAAAAGGGAAAAAATTGGGTTTATTCTTGTGTAGATTTCGTTCCATGATCGCAATATGGACTTGTAATCGTAGTGAGACTAGGTTCTACTTTTTGGCGCAGATCACTTTAATTTGGGATCTTCTCTGTTGTCTATCATAAATGGTTTGCACAATTTGATGAACACCTTGTGATACACAGCTGCTGGTGCTGCCATCACAGTCTTGTTCTTTGTCTACATAAGTTAAAAAAAGCTGCTAAAATTTCTTATTTATGTTTTGATTCATTGCCAGATGAATTTCGGATGCATAGAATGAGCAAGGATGGGAGTTCTTATGAGGTTCAAAGGACATGTGTACTGCTACCTGATACGGTTCTTTAATATATGCCATCTTATTAACCAATTGGATTAATTATTGTTATTTAATTGATGCTAATGGGCTGAATTGAAAACACACGTAGGGAGAACACGTTCATTTGTTGCCAACTGTGAGAGGAAGGAGAGATCACAAAATTTAGACGTTTCAAATGCACCCGTCTGTGCTGCACCACTGCCTGCTAATGCAGTGTAGATTTTCATCCCCATTCTGCAATCACATTTATATTTTCCCAATCAATATGTATTGCTTCATGATGTTCCATATGTTTTATTGAGTAGACTGCATCTGTCTGTACGTTAAAACTGTTAATATTAGAGTTCAGAGGTCATTGCACAGTTCTCACCCAACTGTCTTTGTGCAACCTCATGGTTCTAATATAAGTCAATATATGTGGTGATTCACCCTTGACTGCATGAACCTCTGATTTTTTCTAATATAGTTGTATATTTTACTTTCTTCCTTTGGCATCCTGAGATAAGCAAGTGGAAGCTTGCAGACCAGACTAATGGTGTGGTTGTTGGTGCTGTTTTACAGAATGCAACCTGCACTGATGTTGTTATGCAGAATTCGACCTACTTTGATGTTGTTATACAGAATTCGACCTGCTCGAATGCTATGACAGCAGCCACACAACATGAGGAAGATGTCAACACTTAGTCTGCAGCAAACACTTGGTCTGCAGCATCCAAGAAGAAAACCTTTAAGAAACACTTGGTCTATGTGTCTTGTATTTCATTGTTTCCATCACATTTATTTACTCTTTTTTGGTGTTAAGCTAGATGCACATATGAGGTAGACAACGAAAAAAATTGTAATTGAAACACCAAGCCTATTAGCTCAAACGGTAGAGCAGTGTGCTCGCACACAAAAATGCGGGTTCGAATCCTGCATAGGCTATCTATTGTTATCTCAATTTTTTTGTTCATATTCATAAATATGATTATAAAGTGTATGAGTAATATCATAAAGTGTGCAATTTTAAAACTTAAATGTGTAATTTTAGTTTCAAAAGGTGCAAATATAAAATTGAAAAGTGCAATTTTAGAACTCAAATAAATTTATTAAATAATTTTTTTATCAAGCCTAGAATGTTGCTCATAAACCTTTCAAAACAATTACTAAAAAATAGTGAATGAATCTAACAAATCTTATCTCAATCAATTGTGTAAAAGCAAGATACAGTTGTGCAGATTTAGAATACAATTGTGCACATTTAGAATACACGTGGGCAAAAGTAAGATACAATTGTGTAGATTCAGAATATAGTTGTGCACATTTAGAATACAAGTGTGCAAAATTAAGAATGTGTAAGCTTTTGCATGTGTTTTTAACTGACTTGCTCACACCTTCAGATAGATGGCATCGACAAATAATAGGGCGTCTCCTCAGTCTTCATTGTCGCTGCTGAGGCAGATAATAGTTTCCGACTTGAAAGATGACTTCAAATTGCACAATTATTATCTAAAATTGCACTAATATATCTTATTTTTGCACTTAATATAGTTCAGATTGCACGGTTGTATTCTAAAATTTCATTACTATGCATGATGTGTCATTAAAAGCCTATTAGCTCAAAATGGGAGAGCGACGTGCTATGCACAAAGACGCGGGTTCAAATCCCGTATATGCTATTTATGAGTGTCTTATTTTTATTTCCATTTATGAATAAAATTATAAAGTGAAAGAATAGAATGATAAAGTGCATAAATAAGATGTTAAAGTGCAAGAATAAAACGATGAAGTGCACAATTAAGATTATAAAGTGCATAAATAAAATGCTAAAGTGCAAGAATTAAATGATGATTTATTTGAATAATAACATGAAATGCATGAATAAAATGATAAAGTGCAAGAATTAAATGATGAATAAAATGATAAAGTGCATGAATAAGATTACGAAGTGCATAAATAAAATGAAAAAATGCAAGAATAAGATTATGAAGTGCACAATTAAAATTATAAAGTCCAATAATAGAATGATAAAGTGCATAAATAAGATGTTAAAGTGCAAGAATAAAATGATGAAGTGCACAATTAAGATTATGAAGTGCATAAATAAAATGATAAAGTGCAAGAATTAAATGATGAATTATTTGAATAATAATATGAAATGCATGAATAAAATGATAAAGTGCAAGAATTTTTTTTTTTTTTTTTTTTTGATTAGGAAAGAATTCGGGTGGGCAAGCCCTACCCGGCGGCATCCTTGCGGATGAGGTCAAGTAGACCAGAGTTATTTTGAATATCGACTCCTTGGGCAGAGCGGCAAAGGTGTGCAACCTTATCCGCCACTCTATTGCCCATACGAGGTACGTGAAAGTACTCTACTTCTTTCACTGTCGATAGCAAGACTTGAACGTCTGAGAGGATTTGCTCGATCTCCCAAGGGCATTTAGCTTTCTTGTTCAGGTAGTCTATGATAATTTTACAATCACCTTCGACTTGGATTCTTTCTATGCTGAGTTGTATTACTTTTTGGACCCCCATTTTTAGTGCAAGAGCCTCTGCTGTAATTGGCTGCTGTTTCCCAAGAATTTGGTGATGAATGGAAACCGGATGGCCTTCCCAATCTCTGATAATGATACCAGAAGTACTATCTCCATTAGCAATGGAAGAACCATCGAAATTGAGTTTGTACTTCCCCCTTGGGGGTTTGCGCCAACGTATTGTTCTTTGTTTGTCGCTCTTTTTTGGATGAACCCTTGTAGATGGGTGAACACATTCTTCCCAATCTTGCTCTATAGTGGATGTTTTGTTCCAGTTATCTATGTGGGATCTTATCATACGGAGAACGGCATGTTGGTGCGGGATTGTGGTATGTTGGAATAAATATTGATTCCTAATGTACCACGTAGTCCACCATACAAAGACGAGGTTAGTCAGGGCGGAAGGGGATAACGTATTCCCAAGTGTGGAAAGAATGGGTTTAAAATCCCGGGACTGGCCAATTAAGTGGGCAGTTGTTGCTTGCACTTGGTTCGGAAGTTGATGTATTGTTCTGATGAAAGAACATTCTAGAAACAAGTGTGCCTCGTCTTCAGGCGCCATATTGCAGAGTGAACATGTCGTAGGGACAGTCGAACCCCTATAAGACAGCCGGGAGGCTGTTGGTAGACCATTTTGTGCAATCTTCCACAGAAAATTCTTTACTTTCGGGGGAACATTAGTCTTCCAGATCCAGGCATTTGTGTCGGGCGTAGATGTGGATTGTGCTGTTATTAACTTGTAAGTGCTGGCCGTAGTAAACCAACCTTCCCTATCTGGCCACCAGTATAGTCGGTCTTGCAGGTTAGATGTAGGAAGAGGGATGTCTAAGATTTCTTTTACAATATCGTTAGGTAGAACCGCTTGTAGTTTTTCTCTCCACCACTTACCCCCCATAATATAGTCGTTGACGGTCTCATTCTGATTGTAATCCTGACTGCCTTCTACCCTAGATAGTAAGGAAGAGGTAGTGATCCAATTATCGGACCAAAACTTTATCGTGCGTCCATTTCCAACAGACCAAATCAGGCCAGATTTGAATGTATTAATTAACTCGGACAATTTGGACCATTGCCAAGAACTAGACCCCGATCGTTTGTAATAAAAAATACTTGCAGAACGCAGGTACTTATGCCTGATCAAAGTCACCCAAATATTACTGGGCTCGGCCAGAATTTTCCACAAGAGTTTCATCTGGAGAGCAACGTTCATATCTCCAGATTTACGAATTCCCAGCCCCCCAAACTGCTTCGGCTTGCATATCCTATCCCAGCTAATTAGGGGCCGGTACTGTAGGTCTTTATTCCAGAAGAAGGAGCGATTTAATTGGTCAAGTTCTTTATGCATAGCAGCGGGGAGCATAAAGTTCTGCATTACATGTAGAGGCTTGGCAGAAAGGTTGGAGTTAATCAAGGTAGCACGACCCTGTTGGGAAAGAGCATTAGCCCCCCACTTAGTCAATTGTTGCTTGGATTTACAGATGATATCTTCAAATGTACTGCTGGTGACTCTACCATTAATAATAGGGCAACCCAGATATCTTTCTATTGAACTTTCGTTTGTGATATTGAGGCAGTTACGTAACTCAAGAATCCTTTGATTCGGAATCCCCTTAGTTGCTTGGAAACTAGATTTATGGTAATTGACCTTCTGACCTGATACTCTGCAGTAGGAATCAATGATCGATTTCACTTTGCGCCCTGCTTCCACGCTACCTTTAGAGAAAATGATGATGTCATCCGCAAATGATAGGAATGGAATCCGGGGGCCGTTGTGTCCAATCGAGAAACCAATGTGAGGTTTATCTAGGCTGGCTTCTGCCGTCAGTTTTCGGGCTAGAACCTCTGCGCCTAAAATAAATAGGAAAGGGGAGAGAGGATCGCCCTGACGAATACCCCGTGATGGAAGAAACAAGTCAGTAGGGCCGTTATTGATTAGTACTGAGAACGATACAGACGTTACACACTCCATAACCCACGAAATAAATGTTTCGTGAAACCCAAATCTTATGAGAACACTTTTTAGGAAATTCCAATCGACCATGTCATAAGCTTTTTCCATGTCTAATTTTATCGCCAGCCATCCTTCACGGCCCCTTCGGTTTTTGTAAGAATGGAATATCTCATGAGCTATGAGGACGTTGTCCTGTATCGCTCTGTCTGAAACAAAAGCACCTTTCAATGGATGTATGAGTTTCCCAATAACCTTTTTCATTCTCTCAGTTAAGATTTTGGAAATTATTTTATAAATATTGGAACACAAACTAATGGGCCTGTAATGACGAGTTGTCGTAGGATCGTCTCTCTTTGGCAGCAAGGAAATAAACGTATGGTTTATTTGCCGAAGTATCTTTCCAGAGTGGAAAAATCCTTTAACCGCACAGATTACCGATTTCCCGACGATATCCCAGTATTTTGTATAAAATTCGGCCGTAAACCCATCCGGACCCGGGGACTTGTTTCTCCCTAAATTGAAAGCTGCCGTTTTGATCTCTAAGTTCGACGGTAGTGCAATAAGAAAATTATTTTCTTCTACCGAGATGGCAGGTTGTATTAGTCCCAGAAGGTCATTAAGAAGACCTTCATCAGTTGGCTCTTTCTTAAACCTATTCTCGAAATCCCTTTTTATCTCATTTCTAACGTTTTCCTCACCCACAACCACCGTACCATTGGAGGTGGTGATGTTTCGAATTTGTTTTCTGTGCCTTCGTCCCGAAGCCACACGGTGGAAGTAAGCTGTGTTGGAGTCCGATAGTTTGAGGTGTCGAGTTTTTGCTTTTTGACTCCAGAACGATTTCTGAAACAGAAGGAGTTTTTCTTTCTTCTTAATTAGTTGTTGTTCCTTAATTTGATACGGTTGGACGATTCCAGATGGACCATCAGACTGGATACGCAAAAGCTCCGAATCCACTTCTTTTAATTGGCGGAAGATGTTCCCGAAAGTTGTTTTATTCCAATCCTTGGCCTTCCTTTTCGGTATTTTCTGCTTAAAAATTAATTGGAACATAGCGAAGCCAGGGCAAGAAGCCCGCCAGGATTGTTTAACTATGTTGCGGAAATCTTTCCTAAGCAACCATGTGTTTTCAAATTTAAACGGGGGGGGGGGGGGGGGGGGGGCTTTGAAATTTGAATTATCTTCAAGGGCGATGGATATTGGGCAGTGATCCGAAGTGGAGAAAGCACCATTAAAGGTTATCAAGTTGGGGAAGGATGCAAGAATCTGTTGGTGAACAAGCACCCGATCAAGCTTTTCACGGATATTGAAGCTTTCCTCTGGGTTCTTTCGCCAAGTGAACGGATTTCCAAACGTGGGGAGGTCAATTAGAGAGCAGTCGTTATTGAATGATATTAGACGAGAGAACCTAGTTGTTCGGGTAGCAGCTCCGCCGAGCTTATCCGTGCTACATAGAATCTCGTTTAGATCCCCTAGGACCATACACGGAATAGAGGAATCATTTACAATTGCTGTTAATGTTTTCCAAAAGTCATCTTTCTCATTTGGTGTTGGTGGTGCATAGACGAAAAGAACCAGAATAGGAAACCCATCCTGAGAGCTTTCAAGTCTAAGGCCAATGATACGGGGAGTGTGAATGGCCACTGAAATTGTAAATTTTAGTAGCTGATGAGACTTCCATAAGACACCAATACCGCCTGATCTCCCAATAGAAGGCGACCAAACCCATTCGTCAAACCCAATATTTTTCCACACCTTGTCGTCCGGAATATTTTCCGATTTGGTTTCTGCTAACGACAAAATTTGAATGTGTTCATTCTTACACATGGAGTCGATTTCCGTCCAGAAAGTTCGTTTTCCTATCCCCCGACAATTCCAGAAACAGATCTTCATAAAAAACCGTTTATGATAAAAGGATATGGATTCAGAGTCCTTAAATCGAGGTGATTTGGATGATCTAGTGTGCAAGTAATTGTAGCAAGCTTTATGAATTGTAGGTAGAGTTTGTCGGGATGCCAGGTAGAGTACGGCCAAAGGGCCCAAATATGTGGGGCTTTATCACTTTGTTTTTTGAATCCATCCCAAAACCAAATGTTGACATTATATTTCGAACGAGCTCGGTTGGGAGGGGAGATAGCAATTTTGAAATTCTCATGCTTTTTTATATTTGTAAGGATTTTAGGTTGAATCCAATTCCAATTCCAACGGCTAAGCAAGGCAACCCGAGAAATTTTTTTGGAGATAACGGCTCTACCCAACACAGTCAAAATGAGACCCAAGAATTCTTTCCTCATAATTAAAAATTGGAAAAAGGAATCCATACCACAATTATGAGGAACAGAAAGGAGCTTATAGCAGTTGTTGGAGATGGGAATGGTGTTGGGTGTACTCCATGCAGGCATGAAATTTAGACGAAATTTTGGAAAGCCGACAGAAGATTGGCTAGAAACAACACCGGACAGAGTTACAAGTTCGAAAACGAGTGAGACCATATTAGTATTAGCAGACAAGGAGTCAATTAAGGCTGAGCAGCATCGAGATTCCGGCCGGGGGAGGTGGAAAAGCATATGAAGAGGCAAACCATAGCATATAAGAATGGGCTGATTTATAGGACAACAGGAGACAAAATGCCCCAACCTAGATCGACTAAACACCACAACAGCCGTAGTGCTGTTTTCATATATATCATAGATTATGAAATTGCCACCCAAGACAACAAAGGTTATAGAATCCAATTTATACATCATAAGTTTGCACCAAGGCAGGTAGGAGGGTGGTTTTTTATTTTTGACAATAATCAATGATGCATACCAGTTCAGAATAATAAAGGATGCATTTATCTTATGAAAGATAATATATAGATGGGCAATATCCATATTGCAGTTCTTACACATGGAGTTTACCATTCCACTATTAGACAACAGTTTAGTATCTATAGCGCTTTTTGCAACATTTAGAGCTAGAATCCAATGTTCCCCATTGCATACAGACAACCTCCAAAAGGGAGGAAGATATGGAAATAGTCTCATCCCTAAGAAGTACACATAATCCGGCCCCAACCCATATCTGCAACTTACACGAGACCGTGTTCTCCAAGCTTTTAGAGGGCTGTTTTTGAGGTTTTGGTTAGTCAAGGGACGCTTTCTAGAGTCACCACCAGTCGGGTTGGTAAACCCATTATCAATCCGGTTGACCAGCCTCTGTACATAATTTCCACAAACAACCACATTCACCCCAATAAATGGGATAACCCATGCCCATGGAAAGGATTTGTTCAAAGGAGATGAATTACATGAATGAATAAAGAGGGGACTGAGAACCCAAGCACTTTGCTGATAAAAAATAGTGATCAACCAAAATGATTTATTATTAGAATTCATAGAAGGAGAGCTTACTGAGAAACGGTGAGACGAGGCTCCACCCAATGCAGAGGGAGATTGAGACCTGCGAGCCAGAATGGATCCCCAAGCGCAAAATATATGCAAGTGAGGATTTTTAATAAGATCATTTACATCACAAACTGAGTAGAGGAAGAGTACAAGTAATGCCAAGATACCATCCGACACACATTTCAGGCTCAACACAATGAGGCTTAGCTGCTTTCATTTCTTTTTTTCCTTGTCCTTGAGTTGGTGGCTATTGCCCTCGTCCCGGAGCAAGCTCCCATCCGAGTGATTTGCCTCGCGAAGAGGATTTGGGCCCTTGCGGGATTTGGTTGAGGAGAAAAAACAAAATTTCACCCCAAATGAATTTTTACCTTTACCTTCGGATGAAAACACCAATGAAAACAAGGCCAAATCAGCTTGTTTTTTTGATGATTTCAAAAAGCAGTTTAATAGCCCTTTCGGGAAATGGCGATAACAATAGAAACGGAAGACAAACCTCGTCGTTGAGCCAACAGAACAACCAGTGGAGCCAACACTGGCCAGCCGCCACCAAGCACTCCGCCACCGGAAACCACCAAGAAAGCATTCCCCAAACGCCTGCCGCCACCGCACACATAGCCACCAGAAGCCACCCCGACGCCCCGAACCGCAGCCCCATTTCCTCCTCTTGCGAAAATTTTTCGCAATCTTCTTGATTCCATGGCTAAAGATCGACAGGAACACATATCTACGGCCAAAGGTTGCCCCAATTTTGACGATTTTCCCTCTACTGCAACCAATTTTTGCCATCTGTAGGTGTTTGATTATATTGAACCGAATTAGGGTTCTTGAGGGAACTTGACAGAGGAGAGAACGCTCCAACGAGCCCCAACTGAGGCACGAACCAGGGAGAGCGGGGAGAGGGAACCCGAAATTGGCAGGAAATCAGGCTAATTAGAGGAAGGAGGGGACGATGCGACGAAGAAAGATTTGGTTTAGAAGGGAAGTTTAAGCAAAGGAATTTTCGGCGCGTGGGAGCGCGTTCTTCAGGCTCCCGGGGGAGGTTTTCCGGTTAGAATTAAATGATGAATAAAATGATAAAGTGCATGAATAAGATTACGAAGTGCATAAATAAAATGAAAAAATGCAAGAATAAGATTATGAAGTGCACAATTAAAATTATAAAGTGCAAGAATAAGATTATAAAGTGCACAATTAAGATTATGAATTGCACTTTTGTCAAATTGGCCATATTTTATACATATTCATTCTGTCAAATAAAAGATTTGAGGCAGCCAACTGATCAAAAGTGTTTCAAGCAATGGCATA
Source organism: Persicaria tinctoria (assembly GCA_037127255.1). NCBI lineage: Eukaryota > Viridiplantae > Streptophyta > Magnoliopsida > Caryophyllales > Polygonaceae > Persicaria > Persicaria tinctoria. The sequence continues at coordinate 35,194,108 of JBANSL010000007.1, read as the reverse complement.
TATAGTACACACTAACCTTAATTTGTCAACTGCAGCTGATTAATTTAGGTTTGTTGTATAATTTAAAGATTCATAGTATAGACACTTGCATCACCCTTTTAAATTAGCCTAACAAATATGGAGACATATGTCCAATTGTAACTTAAACTATTAAAATTTATTTTTAAAAAAGGATGTGAGCTTGAAGAAGAGAAAAAAGATAGGTGTTTACTTTGGACCGCTAGGCTGGGAGTAGAAGCAATATGACAACTTTGCTTTAACCATTTAATCAAAGTAACCGATCAACAACACTTGCATCACCCTTTTTGATTTGTTGCTATCAAGATCCAGAATTGTATGAAGGATTGAAGGGATCATAAAACATGAAAGCTCCTACAACTAAGGAGTGTCAATCTTTATGCACACTAAAATGTACAACCAACGATAAATCAAATGCTATTTCCAAAAAAGTTGCATTTCTCATGTAGTAAGCAATGAACAAAACGAGAAGCAAATCTTACTGAATAACTAATTTAAGTGTCATATGACAGCACTGCATATATGCATATGAATCTTGCAGTAACGGGAGAAAACGCCCAAAAAATATGAGGTAAAATTGAGACAATGTACCTGAGATTGCCTTAGAAAGCTAGAAGTGAAAGAAATTTGTTCATCAGACTTCAAAATCATTTGGAGAAGCTTCACAGAAATCAGCAAGCTTAGGAATACCCAGTTGCATATTTGGGATATTATCATTGGGTTATGATTATCATCCCTGGGAATGAAATAGATATAGCAAAACCTTAAACAAGTGCCCTATCCAATCCATGGAGATCAAAGAAGAACTAATTTGGTAGTAATTGAATAAATCAGAGATAGATTTGTTTCCATCATCCATGACCAATGGTCAGTGGTGAGTTTAATCTCATTTAACAGTTTTGACAGAAGTGAGCTGCTCAAGTTTGACAAATATGACAAAAATAGCTAAGAATAAAAAAGATTATATAGATCCAGGTGGAGTCGAACCACCAACATCCTGAACATCAGGCGCTCATTCCTAATTGAGCTTATGGATCTTAAAAGGCAACAAGATAACCCAAATATTGACAAGCTAAGAACATCTGAGTTCTAAAAATGCACTTTTCAGTTTTATACTTTCATTTTTTCAAAATAAAATTGCACATTTAAGTTATAAAATTAGCACAAAGGCCTCACAATCATCTACCACTGAAAGTTAAACACCAACACACACTGCATAAATCAAAATGATTGAAGCAGAACAACCAATTGATGCTAATAGGACATCATATACTACACTTTTCAGTCACTCACAGCCAGCAATGAAGGCCAAATAAGAGAGTAAAAGAGGCCACCTTACAACACTATGTGAACTACATAATCAATTGCAATCGATCACCAAATCAACAATGCCACCTGAGATTGATTGGTGCATTAGCATATATACTCTGAAATTTCTTATATTGCAGTTGGCATTCATTGGATAGAGGGCTAAATATGAAACTTTCCTCTCATTATTAATTTTCAATAAGACACCATCATGTGTCTCAACATCTTTAATCAGTATAATTTATGTATGACATATAAGCCAAAGACTTGTTAATTGTAATGCATGAATACGTAGTAGGGGCACCACAGTAGCAACAGAGATAGTTTTATTATCTCAAATCCAAGTAAAAAAACTCTCAATCAATTAAATTCAACAACATATCATTATAAATAAGTTTCAATTTCACTCATTCAATTACAAGATTCTACAAATTTATTCAATTTAGCAAAACCTAGAAATTAGGGGTTTATTAGAAACTTACTTTGTGGATTCAAGGAGGAGACAAGGAGAAGGAGAGGCTGATCGAACAATGGCCGTCAGTGTTCTGGTTGGAGGTCGGGATCTATTTGCCTGGCTCGGAAGGAGGCTGTCGGCACCACCGCTGGCTGCTCGACACTCCGGAAGAACTCCCTGTTGTTGCTGCTGATGGGGAGAGAGAGGTTGGAGTCTTCTTAGGATCGGAGGTCAGGGCTTCGTGACTTGCCGTCGGCGGCTGGTGCGGTTGGAGGGAGGCTCGCTGCTGGCATCGGCGGCTGGTGAGGTTGGAGGGACATCGACATGGAGGACTCGGGTAGGAAGAAGCAGCAAGCCAGCAACCGAGGGAAAAGAGGTTGGAGTCTTTTGTTTTTTTATTTCCGGTTCAGCACGGGTTAGTTTTTTTTAATGGCAAGCCCGCTTCAGCTTTTCCCTTAATGACTTCATTTTCACTTTAAACACAATTTTCATCTTAAGCCCCCTTTTCATTTTAACCTCACCCTATATATATATCTATATAGAGGTTAGGTCTAGTGTTAACAACCCTTAATGTGTTTTGTGTTAACAAATCACAACCATAGATTGAGGGAAAATGGAAGGTTGAGATTAATTGTGGATTTTTTTTTTCTTAAAAAAACGTGGGTCCCACTAATATTGCTCCTCACCCTCATAATGTGGTGTGTGTAATCCACTCTCCCCACAACCCACTTTGATTTTGAAAAATGACGTAAATGGAAATTGGTGAGCCCATCTTGATTTAAAAAAAAAAATTAACTAGTTAATACTCCGGTATGGAATCACATGATCGATTAATAATCCACCTGCTTGTTATTTTCAATTAGCAATTAGATTTCGATGAATAATGACGAATAGTTCCTTATTATCAACGAATAATTCCTTATTATTAACGAATAGTGATTCTGAACTTGCCGAATAGTCATAGTCGATAAATTCATGGGAATAAATTTCAAGAAACCTATATCTAATTGGTCCCATATATATGAATAATTCCTTATTGTCAACGAATAATTACTCTGAATTTGTCGAATATTCGATAAATTCACGAACAATTTATATATGAATAATTCCCGATTATCAACGAATAATTACTCTGAATTTGTCAACTATTCGATAAGGTGATATTAAATATTCGCTAATTTATAGTTATTATTCGTGTGTAGAGAAGAGTTATCGCTTATATATTGGCAAAAGGTTGCTCAATCTTGCAACTATTCGCTAGGTTGATAGTAATTTTTCGCTAGATTGATTGTAATTATTCGCTAGATTGAAAGAGCATATAAATGTAATTCTTGATTTCCCACATCTAATTAACCACATACGTACATATGAATAATTTCGTATTATCAACGAATATAACTCTGAACTTGCCGAATAATGACTTTGAATGTGATAGATACGTTAATTATGCAGTAAAATTTGGACAATTATTCAGTAATATGTTCAAATAATATATAATAGTAACGAATAATCTATCACATACCATCGAATAATTTATTGTATACCAATGAATATCTATTACAAAACCAGGAATACCCATGAATAATCAACTGTCGTTTGTAGATCTAAAAAATCTTTTGGAAAAAAAATGGTCGTTTGAAACACATCTTCTGGAAAATTCTACATCTGACCTTCTTCGTCCAAAATCATCAAAATCGCAACAACTAAGGCTAGAATCGGAGAGTCTCTTCGAACGAATACACAGGAATGAATTAATCCATAGCAAATGAAATGAAATCATACCTCGAAATAGTAATCCCGAATATGAATTCCTCAAATTCACCGACCCAAGGAGCCCGAGCTCGATTACAACGTCTGTCCGGTGAGGCGAGGAGAGGAGATCCGGCGACAGGCACAGCAAGGCACGACGAGGCGAATCTGAGCGAGGGAGGCCACCATCTCGAATCCGAGCACGACGAGGCGGGTAGAAGAGAGGAGAAGACAGGCACGGCGAGGCGAGTAGGCCACCGTCTCGAACTCGAGCGAGGGAGGCGCCGCCGGTCCCCCCTTCCAAATTCCAATCTCTCCCGATCCTCCATCGCCATCGCCCGCGCCGCCACTGTCATCCTCCATCGCCGCCGCCAGTTCCTTCCAATCTCTCCCGATCCTCCATCACCATCGCCCTCCGCCGCCATTGTCATCCTCCATCGCAGCCACCGGTTCCACCATCGCCTACCGCTAGGGTTTTTTGGGAAGCCCTCTTGCTTTCTCTATCCCCAGAACGAGGCATTCACACGCGCGTCTTATAGAAATGGAAATGTGTTTTTGTAATATTAAATTATAATTAATAAATAACGTGGAATAATCTCGGCCTTTCAATTTTCATCAATTAAAGGTCAAGATTTGTTAACACAAAACACAATAAGAGTTGTAAACATTTGATCCATCCTATATATATATATATATATATATAGGGGAGAGTTCAAGTGAGAAGGGGCGCTTGTGGTAAGAAAGAAAGAAGTGATCTGATTGGAGAATTAAAAAGTAGGTCACGCGCTTTTATTTTGCCAGTTGAAGAACACGCGCTTCATTCCTTAATACCTTCTTCCTCACTGCTTCACCAATCACCAAGGCTTCACCGTCTCCGAGCAGTACTCGTCCTCATCCAGTCCGGCGGCCCGGCCACATCCAGTCCTCCGGCGTCTCGACCACGTCCAGTCCTCCGGCGTCCCGACCATGTCGAATCCTCCGGCGGCGCGCTCTCCCTCTCTCCTCCGGATCCCACTCTCGCTTCAGATCCGGCGGCTCAGACACATCCAGTTCTCCGGCGGCCCGACCACGCCCAGTCCTCCGGCGTTCTGACCAGGTCGAGTCCTCCGGCGGCCCGCTCTCCCTCTCTTCTCCAGATCTCACTCTCTAGATCCGGCTTTTCCCACAAGCACGCCCCCGCTCCCATGGAAGCCCAGATCTAGGTTTTCCCGCAACCACGTCCCCGCTCCCATCCGCCATTGGAGGCGAGGATGGCCATGGAAGCCCGGATCCCGCTCTCACTCTTCGACCCCGCTCAGATCCATCTTCAAATCGGATCTCCTGCACCCAGATTTGATTGGGTTCACAGTTGCTTGTTGGATTGGTTCAGGGTTACTTGATATATAGCAATTGTTACTTGAAATTATATTAATCATCCCACCCCCATTGTTACGTGATATATAGAAATTGTTAATCTTTTTTTATACAAAGCGGTTCAGAGTTTTAATACCGAGTGGTTCAGGGTTTTAATACCGAGTGGTTCAGTGACTAAATAGAGGTTGGTTCAGTGACTAAATAGTTTGGTTCAATGACTAAATAGAGGTTGGTTCAGTGACTAAATAGATGTTGGTTCAATGATTAAATAGAGATTGGTGCAGTGACTAAATAGAGGTTGGTTTAGTGACTAAATAGAGAGTGATTCAATGATTCAGGGTTTTAATACCAGGTGGTTCAGGGTTTTAATACCAAGCGGTTTAGGAATTTAATACTAAGTGGTTCAGGGTTTTTATCCCAAGTGGTTCAGGGTTTTTATGCCAAGTGGTTCAAGGATTTTTTACGAAATGGTTCAGGGATTTAATACCAAATGGTTCAGGGTTTTTATATAAAGTGTTTCAGGGTTTTTAATGCCAAGTGGTGTAGGGTTTTTATACTAAGTGGTTCAGGGTTTTAAACCAAGTGGTTCATGGTTTTTATTCCAAGTGGTTCATGAGTTTTATACCAAGTGATTCAGGGTTTTAAACCAAGTGGTTTAGAGTTTTAATACCAATTGATTAAGGGTTTTAATACTAAGTGGTCCAGGGTTTTAATACAAAGTGGTTCAGTGTTTTAAACCAAGTGGTTCAGCATATATATAGAAGTTGTTTACGAAGTAAATAGAAGTTGTTCATGAAATAAATATTAGTACGTGGTTCATGAAATAAAGAGTATTGGTTCATGAATTAAAGAGTAGTGATTCAACAAATAAATAATATTTGTTCATTAAATTAATAATTAAAAAGATAAACATTAAAAGAAAAATAAAATAAGAATAAAAATTTTATAATTATTAAATAGTAGTGGTTCATTAAATAAATTCTAGTGGTTCATTAAATAAAGAGTAGTGGTTCATCAAATAAAAATACACAATTTTATTTTTTAAAAGATAATTTGCAATTATAAAAATACACAATTTTTTAAATGAAATATATGTATTTTTTCTAATGTATAATTAATAAAATGATATGACGATGCTTTAATTAATTTTTTTTAAAAAATCTAAGTAAACAAAGCTGATTGAATTTTAATAGGAAAAATTTTAAAGGGTTTAAAATTAGTAAAATGTCAAATGAAAAATGAAGATGTATTAGCATAGTGCTACGCTGCTACTTCCGCCCTTCTTGCCAGTGAACCCGTGTTCGTTTCTTCGGAATGGAAGAGGACGCTGTGTTTTTTTTTTCAATTGTAAGAGCGTGTGGATGGCACGCATAGGATAGAGCAAAGCGCGTGGGGTAGGTTGGGTGGATCCGACACGCACGCTTGAGAACGCAGATGGACCAATATGATTACTTCTTTCCTTCTCACTTTTGGATTTGTGTGTACTCGAACCCAACCCTCTATATATATATATATATATATATATATATATATATATATATATATATATAATAGTATATAATAATTGATTGATTTTACCCGAAATCCGAAATAGTCTAATGCGAATGATCCGATTGACAGGTTTACAGAAAGGACCCAACCGACGTAATCTGGATCGGTTTGGAACACGTCAAATACAAAAAATATACGCAGTAGACGAAAAGTCTTTCAACGAAACAAACACAGTTTACGGGACAAAGGAAAGTTCCTTGGTCCAATCTATCTTTCGCCCCCTTTCCTGCTGGTACCCTTCGCCCTTAAGCAAACCGCCAGACCACCTTCACCTGATTACCGGACTCCAATGGCGTCCACCTCCGCCATCTCGTCGGCGGCGACCACCAACATCATGCTCGCCATCTTCGAGAAGAAGACCAACTCTATCGACCTCTACCGGCCCCTCCGCAACTACATCGGCATCCACTATTCCGAGCGCGAGGCCCAGAACCTCGACGATGACCTCGAAACCCTCAAGAACCTTCGCTCCGATGTCGAGAAGTCCTCCGATTCTCCCCCCGCTCGCCGCGATCTCCTCATCAGGTACTTCAAGGCTCTCTGTTCAATGGAGACTCGTTTCCCGATCTCCCCCGACAAGGACCATATAACCACCATCCAATTCACCTGGTTCGACGCTTTCAAGCAGAAGAATAAGTCCTCCCAGGTCAATCTCCATCTTGAGAAAGCCGCTGTGATGTTCAATTTGGGCGCCGTGTATAGTCAGATCGGTCTTTCCTTCGATCGGTCCACGGTGGAGGGGAGGAGGCAGGCGGTGCACAATTTCTCCAGCGCCGCTGGTGCCTTCGCTTATTTGAGGGATCGTCTGTCGGTCAAGGCCGCTGCTGGAGGCACCGCTACTGTGGACATTTCCGTTGAGTGCGCCGGTATGCTGGAGAGGTTGATGCTTGCTCAGGCTCAGGAGTGCGTGTACGAGAATACCATTGCCAAGGGCAGTACTCATGGGGTTTGTGCTAAGATCTCTAGACAGGTATAACAGTTATCAATTATCTCCAGACTTATGATTTGATTGGAATTAGGTTATCAGTTGTATAGAGTGATTTTGTATTTCTGTATGCTCCCCGAGTAGCCAAAGTTTGAGATAATAAAAGTAAACATTGCTGAATCTATTGTTTGCGGTTATGTTACCTGTAACAACAGGTTGGGATATATTATGAAGAAGCTTTTGCGGCGCTAAATGCTGCTCCTCTCAGCCAGCACTTTGACAAGACTTGGATAACTCATGTACAGTTGAAGGCGGCTCTATTTTATTCCGAAGCTTGCTTTAGGTATAGTTTAGAGCTTCATGAGAAAGAAGAGATTGCAGAGGAAATTGCAAGGCTTAAAACCGCAATCAGTGCCTTGATTGACACAAAGAAATCTGCTAGAGGGGCACCTGCCCAACTTCTTGATGCTGTGACTAAGTTGGAAGCAAATCTCAATAAGAACTTGGAAAGGGCTATGAAGGAGAATGATAGAGTATATCTGATGAGGGTTCCTTCACCCAGTTCATTGACCACATTGCCTGCAATTTCCTTGGTGAAGCCCATGCCAATGGATGAGGTTTTGGATGCTAGCAAAGAGAAGTTGTTTGCAAGTATTGTTCCAGATAGTAGTGCAAAAGCCCTTTCCAGGTATACTGAAATGCTTGATGATGTTATTAGAACACAAGCTGAGAGGTTGCAGCAAGGCAGTGAACTAGCACGAGTGAGACTCAAGGAAATGGATTTGCCGGATGCTATTATTTCATTGGAAGGGAATGCTACACTACCTGAAGATCTTAAAGATGATGTAGAAGCAGTGCAAATTAGTGGTGGCCCAGCTGGGCTGGAAGCAGAGTTACAACAACTTAGAGATTTGAGGAGGGTCAACCAAGAGTTACTTGTTCAAACTGAGGAAATGTTGCAGAAAGAAGCACAAGAAGATGCTCAATTTAAAAGTCAGTTTGGAACACGATGGACTAGGCCACAATCTAGTACACTTACAAAGAACCTGCAGGACAGACTGAACAGATTTGCAGCGAACTTAAAACAAGCTGCTGATAGTGATGGAAAGATTGAACGATCTGTAAGAGAGCATTCTGCTCTCATGTCCATTCTTGACCGACGTCCGGTATGCTCCTTAATCCTACAACATTTTGGTTTAGTTGAAGTGACATCTGAAACAAATTACATTTGTTTGCACTTTGTTTGTGGAGAGAAATATGTTTGTATGCAGTGTGGGGATTAGACCATCTGCCTACCGAAGCATAGGAAATACACCTACTCACCATCTCTTCTTTTTATCTCAAATTAGGAGCAAACTATGTTATCCATAAAGCTTGTTCCTAAGTGTTTAGCACTAAAAGTCAATAGTGTTGAGCCCTTTCATTGTTTTGTATATTATTCCAAAAGCTACAATGGCTTTCCTCTGGTCTGGATACTCATACACATACCAATATTCTTTCTATCATTACTTCTGAACTTTGAAGGATTCCTGAACTTTTGTTACTGTAAAATGGTATGGTAAGAAGTAAGATAATATGAAAAAACTGCCACGATCAAATTATTTGGTGTTGGCTTTTTGTGCCTTTGATTAAACCTAGCAATTAGTTAGCTGCACAAGTTCTTTAATTTTAACCGGGTTTAAGAGTTTCTTGTTGAAGGGTTCATGAGATTCACTTGCATTTTCCCCCTTTTTTGCCATAGTTCCTCGGGTAGCTACACCGATACTTCTTTTCTTGTAATTATATATTTGTGGCAAATGCTCATCATCTATTACTCTTTCTTCTCTCCTTTGCAGATAGAATCTGCCCTTCCAACCCTTGCAAAGCCAATCATGTCTTTGGATGCCAATGAAGATGCAATTGTTGGGGCTTTAAAGCAGAGCTTGGTAATCCAATTGTACTTTTAATGTTTTGAAAATTTAGCTTTTGTTTCTTATCAATTAATTATCCTCTTGAATTTGTCTGCTATAAATGTGCACATTTGTTAAGCTTGACTTGGTGCTTCTCTTCTAAGGTGAAGTATAGGTTTCCTTTCATCAATACAATAGTGTACAGCTTGGACAAGTGTGTTAGGTCTAGTGTTCTAAAAGACGACCTAGGCACTAGGTGGCCCATCACCTAGGAGTTTAGTGACCTGGGCGGGCAGCTAGGTGAGAGTTGTGCCTAGGTGGGCTAGGCAGCTAGACGGGCTAGACAAGTTTATTTCCTATATAGTTGGTCAGGGACCATGATTTTGAGTTTATGATAAGATTATGAATGATTATATGTCAATGTGGATTATGACATGGGATAGGGGTTGAAATACAAAGAAATAATCAGGATTGTTCTAATTCTGCCTAGGCTCCGCGTAGCAGCTAGGCTGCCACTTAGCATCCTTTAAAACACTAAAAAATTTAATGTCATCATTGGTCAACTAAAGCACGTCAACTACACACGAGAAAAAGAATTGCTCATGAAGAAAAATAGAATTGAGATATAAGGATATGTATACAAATGACTAAGGGTTTTAAGCTTCACCCATCCATAAAAACAAAGGCAATACTATGGAATTTTAAGGGAAGGAAATCATTTGTATAATTGTATCTACTATATCTTCTTGTTAATAAAGGCACATAAGGGAATGTTTCGTGTTCTCTATACAACGAATTTCACACACCTACCTCATTTATTCAAGTTCACTACTTCTTCAAGTGGGAAACATCATTTCGATGTGTGGTTTTATGTACTCAATTTTCAAGAATTGATTGTTAGATATAAATATACTAGTGTAGGTCCCACGCCTTGCACGATGATTATTTTAGATTTATTATAAATTGTATTATGGGTTAAACCTACTCCTAATCTTTTATGTTATTTCTTAAAACTACCTTTATATATAGAATGTTTATAATATTTTGTTTTACAATATTCAAAATAGTAATATTAATAGTTTAATTGATTGACCTAACCAAATAACCATGATGTTGAAGCTGGGAAATATTTTTTTTAAGAACATAAATCCTTTATATAGGCATAATCCATTCAATTTAACCAGCAATTTTTATTTTTCAACCAAATTTTATAATTTTTTTGACATTTTATTTTTGTGATTAAAATTCCCTTATTTAATTAATTAGTTAGTGTAACAAATAAAATGGTTATATAACAAATATTATAATATTATCTTTGTCATACTAATCCACATTTTTTATTTTGTGATTTATTATTTAGGGTTTAAAATAAATTAAAACACATAAAATGTTACCTTTTATTTTGTTGAAAAATATTAGAAGATTATATTTTGATTTGTTAAAAAAATTATAGGTGTTTTGTTTTAAAAAAAAAGTTCCATTATATAAGGTGCCTTTTCCCGGGGGGGGACTATATGTATTATGTATGTATACGTGTGTATGTATATTGTATGTGTGTGTGTGTATTAAGGAAATATTGCTGTCTGGTCATTAATTAGATCTTGACATCTATTGTGGAAATGGATACAGTTCTCCTCACAAGAGGGGAAAAAGAGCGTTGAAGGAAATATCGACTTGTTATTTTTTTTATGAACTTCTACTGGAAATCCTATGGAATCCTAGCCCGTTTCCCATTTATAAACTCTGTTTGGCGTGGCTTTTCATTTAGGGAGTGAGGATTCATCAGTGAAATTAAGTATTCAGCCTTGTGGTTCTCAAACAAGTAGAAGTAGATGCATAGTTCTTGCTGTGTATGTTCTTCATTTTGAAACATAGTTCTTGCTGTCTATGTTCTTCACTTTGAATTCATCGAGACTTGTATTTGCTACATTGTGTTAACTCATGCTCTTGTATTTTGCATATCTTTGCAGAGGCAATTGGAGACTTTAGGTGCACAACGAGCAGGGCTTGAGGACATGCTCAAGGAAATGAAAAGAAAGGTGTCTGTTACTTGCTTTGCTTAATACTTTTTCTGGCGGGGGCACATTGTTGCTTACTGCCTGCACTTGTTTTCTAGATTGATCATTCTTTCTACAAATGAGCACAACTCAACCTCTTCTTTGTGATCAAATGGGGAGGGCTTACATTGTGTCATTTTTTGAATTCTGGTATCCATCTTCATGGATTTTCTACTTTTAGTCTTTCCACTATAATGCATAAATCACTGTTGATTTCAGGATGACATACTTCCAAAGCTTATGACTTGTACTGGATCTCATGAGGATCTGTTCAAGAAGGAGATTGCAAAGTATGATCATATTTGTGAAGAAATTTCTCAAAATCTTGAAGCACAGGAACAATTGTTGATGCAAATTCAGGTTTGTTTCTCTCTTTAGTATAATAATTATTTGGCTTTTATGTATTGAAAGATTTTGTTCTTCAACTTCACTGCATATTGTGTAGTTTTACCTGATAGGACTTGCATCTGATAGGAATTCTATACGGTGGATCAAGAATTATGCCTTTACCTTGAAAATTTAGTTAGGTTATGAGAAAAATTGTATGGTACATATTAAAAGAGCAGACCAAACTGTAAATTTGATAATGATGCAACAACATTGATGGGTGGGAACCTTTGTTCTCTGTGCACAGACTTGTCAATGGAGTTTTGGGTAAGACGCATAGGATCAACCCAATGGTTTTTCTCTATTAAAACAGTATCAACTGTTAAAATGATAGTATGGACATTCCTCTCTAGATTAAAAAAATGTTAAAATCAGTAAATAACATAATAGTAGTATTGTTATATGATGTGTGAGATAATTAATTGAAAAACAAACAATAAAAAAGAAAGCAAAACTCTGATTTGTACTCTAAACCATAACTATAAAATCATTTCTGTAAACCACTAAATAGAGTGGTTTTGTAAATTTATATGAAGTATGTTTGACAAAAAAAAATTAGGGTTGGATTGGAACCTTCAAACATTGGAAAGAATCACATCAACAAGGTACAAAATCGAAAAGTGGATCAACTAGTGAAAAAATCATCATAGCCCATAATTTGGAATAGACGTGTTCAAGGCATTAAAAAATTAGTGGAGTTAGAAGATAATACAAATTAGGATTTACCCTGTAAAATAAATTTAAACAAATAGTTTTTACCTAAGGCCTAGTTCAACACTTGGTTGAATTTGCCCCAAAATTTTCGTACTTATATTAGGTTTCTTTTGGGTTTAAACATCTTTGCCAAAACGCACAATTTTTGGAGGGTTCGGTATCATGTCTATGTACAGATAATCAGATATAGAACGTAACTTCTATGTTTAAGATGACCACATTCAGGAGTGCCCCATTCTTTTCTGTATCAAGGTCTTTTGATGTTCAAAGGTCTAATTTGGTAGTCTCCTGTACTTCTGGTTCAAGTTCTAATCCAAAACCATGGCTTGTATTATTTTCAGGCACAAAACCAACAGTTCTCTGCAATCTTTAACCTCGATGATTATAAAGGTTAGTCTTGCTCATGCATTTAATATTATGATACATTTCACAGACAAAAGACCTAGTCTGATTTCTAGCTGGTTGAACAGTGATGAATATTGTACAAATATGAGTGACTAATTTGGCTTTTTATTTGTCTGAAAACCTCTTGCAGCATCACGTGAGAGGTCTTATAAGCAAATTCAAGCTGCCATAGCAAAGTACAGAGAAATCAAGGAGAACATTAACGAGGGATTGAAGTTTTATGTGACCCTTCAGGTATAAATCATAATTCTCTTGCCTCCATTTTTTTAGGGGAACTAATGGGTGGAACTTTCGGTCAAAACTTCACAGTCAATGCAAATCTCATGTTCAGCCATATCCATAAGGTATTTTATTCGCGACTTTCCTTCTGCTGTACAGGATGCAATCAATAATGTGAAGCAGCAGTGCAGTGACTTTGTGATGACCCGAAATATTCAATGCCGTGAAATGATCGATGATGTTCAACGTCAGATTTCTGGACTCAGCTTCCAGGATAGAAACTCGAACTCCCAGAACTACCCTCCAGTTTCACAGCAGCAGCAGCCGAGAAGCAGTATGCCTGAGCAGCCAACGGGTGCAGCTAACCAGGCCCCTCCTCATCCCCAAACCCAACCACCATACTATCATCAGCCCCAGCAACAGCCTCCAGTTGCTGGATATGGTCACTCTCCATATGTGTCTCCTCCACAACAGGTGAGGCCTCCATATCATCACCAAGCTCAGAATCCCGGTGCACCTTACAACCACCAGCAGCCACCACAGCCGACAGGCCAAAACTACGGGCAACCCGCATATCCTGGGTGGCGGGGGCCATACTATAACGCCCAACAACCGGGTTCTTTTCCCCAGCCACCATACACTGCCCCTTCTCCTCCTTATCCACCTTCTCACCAAAGCGGATACTATAAGCAATAACCAATGGGCACCGATGAGATCTCATCACGGCAGTGTGTTGCTTTGCCAGTGTATGAATGCTGTAATTTGTGGAAAGTGAATCTTATCTATCCACCTTGTTATGGAGTTGGACTGCATCATCTTCTTAATTAAGACACTAAAGTTTTCACTTGGATCTGATTTGGGATGTATAGAATAAGTGGCGTTGAACAACAGGTAGTGTGGGTTGAACATATTATTCTCTGTTTCTAAATGAGTGATTATACTTCCATTAGTGTGTGTACTGAATTGCCAAGACAACACCCGTCGAGGAGCAACTAGTCAGTTACGTGTACTTTACAGATGCCACTTGTTCTCATTTTCTTCACGCGCCTATACAAAGGAAAAGTCACGCTTACACTCGGGGTAAGGTATCAATTAGAGGAAAGGGCGGTGATTAGACAAAAAAATGGGCCTATTGGCTAAACTAGACATGTACCTAAAAAATTGGCTAGGGGTAGAAAGTGGTGTATTTTTGCAAATGTAAAAATCCAACCGGCAGTGGAGGTAGCAGGTGAAGGGGAGTTGAGCACTGTAGCTCCATCATTTGAAAAAACAGAAATCAGGAGGGGAGGTGCTGGACATGGTGTGTGGCTCAAATAAAGTAGGAAAATTGGGGGCATTTATGAGGGGAAATTTCAATGATTGAATTAAGAGTGTCAATCAACCCTTAGAAAATCTTGATTGATGGTTGTCATTCCTTATTAAATGCTCTGCAAAAAAGGGAGTCAACATAGGAGACTAGTGGAAAGTTGAGGGCAAAGCATCACCTTCATTTTTGGGAACCGGAAACGGTTGGCTTACCAATAGAGGACAAATATCTTACCAATAGAATACATGTGTCTTACCGATAGGACAAACTTATCCTACCATACATTGAAAATTTGGAGATAATATGGAGGGGGATGTCCATAGCGATTTTGGCGGGATGTCCGTGTAATTTTGGCGCCAAAACAGGGTTCTTCATTGGGGGGAGAGGGAGAGCATTTGTCTGACCAATATGGTACATTTATCTAACCAATAGCATATAGTTATCCTACCAATATGGTACAATTGTCTTACCATACCTGAAAATTTGGAGAAATTTGGAACGAATTGACCGAACCTGTTTTGGCGGGTTGTCAGTGTAATTTTGGCGCCAAAACGGGGTTCTTCATTTGGGGGAAGGGGGCAGCATTTATGAGGGGAAAATGCCATCATTGCATTGATGAGTGTTCCCCAAGCACATATATAAGCTTGAGAGGAGGATCTCAAACACCCCAACATGCCCTGCAAAAAGTGAGGAAGAGCAGGAGAGAGGCGGAAAGGACGGGGGAAAAGGCACACGTGGATCCGAGGAAACGATACAGTTGTCATCATACCAAAAGTACAGGTCTGGACTACCAATAGTGTTCAACTGTCTTTCCATTCTAAGAAAAGTGCAACAATCTTGTGAGTGGCAGTGGCAGCGATGGGTAAGTCATCTTGTACCTTTCCTTTGTAGTTGTTCCTCTTTCCTATATCAGAACTACCCCCTAGGCTGATCCTCTATTCCCGTGGCGTACCCCAGGTGATAGGGTATGTATAAACGTCGTGTGCGGCGGTTGGTGGGCTCCCGGGAGTGGGAGTTTGGTGTTCAAGGGAGAGGCACGTACTGCAGCTATGGTGGTGGCACAGAATATTGGTTACGCCTAATTGAAGGAGAAAATTGTTTCCAAATTCGACGTGGACATGGTATTGTACGACATTGAGCTCACCTACCTCCCTCCTTCGATGGGGCGGGCCACTCCGATTCGGGTCAAGGACGACGATGACCTAGAAGCCTACAAGTTCTACAACACTGAATCCGGTGCACGAGCCTGGCCAATCGCACTGCACGCCACCTTAAGGATGAAAACGACAACCCCTTCCACAACATCCAAAGAACATGAGTCGGAGAACTCCGACTCATGGGCTGAGGACCTGTCGTCTCCCACCCCATGGGAAAGCGAGGGAGGGAGAGTGTTGTCCCACTGCAAAGGACAACGTCAGTGGGATGCAGGATGAGCTTGCTGGGAGCGGTATACATTTAGACGGAGTTGGTAGGATGGATGACAACAAAATGGTTGGACAGGCGGACAGAGTTGGTAGGATGGATGAAAACATAATGGTAGGACAGGGCGATGATGTGGGACAGCTTCACGAAATGGATGAACTAGAGAAGGTTGGTGACGTGAGCAGGTCCGATGCCATTCGACGCGGAAAGCAAGTGGTGATCGTGGACACCGACGATGATGTGGACGACCTACCCCCCCACGGAATGGAGGACATAATAGACGTAGGAAGCTCCGACGATGAAATGATCGGTTGTGGTTTCCCCGTGAAAGTGGAGGGTGGAAGGTCGAACGAGAAATCTGAATCATGGGATGAGGAGGCTAAGGCAGCGGTGAGAGAGATAGAGCGAGCGTACAAAGGACACAAACAACCTTTGACGACGTTGGAGAAAGTGGAAGACGACGTGGCTCGGTTCATTCCTCTAGTCGGAGACCCTCGGGAGAGTGTGAAGGAGTTACGTGAGGGGGAGATGTTCGATACGAAGGCTTCCATTCAGTCTATAGTGAAGTGGGAAGCTTTGCGCGGGTGCTTCGCGGTCCAAGTGAAGCGATCGACAACAAAGGCGTACGTGGTTGTTTGTCCCGAACCGAACTGCTCATGGTACTGTCGGGCGTCAACGTATCGGGAAACTAAGAAGTGGGTGGTTCGTAAGTTCGTTGACACACACAGTTGCAAGGTTAGTGTCGCCAGCAACTACCAGCGCAACGCCAATTACAAGCTGATGGGGCAGAGTTTGGTGTCCGAGTAAGTTTCTAAACCGCCGTCTTGTTCCCCGTCTATGTACTGTGTTGGTGGAATTTTGTTGGTTTAACTCTTATCTTCGCGTCTTTGTAGTTTTGCTGGGTCAGGGAAGGAGCTGCTTCCCCGTCAGATCAGTACGATGATGAAGTCTCGGTTGGGCGTGGACTGCAGCTATTGGAAGGCACGCAGGGCGAAGGGAGCCGCAAGGGAGGGCTTGTACGGGACCTACGAAGCGAGCTACGATCGGATGGCCTCATACCTTTACATGCTTGAGCGAGCAAACCCCGGGACCATAACCACATTAGTCTGTGATGATAACCAGCAATTCAAGTATGCGTTCGTTAGCTTGGGTGTTTGGCGGACACCCATCCCACACCTCAGACAGGTACGCCCTCGCAACTTTATAATCCTACCAAATTGCAGATATCAGCTTACCATTTGTGTATATTTGTCATTCCAATTCATGTATTACCAATAGGCACAGACCATCCCATCCTTTACGATCATACCAACTGTCTCCATGTATCCTACCAACTGTCTCCCTCTGCCATACCAATAGTGTTATGTTAGCCGACTGTCTAAACTGTGACATTGACAGGTATTCTCGGTGGATGGAAGTTTCTTGAAGGGGAAGTATCGGGGTTGCTTGATGTTTGCGACTACCCAAGACCCAAACCACAACATATACCCCATTGCATTTGCCATTGTCGACGGGGAGAATGACGCATCCTGGGGTTTCTTTTTCCGTCAAATGAAACGCGTGGTCCCGGATGAGCCCAATGTGGTGTGGGTAAGCGACAGGCACATGAGCATCGCCAAGGGGATTCGAGCGAGTTACGACTTCGCAAAGCATGACCGCTGCACTTACCATCTATTTCAGAATGTGAAGGCATATCACAAGGCGGGTGGGCTACAAAAACTGTTCTTCCTAATGGCAAACGCGTACACCGTTGCGGAGTTCAATGGACACTTCACAACTTTCAGAGAGAAATCTCCCACTGGTGCTGAGTACATTAAGATGGCCGGGTTCTCCAATTGGGCTCAGGCTTTCTATCCCGCCAATCGGTTCAACGTCACCACCACAAACCATGCCGAGTGCTTGAACTCGGTATTTCTTGAACCTCGTGACCTGCCCGTCACCTCCCTAATGGACAACATACTCGAAAAAGTGGGTGAGTGGTTCGTGAAGCGCCGGGAGCTAAGTTATAATCCCGAGAAGGTTGTCACCGACCATGTGGACGCCGTTTTGAGGCAAAACGCCATGCAGGCTATATGTCTTCAAGTGAGGACTTTGAGCGAACACGAGTATGACGTACGTAAGGGGCTGTCCGCCTGGCTGGTCAAACTTTCCGCTCGAAGTTGCACATGTAAGCACTTTCAAATTGACCAGATTCCATGTCCACATGCCCTCGCCGCGGCCAAGGTACGTCGGATCGACCCATACTCCCTCGTCCATCCTCTATACGTACAGGGCTGAGGCTTGGCGCGCCTGCTACGTCAATGTCGTGTACCCAGTGCCACCTCTTGAGACATGGGTGGTGCCTGCTGAAATAGATGCCAGGATTTGCTTGCCCCCGGTGGTGAAGCGTGCGCTGGGAAGGCCGAAGACGAAGCGCTATCCGTCGAAGGGCGAATACAGGGGTCCAAAGCGCCGTCGACAGTAGTGTACTTAGAACAGAACAGAGTGTGGATTCTGCTAGTATGTTTGGTGGACGCTCAAGTCAGCTGACGGGTTTATTTTGGGCAGTGGTCGTCGTCGACTAGAGTGTGGATTCTGCTAGTATGTTTTTTGCACGTGTCTCGTATTTTCGTGTTCCTAGGGGGCTAATTGTGATGCAATCTTTGGGATTTCGCATGTTTTGGGCACAGTCACATGAATTATCGGATCTGTTAAGTTTTTCTCATGTCGTCCTACCACTATCCTCTCTTTATCTACCTAATAGTTAAAATGTATCCGACCATAACATTTTCTTTATCTTACCAATTCATTCTCAACTTAACTGCAATTGACATCCTCAACAATGTTTAGTTATATCATGCCAATAGTGTCGTATTATCTTGCCAATAGTTTCGTATAATCTTACCACTTATAACAGTCATGCAAACGTAAACTTACCCACAATATAATACAAGAATGAACCTTGGGTGTAAGCAGGAACTAATTAACGTGAACCATAAATACCAGTTTTAACCATTACAATCACGAAACATCCTACCAACCGTGAACAACGTAAGTTTTGAAACTACAAACAACATAAGTTTTGAAACTAACACAAGTGTCCAAACAGCCAAAAGTGTACTTAGAACAGAACAGAAGTTTCCAAACCATGAGAGAATGTCTTTACAAACAGGAGAGCATGTCTTAACAAACAGGAGAGACCTACAAATCGTGGCGCTGGATGGAGAGCCCCAAGTACTGGCAGTAGGGGGCAATATAATTGTCGTTGACGGTCTCGAATGTCTCCACGCCCTCTGCCACCAGCTGGATAGTCCTGATAACGTATGCCCCACAGTCACCGCTGCACGTGAAGGAATTAACAACCAGCATAAGTTATTTACGTCTTACCACTTATGTCATTTTATCCTACCAATGGATGTAATATATCCTACCAATAGGCCTATTATATCCTACCAATATTGGAAGACGTACATAACCCAATAGTAAAGAGAAACTTACGAGGTTTCGTTCCTAGGGATCTCGGCGGTTCGAGTTATGGTGAATGGGTTGGGGACATCGACTGTGTGCCTGGCCCGGAGCTCGACAGAAAATTGCATCACCACCGGTATCAGCTTCGCAACAGGCTCGAGGTGGGCTTGAAGATCCTTCTCCTTTATCTGGTACCAGTCACAGTCGAGCACTTCTATGTTCCACTTTACGAGGTCGATGACGAGCCCAATCCAGTGCTTCGCCTTGTACAACCAAGAAGCTAATATCTTCGCGTTGGACACCGACCATGTCCTCCCGTGGTGCTCCGGCAGTGTCCCCGAGAAGTACCTCAGAAGCACCTTGGATACATTGCGCTGGTTAATGCGGTTGACATCGCCGGAAAAAGTGTCCAACTGCTTCACCACGACTTCCTGCCAGTATGGGTCGACCACGACGACACCGGACTTGTTGTCACCCTCCCGGGCGTCCAATGCTTTCCGGACTAGGACCAGTGACTGCTGGATGTGTTGCGTTAAGAGGTACGTTCCAAATTCCCGTGAGGGCTTGTCCCATGACGTAAGTGAATAAGGAAACATGCGTTACATGACAGAAGTTTGCGTACCTTGGTGGAAAGCCATACGCCGGGTGATATTAGGTTGTTGAAGAACTCCTTGTTCAATTGGGACCCATCTGGGCCCTTAACCTGCGTGGGGAACTTCAGGAGCCACACCAAGAAGTCGTCTCTCTGTTTAGCAGTGACCATCCCCTCCGCAGCTGCGTCGGTGGTTGGACACGATGCCTTTGCCCCCTTCTTGGCCCGCTTAGCGGGATGAGTAACCATGCAGTCACCTAGCTTTGATGTGATCTTCCTGTCACCCTTGCCTTATCTGACCAAAATCAACTGCCTTTTTTATCATACCAAAACGCACCTTTTGTCTTACCAACAGGGTCAGACTATCCTACCAATAAGTAAGGTTTACCTTTTCCTCCGCATCGTCTGCATCAGACTCACCCTTGGAACCCTCCCCTGCAGCTTCTTTTACATGCTCATTGCCCTTCTTAATCCGTTCCTCAGCCTGCACCACCTTCTCTCCATCGTCCTTGTCCTCGTCACCCTCCTTTGGCTCCTCCTCAACCTTTTCCTCAACGTCCTCACCAGTGCACATGCCCTGCCCCTTCAGATCAGAGTTCAGCTCTTCTTTCTCCGCCGTGTTATCCTCAACGTTCTGTCCCTACTTGACCGACCCCTGGTCATCAGCAGTCATCTCTTCCTTCTCCTCCGCCTTTTCCTAAACCTTCTGAGCCTTGTCAACCACGTCGGCCACAACCTTGTCCAAATCTCTCTCAACAACCTTCTCAACAACATCGTCATCAAATACATCAACAGGATCCTACCAATTATACATGTATGTCATACCATAAGGCTTAGAATGGTTTACCAACACAAAAACATTATCCTACCAATTGCACATATGATGGACAATGAAGCACATACCTTTCCCTTGCCGGTCCTCTCTGATAACACCTGCTTGCATTCTCTCGAAACTTCAGGGACCTTCTCCTCAAGCTCCCTGAACCTGGTCCCCATCTCTACCATCATGCCCTTCAATAGAGCCTCAACCTTAGCCACAATCCGGGCCTCCAAACCGACGCTCGAGGTGTCTGACCCGGACTGGCTGGTGCCCTGACTGGGTCCAGCAGTGGCATCCTCATGTCTCAGCTTATCTCTGCGGGCCCTCATGTGGTCGCCCACAATCTGATCAAAGAAGACGTCTGGAGCGTCTTTCTTGTACGATGAGTGGGGGTACGCATCTTTTTCTTTATGGGTAGGGTGCAAGATGGGCTCTGGCGTCGCCAGCAGAACGTGTTCATCAATTGGGTCGTTGGCGGGGGCGTCCAGGCTGAGGAAGGACTTCACATTCTTGTATCGTATGTGTGAGTTTGGCGTTTCCCATCGCAGACACCTGGGGATGATGGTGTCGTCGATGTTGCGGCCAAAATGATTACCAATCTCAGGGAAGGTCTCGTACACCTACAACTGCAAATACAATATGATAAATTTGGGTAAGATATTATTGCACAGTTTGCATGACAACTTCATAGATTTGGTAAGATAGAAATACACAGTTTCCATGTCAACTTCATATCTCTGGTAAGATAGACATATATTATTGGCATGATATAATTGCCTTATTGGCATTCCACACAGTCACACATAATCTGAAATGGCAAGGGGTTGATCATTTTTTCAGAACTTGACTAACCTGGAATGCCATGGGGAACCCGTAGAGCGCGTACATTGGCCTATCTTTCAGGTGAGCTTTTGCAGCCACCAAGTCCTTCAACGTCCCGGCCAGGCTCTCGTGTAGCCTCTCATACACAAGGCGTCCCCAAGGAAATTCCAGAAACCGAGTCGTGTCCTCCAACAGCAGCTTAACCACCCACCCTCTAATTTGTGTCTTCTTCTCCAATCCGAAAAGAATGCCCTCCACAATGACTAGGAGGGCAAGCTTGTACTTCTTCATTAGGGAGCCCGAGTCCGTCTGTTTTTCGTGCTCCCAAGCTCTCTCCAAATCCTTCAGACTTACCTTCTCTTTCTTGAACAGCTGGTATATGGCGTCTTTGTGATCCCCCTCCATCACATCCCTAGGGGGTGGTGCGCAGTTTAGCCCCGTTATCAACGCGAACTCGTGAAGCGAGAATCGCACGTGATGCCCCTGGATGGAGTACCACGTCTCGTGTTGCTTCCGGGTCTTCAGCTTCCATAGGAGGCAAAAGTGCACCAACTGTGCGGCGAACTTGTTCCTTGACCTCATCCTCACTATGCCTCCGAATTGGCTCTTCGTCAGGGCCTTCACATCATCACGGTCGATGGCTAACTCAAGACCGTCCAGGAGGTCTAAACTGCCATGTGATAGCGCCCTGCCACTGAAGTGGTCCTTCTCCTCCACAGCTAAGACAGCCTGCAACACATGTAACACTCTTAGGTTCGAAATTTTTTCCCCAAGCATAACTACCAAAACAAGGGAACTTTCTCAATGTCCTTACCCCCTGGCTGTTTGGTCCTGCCTTTACTTTCCTCTTGCCGGCCTTTGTCATTTTGTATGGTTGTTGCACAAAGGTTACCTGCAACACAATCACCACACACATGCATTCAGACATTCAGATCACCAACTTTTATCTTACCAACAGTGTATTTGTATCCTACCAATAGATTATTATTTTCCTACCAACTCTGCTATATTTTTCTGTCCTACCATTTTCGAATTTCATACAAGTTTGGTTCATTTCACCTCTTTCCCAACCCAAGAGATAGCCAAAGTAATTCACCAACACCAACACCAAATGACCAACAATTCATCATACATCTAGGCATTTAACCAACAAGTAATTCACACATTAAGTTTCAAACATATAGGCAAACACCTACTCTGTCATACCAACATGTCTTACTTGTTTTCTTCATTTTACGTCTTTAACAACACATCATATAGGCAATGAGATTAACCAAAACCAAATCACCATTTATTCATCTTATTTTTAGGCATTTCATCAAACACTTGGTGGGCGCTTACGGTTTCAACATTAAAAACCAATCAACCAAAAATTCCTTCATCCCACTCGGCATACCAGATGTTCAATTTTATCGTGCCAATTTCGTTACCCGGTCCTACGAAATCTGCTACCCCAATCCTTTTCCCGACACCCTCAAACCCTAATCGAACCCGCCTCCCCAAAATCGACTCACAATGGCACCCCTAACCCCTCCTACTTCATTCCTCCTCTACTGCTACGCATCTACCCCAAATTCGTCTCAAATCCTTCAGAAAACCGCACCCCCATTACCCCAATTTCGCAACTTAAAGAAAAAACTCCACAGTTGCTTACCTTTGTCAAGGTCTTCAACCTTCTCCTCCCTGACTGTGACTGGTGGCCTTCTTCTTCAACCGGTTCTCCGTCTCTCTGTCTGTCGGCTCCTCTCTGTCTGTCGCCTCCTCCTTTCGCTATTCCGTCTATCTGTCTTCGTCGCCTCCTCCTTTCGGTTTTGAGAACATGTAACCGTCTCTCTCCCTCCCTCCTCCTTTTAATTCCCCAAATACTCACCCACTACAACCGGTTATGCACAGTTAAAAAAAACCGGCACTTTAATTGGCATGGGGGTAGAGAGGTTAGGTTGGGCCAATTTTTGGGCTAGTAGTCTAGTTTAGCAATTAGGCCCATTTTTTGGTCTAGTTTAGCAAATCGGCCTATCAACTATCAAGTTTGCTCTACTTGTAAAACGATCCCCTCATTCAAACGAAATTTTTAAAAAAATTAAAAAAAAAAATTGGTCTGGCACCCTAGAATAATGATTTAATTTGGTCCATTTTAAAGGGGTACTACATTAAGGCCATATTCAACTTTTTTTTTTTGAGCAACTTTTTTTTTTGAGTTTGAAGTAAATGTCTATTTTTTAACCTTTGATCATTGATGGTTGACTAGTCAAAGTTAATTATATTGGTGAGACTAGTGACACAGATGACAACTTTTTTGTGACTTTTTTTTTTGTTGCTTTCGTTTTTTTTTCTTTTCTAATGATTAGTGTTATCAACCTTGTCACTGTCAAGGTTAATGACAATTTTTTTAATAAGTACGAATTTGAAATACAAGACAAAAGTAAGAATTTAAAATAAAGTACAAGACAAAAGTCTAGTATACCAAGGGGGTGCAAGGAGCGCCAAACTGACAAATCGTCATGATCCAAATAAATAACCCATAAATAATGAACCAATCAACCAAAGCAAAACAAGAAAAACAACCCTAAGAAACTATGAACCAAGAAGAAGACTGGCTGACCGAGGATGGCAGACTCGGTGGGAGAATGTGGACAGTGAGCGTATGAGAAAGCTAATGCCGACACAATGTCTCACCGTCAAGTAGACGGAAATGATAAATCCTCGATGGGCACTGGACGACTCATGGGGAAGTGTGAATCACATGACGTTCCCCTCACCTAGATGATGGATCTTCGGAGATTACATACACTACACGATCAACTCGATCAAATAGGCTGCAAGACTACTCCTCATCCAGAACTAACCACGAACCAACAAGTTAAAGCCCCGGGATAAGGGGAATATGAGTTAGAACTTAGAAGTTTAGTCCTCCCCCCCCCCCCCCCCCCCCAAGAAGACTCATGTCACCAACCTTGTTGGGTTAGAAACTTTTTTTTTCCCAAGCTGACAAGTGTCACCACCCTTTTTATATTTTCGTAACTGGTGTCTTCAAAATAAAACATGTGTCACCAAACTAAGACACTAGATAGGGGGAATATGGTTTTAGATTTTCACTAAGACATCACTATGACAGTGTAACCATCCTTTGACTGTGTCACCACTGGTGTCAATAAAAAGACATGTGTCACCAACCAAACTAAAACCTTCAATTTAGGGGAACATAAATTATAGATGGGCTAATCCAAAACCCTAAAATGTGGAGTTCAGCACTAACTTGTAACATCACTATAAAAGGATCATCACTCACTTGACAATGTCACTAGTGGTGTCAAATAATCGTCGAACTGATCTTGATTTGTCGTGTGGCTTAAGAATCAAGATCATACTTGATTGTATCGCCTTTGACTATGTCATCACTAGTATCACAAAAAAACATGGGTCACCAAACTAAAACTTGAGGCCAAAGACAAAATAAACCCTAGATGTGGTATTCAGTATGTGTCACATCAAAATGTCACAATCCCTTTGACAATGTAACCACTTGTGTCACCAAAATAAAATATATATCACCAAACTAAAATCATAATACTAGGAGATCATAAACCTTGTCACCAATGTGTCAACAAAATAAAATGCATGTACCCAACGAACTAATTAACACGAATTGGATCCTATAAATCTATAATACTTCCATGCTATGCATTTGAATTAATTACAAACATGGTGCTCTCGAGAACTGCCTATAATCCTAGTCAATGTTAAATTTATTATAAAATGTTGGGCTTAAAAAGTCCCATATTGGTGGTGGACCAAAAATAACAACACAATACAAGGAGAGGGGAAGTCCCTACACAATGGCTTAAGCTTTTTTTATTAGAAGGGTAGATCCCGGCCTTATAACCAAAAAAACAAAATAAACCTGACACGACTCTCGTTTTCATACGACCTGACCAGGATTTCTCGAAATCTCACATGGTATCAAAGCAGGTCCGAGTCGGATAGGTTTTTCTTGCTTTGGGTAAGGCTAAAAGAGATTGAGAATGTCGAAACCCATCGTATAAAACCAAACAAAAATCGGGCGAGCTATAAAGAGATTAAGAGTCTTGACCCGAAAGAAGGAAAAAATAAAGTTCAAGTGTCAACCTGATCCTGACGGGTTGCACTTGAGGGGGGTGGGTTGGGATTAAAAAGTCCCACATCGGCGATGGATAAAAAAAACAAAATATAAGGAGAGGGGAAGCCCCTATAAAATGGTTTTGGATTTTGTATTAGAAGGGCGGATCTCGATCTTACAACCAAAAACAAATATCCAAAATTCGTGAACACAAAATTCGTATCGAATTGGTGTACTTTGAATTAACATTTTTGTTATGTATGCTAAAAGAGAGAGATGATTCAATTTGAATTAACATTTTTGTTATCACTACTATATAAAAGCCTAAGTTCAACCTTACTATTCACTAACGCTGACTACAATTTTACCCTTCCATTTACTTCATCTTTATGGAAACATGTAGGGGTGAATTAGAAATTTTGTTGGGCCAAGCTACTTTCCCAATTCTTATTCCCATCACCTTTGCCTAAACACACTGCCCTGAATGCTCCACACCGTCTTCTCCGTCCACGTCTCCAGTCTCCAGTGCCCTTGGCCTCATCTGTCGTCTTTATCTTCCATCATTTCCCAGGTTTTTTCAACGTATCCGTCTCCTACCATTCACACTTCCTATGTGAATCCTTCTTCAATTTTCATCGCATACTCTTCCTCTTCCTTTCCTGGCTTCCGATTTTCCATCCCCGGTGTTTGACGCGTTTCAAATCTAGCACCACTCCGAAAGAAGAAGAAGGCAGTTGCTGGAAGGAGTCACCGCCATACCCGGAGAGGTTAGAGACGGGATCCCTTTTCCTCACTGCCCTCACACACTTCTCTGTCTTCCGTCTCCATCTATTTCCTCCTTCTAAAGGTATGTAATAATAGGACCTATGGGCTATGGTTTTCATCATCACCCATCTCTTCGTTTCTTTTAATTTCTCTTCAGGATTTTAAATTCCCATCATCACCCATCATCACTAAAAATATCATGCATTGTATATATGTGTTTTTCAAATTCTCATCTTGCAATGTTTTTCATCTCAAATATTTTTTTGATCTTAATTACATAAGTCCCATGATTTGATTTGATTGCTTGAAATGAATTTTGATTGGAGCATGATTAGAGAATATAATTGAGCATTTATGATCCTAAAGTTAATTGAAATCCTATAAAATATTCCTATGTTTTTCTTGTGTAACTACTCTCTGTATGTTCTACCTCTTGAGATTGATTGATTTATCTATTTTCAATACCATATTACACATATTTATTATTTGTGAGTTACAATGACTAGCCTGACCCTATCCGGGAATTAGGAGGAGAATTGGTGACAAATCTATATGTTGGAGTTGCTTTTAGTAGAGTTGATGTATGTATGATTGCACATAGCAAGAGGCATAGCTGAAATAAGATAACCCTTCTTGCATATTGGAGATGATAAATTACTAGGGGCCTAAGGAAAATAAAATTCACTTTGGAATAAAAGTCTATAGTAACCTGGGACCTAAGGAGGATCAAATTCGCTTAGGGCAGAAGTCAGGTAGCTTAGACCTGGGAAGGATAAAATTCACCTAGGGGCAAAAGTAAGCTTAAAAGAAAAAAAAAAACAGAAAAAAGGAAAAGTCATCAACATTTGAATTGAATGAAGAAGTTGTATTTGACTATTAACAAATGAAGAGTTTATTGCTATGTATTGGAATTTTTGTCATTGGAATGGTTTGTGATGTATGGAAGTTGTGGTGTTGTTCTGGTTGTTTGATTGTTATCCCTTTTTCCGGATTTTTAGCACCACATGACACAATATTTCCCATGCCTTATGTTCCTACCAAAGCCCCATAACAACCTCTAAAAGTCCTCATGATGTGCTTGCAAGTAATGGCATTCATGGTTGAGATTTGTGATATGGCTTTCAATTTCTATGTAGCTTAGGACATATTGGATTGAGTGGGCTTATATTGATGAATAAGAAATGCATGAAATTTAAGGTTGCGTTAAATTGCCTTGGATCGCTCATATATTTTCTAGGATGTTTGTTCTCTTGCTCATGGCTCCTCTTGCTTGATGTTGCTTTTGTGAAATTTTAGCTTGAAGATCTTATTTGTCGGATGATTAATTCTATATTTGTTTTTCATTTTTTGAGGACAAGCAAAGGCTTAAGCGTGGGGGAGTTGGAGTTATGACAATTTGTTTGCCTCTTTCATGTTTAATTTGCACTTGTTATGATATATTAAAAAAATTGGTTAGACATGAAGAAGTCTCTATCTCTATGTTCTACTCTATGTTCGCTGGAGGACTAGCGAAGCTTAAGTGTGGCGGAATTTGATAATGCATATTTTATATAGGCATTATAGGTAGATCTTAGTATAATTAGAGAGTCCGTATTGTATATTTTAGAGTTAATTCGTATCTTGGTCATTTATATTAAAAGATTCGGAATTTGCACGTACATTTTATTGGTTAATTTCAAGAATGGAGATTCACGCTTGGAAAGAGGAATGTCGGTGGTGAAAGCATGGAGCAAATTGACAAAGAAGAGCAAAGAAACACGAGAGGAAATGGAGAACATGACGAAATCGCATATTTAAGGTTCTAAGGAATTGGAGTTAGCTTATGAGGTCTTCATGAGAATTGTAAACTTTCCAACACATATTCGCATGCATCAATCGGACGAACAATGACTCCAGAAAGTGCATTATGAGTTCAGTCTGTCAAAGTTGTCGCCACTGCATAAATGGCGCCCGCCACTAAATAACTGGCGCCCGTCGGTCTCGCTGTTTCCGGATCTGCGCAATGCGGCCCAAGTCTATCTTTATGGAAACTTTTATCTATTCTTCCTAAGGTTTTTGGCCGATGTCTTTGGCTTTATATTAGACCTAGAATTCATGTGGTTTTTCTATAATTCAAGACTTCGTTAGATAATTTGTGAGACTTAATTTCTATCTATTCTATGTTTGAATGATTCAATATCTTTGTTCTTCAATTGATTGATCGCATATATTCCCTCTTGATTAGCTACCTTGATGGAATTTGCTCTCTTGCTAAGGTTTGATTACTTCTTGCGATTTGATTGAATCTAAGTAGCAAACATAATCAATCGTTACCGTGAAAGCATCGATTGAGTGTGTGTGGGAGACTGAAAATTATGCTTTATCAATTGTATCGATTGGGGTTAAGGAATTGCGCCTCTATCTTTAATTGTTTATGTTATTGTTATTGTTTAATTTCTGAAGCTTTAGAATGATCCAAGGTCGGATGAATCAAATAAGGGTATATAGAATAGAGTCAAGGAGTAAGGACCTAACCAATGTTGTGAATTTTATGCAAAACTACGTACACTCTACTCTTCTATCTTTTATTCGCTCTACTAACATTTATCATCATCTATTTGTTTTCCTTATTATTTATCTTCATTCATATTCATATTCTATCTTTATTATCATAGTTGATAAATACATATCGCATTGAAGTACTTTTTTCTCTGTGGGTTCGACCCCTTACTTATCCGATATACTAGTTTACTAGTAAGTTTCTTAATTTGGTTTATTACTACTTTTGGCGTGGTGGAAACCTAACCATATTCCACCCACCATCCACCACTATACCTTTTACCTTTACTTCACCATGTGCATAAAAGTCCTCTTGATTATTATCATTTTTTCGTAGGAAATTTTTTTGCATAACCCTCCTTTTGTACGAGATGTGATACTTTTATTCACATGCATGGATTTGATGACATTAGTACCTTTGTGAGGATGTAAATTAATTGCTCAAGGTTATATAAGAATGAATATATGGTGTTGAGAGTTTACTCTTCCACCTGTATGACCATTAAAAGTATTGTTTGGGGACAAGCAAGCATAAGTATGGGGTGTTGATGTGCGCCTATTTTACCATGTTTTGTACTACTTTCATTTCGATTTATGTTTATATTTTACGCTTTTGGGTTGGGAAAGTATGGAATTTGTGTAGATTGTGTTTATTTGCAATATATGGAGGTCTACACAAGTTTTGGTTTAATTTCACAAGATTTGGAAGCATTTCGGAGCATTTTGATAATTTACTCGATGTCTAGTGGAGTTGACTCAACATCTACTGGAGTGAAGCTGAATTTGGCTTAGAGTTGGACGAGGTAAGCTACTGAGATTCCACTCGACGTCTACTGGAGTTCACACGTCATCTAGTGAAAACAATCCACACTTAGAGCCAAGAGAAGAAAGAAGCACTCAACCTCAACTGCTCGGCCCGAGATCGAGTGAAGCCACTCGAGACACATTGAGCCACTCGATATCGAATGAGTTCACTCAATGTCGAGTGGAACCCTAGTGGGCCGAGACGCGTTTTTGGGAGGAATCCTACTTGAAGGAGACTTGCTTACACATGAATAAAGATCTTTTATTCTCCTTATTGAACTTCTATCCTTATGGGTTAAATTCCATTTACCCTAGAGAACTTTTATTTATTTATGTTATTTTAATTAGGAAGTTTTATCTTTAGTAAGTAGATAGATATTTCTTTACTTGGCTAGCAATGATTGATCTACTATAAATAAAGGCATTAGACCTAGGGTTTTTTTTTATCATCCAAACACTTGAGAAATCAAGTTTATAGCGTAGTAGCGAGAGGAAGAGACCGAGTGGGAGAGAGAGAGAGAGAGAGGGGAGAGAGAAAGAGAGAGATGGTCGAACCCTCGCACTTGGGCTGCGGCGAGTGCATGCGCACATGTTTACTAGTCAACGTTGTAACGTCTATAGCTGTATAAACCACCGGTGAGGTTAACAAGCCAAGTGGAGTGACCCTTGTATACCACGAACTCATGAGGACTGAGCAGCCTGGCGAGCATTGAAAGGGACAACACGAAGTTCGCTTTGATGGCGTTAGTGACCCAGTCGCTCCCTACTTTCCCCTAGGCGGTACTTCTCTCTCTTTGAGTGACGAACCACTTCGCCATGGTCTCAAGGATGGCATCCATCAGGGCTGTTAGTGGCAAATCCCGAGGATATTTGAACACCGAGTTCAAGCACTCAGAGGGTTGTGATGTTGTACTTGTTCCTCGGGAAGAATTCCCTTGCCCATTTATCGAACCCAACCTCCTTGAGTTATTGGTCCGCTGCGAGAGCCAACACACAGAAGTCCTTAAACAAGGACTGGAACTCGTTGTAGGTTTACGCTTTTGCCATCGAGAAGAATTGGTCTTGCATCGTGCTGATCTTGAACCGGAACCGGACGTTTTGAAATAAGTGTCATGTGCATATTCCATGCTTAGAGAATACGTAGTTGTCCCGTATGCCTTTCTCAATGCTAATGTGGTGGTCAAATACCCGCATCAGATCAGTCGTGTCTTCAACAACACGCAACATCTGCCCGAAGAAGAACCCCCATGACCCATCATTCTCCCCGTCTACCATGGCGAATGAGATTGGGTATACGGAGTGGTCTTCATCTTGTACAGAAGTAAATGGCAGACACTCTTGAAACTCCCCCTTCAAGATTACCTCGTCCACTGATATGACCTGAACATGAGACGATTGGAATCGTTAGTTGTGTCATGTATAATAAAACTAGAGTCATGTTTTGTACGTAGGGTGTCATGTTGGACAGTTGAGAGCGTCATGGAAGTGAATCAAGGGTCGTTATGATGGTGGTATCATTGGTGTCTAAAAACAGGGAAAGTAAATGACATATAAGGTGGAGACCATGAGGGACTAACCTTTCGTAGGAGAGGGATGGTCCTCTGCCACACTCCAAGGCTCACAAACGCATACTTGAATTGTCCCTCCGTGTCGCGTTCTATCATGTTGTACGTCCCAGGGTTGGCTTGCATCAGCATGCGCATGTACGCAGGGGCGGATCCTGGACCGTCGTTCCGGGGATACTTAAAGGTAAATTTTTCATCATTCCGAAAATGTTTAAAGGTAAAAAAAAATTCTTTTGTAATTTTTTCCCCGGGTTGGGGATGCTTGACGGAAAATATATAGAAATTAACACTAAATATATTTTTTTTTTTTTGTTTGGGGATGCTTGAGCATCCCTAAGTGAACAAAGGGATCCGCCCCTGCATGTACGAGTACATTCTCTGATAGCTTTCCTTCTCCGTCCCATAGGCGGTGTCCCTCGCGCTCAACTAGGCTCGCCGCGCCTTCCAGTAGTTGCATGTGACCCCCAGCTGCGATTTCATGAAAGACTGGACTTGCTCCGATACCAGGGGCTTCTTTGACCCAACAAAACTTCACATTTCCACTCACAAACAAGTTGGGTGAGTTATTTTTCACGTGTGTCCAATTAGACGGCAGTAATTGGTAAATTATTTTTAACGTGCATCCAATTTATAACCTCTTGGTGTCCAGTTCATATGGTTAAGGTGGACACTTGAGGTTACCTATTGGCATCTGCATCGGAGGGATACTGCATGGTAAGGGTGAAGGACATACCTGCCGACTAGCCGTTGTCCCAGCTGGGTGTATGTCACATGGTGCTTTTGTGTCATCACCTCATTTATGTCGCACATTTGCTCGTCTACAAGCTTCCGGATAACCCATAACCACGAGTTCTTGTAGGTCGATACCTGACATGCCCACTTGTAGTTGGCAACACCGCAACCCACAAAATACAAGCTCTTCGTCGACTTCTTGACGTTGCTCATGAAGCACCTAGCTAGACCCGCCCACTTTATTGTCTGTTGGATCTCCCCCTTCATTCGAATCACTTGTCCCTCTCGGAGCTTAACAGTGTGTCGGTGGGGCTCCAATGGGTTCACTGCGACCATTGGTTCACTTTCCACAGACTTCAGAATCGCTCCTGACTTCCCATTTACGCGTTCGTATGCTTCCTTTACTTCGTCGGAACTGCACACCCGAGCTCAAGTTTTAACACATTTGGGAGTACATCATCGTCGAAGGAGGAGTTGTCGATGTCAATGGTCACCCGTCCTACACGACCACGTGGGCTCACTACATCTTCTGGGTCACTGCTCGCATAAATGACCTACTTTTCACGTCTAGATGCGTCGTCTTCCTTTGCCTTCTGCGCCAACTCCAACTTCTCACTTATCCTTAACTGATCAGTACTATTTTCTAACTAGACACATTGAAAGTCTAACTGGACGCCGATTTTGTTTGCTTAGACAACTCTGGTTGCCAATACTTCGTCTTCTTCATCACCTACCAATCGGAGGGTCGTCTGTGCGTGATCTTCTTGGGTCATAGGCGGCCCAGTTAACGGTTATATGAATTCCTCACCGCTCGACGGAGAGATACCCACCCTGACTGAGTCACCCATTGTCGATCCTTGTGTAGGTGCCACGTCCCCACCAACCTTGCTTCGTAGGGAGACATGGAAGTCGATAGGCCAGGATCGGTCTCTAGATAGAACGTTTACAAACTTTCGGCTTGACATATGTGAGCTTCACCTCATGCCTCCTCCCATCTACATTAAACTTTTCCATGAGGTGTTTCTTCAGCGCAACGTAGTCAATATGTTCGTCCATCAACACGGCCTTCTAGCTCCTTGACCCCTTGAAGTCCCAGAGTGCCCCATTCACAAGCCCACCATCCTCCAAACAATACAGTCATGCAGACGAACGAATTGTCCCCTGTTCATTTAGATTTTGGGGGGGGGGGGACAATCAGTTTTACAGGAAGATGTACATATTTTAGCGATACACCGTTCACATAACCTTAATAGAGATAATACTTACCCATTTTCTATCTTCAGGCGGTGGCAAGTCTGTCCAGTAAATGTCAATAGCTGTCATGTTGTTCTCCCTTGGGTGTCCATTTAAATCAAACTTCATACACATGAAATTTAAGATAAACCCCGACTCACTTGCTTCTTCTTCGATTGCTTCTCTCTGAATCTTCAAATTTAATTCCCTCATCATCAAGGACGTAATAGTCTCTACATAAACTAACCTTCCCCAAGAATATTCATTAAACTTGCTCATATATGAAGCAAGGGAGACAATATGATCCCTAACACCCCCCCCCCCCCCGATGAGGTAACAGAACCCCATACATTATCAAAACATAAGCAATAAGAAGTTTTTTGGGTGATGTCTTGGGTGTTTTGTAAAAAAGAACAAGTAAATCATCATATGTGATCTTGTCTATACCTAAGACAGACTTCATGGACACAGAAGGGACATCTACAGGGCAATTAGAGGAACATTTTAACCCTATAACATAAGCAAATTCAGACATAGAAAACCTCGCAGGGTAAGAAGATTCTAGTTTAAACCACATGTCCCTAGTTTTTGAGGTTTTAAGTTCATAAACCATGAAATGGTTGACAAGTTGTTGAGCAAATTTCAACTTGTCACCAAACCAAAGAACACGCCGAAGAAAAGAATTAGAGAGTGAAACCCATTCATCAGGAGATAATTCATTTTCAATAACAGGAATAACATCAATACGAGAATAGAGATTATACTTCCCGTAAAAAGTATCACGATCTTCACGAATATACTAAAAAAACCTACATAAAAAAAAAACAGAGAAGAAAAATATAATGAAAATGTATATAACATCAAAAAAAATACATAAGGAAACAAAGAAGAAAAGAAGCAAAATGTAAACAACAATAAATTGGATCAGAAAAAAGAAAGGAACAAATCGGACAACTAGACAAGGCAACGGATCAGATGCATCACTGGGGGAAGTAAGGAAAGTTGTAAAAACATACTACTACAAGAAAACTGGAATCAGTTACATAAACTGGGAACTGAGTGTGCAAGAAAACAAATGTCACCCTAAAACAAGAGCAACTAGATTGGAATCAACTAAATAAAACCAAATTCATAGGATTACACAAAAACTAAGCAACATAACATATGGTACACCTACTTTCACCAAAAACTACATCACCAAAAAAGGATGACAAATATAAACATATGACAACTAAATGGCATCCAAAATCTAAAGATGACAAACAAAGGGTTCATATATACCACAAATGAAGCTGCAACAAACCAAAACATAAACAAATTCACACTTTTCACTCAAATGAAAATAGCCTCATATATCATAGATGAAGATAAGGTAGCCCTAAATTTACCAATTAAAGCTTACATGCTAATGAGGTGACCTGTTACAGTTAAATAGCCAATAACCACAACTACAACTTACAACAAACCGAAAGAAGAGAAAAAAGCAGATATTCAACAACCAAATGTACACAGACACAAAATGATAGTTGGAATCATAGCTTGCAAACAACTCAATGGCATCAAAAAAAAAAAACGAGCAACATCAATGTAATCGATATAACACGAATATCACATATTTCCCCTAAATTTCCCCTAATTTCGAAACACTACGCAAAAGAGAAAAGACAAAATTGAAAATCCACAAAAACAACAATCAATCAATAGAGTAAACAATAGGGAGGCACACAATAAATTAGGACGAAAACAAGATGCAAAAACCAAATACATACCCAGTAACGCTACCATTGGACCTCACTTGGAGAAACTTCACCGAAAAACATGAGGAAACACCGACGGCAACGACACAATAGGAAAAGGAAGGAGGAAAGAAGGAAACTTGACGAACTAGGATTAATTATATTTTGAGTCGAAATTAATTTTACAATTTTCTATCTAACTTTAAGTTTATTATATTTTGAGTCGAAATTAATTTTTGGTTTGCGAAATTTGGACATTATATCAATTTTGGTTTAATATGATATAACTTGACGAACTAGGATTCGACAAAACGTTGATACACATCAGAAATACGCCTATAATTTCATGCATAAATTTGTTCGTGGTTATGTGTTTGCATATTCGCCCAAACATTCATACTGATACACATAAAAAAACGTTGATGTAAAGATATGCCCGGCACCTTTGATGCAATGTACACAAAGATCGGAGTGTGGTGTAAAACAAAAGCCAAGCCATGGCAAGAAACCAAAACCTTTGATGGAATGTGGGTCCTTGCTCTAAAGTTCTTAACGAGATGGAAATTGATCTGCTTATCATTTGTTGGGGTGGCTGGCAAGCTAGAGAGAGGTACATAGGGCTGTTACATGAGCCGAGTAGCTCGAGCTCGGCTCGGGCTCGGCTCGAAAAAAACTCGACTCGAGCTCGCTCGAATTAAATATGAGCCAAGCTTGAGCAAAATTCTGAGCTCGAGCTCGGCTCGAGTAGCTCGTATAGCTCATTTTATGGGTGAAATTACAGTTCTCCTCTATGTTTTATTTAACTCCATGTAAATAAGTTTTATTCAACCCCTTGTAAATAGGGCGTACATCTCGTTTTGTAGGTAAAATTACAGTTCTGTCCCTACGTTTTATTTAACCTCTTCTTCTAAGAGTGTGTCAGCCGTTTTGCCTTTTGGACTCCATTCGCTTTGAATCACAGATCTACATTTTGTGAGTAGCTCGAGCTCGACTCGGCTCGGCTCGAGAAAATGAGGCTCGAACTCGAGCTCGGCTCGTTTGTAAACGAGCCGAGCTTGAACACCCACTACTCGAGCTCGTTAGCTCGTATATCAGCCCTAGAGGTACAACACAGCCAGTCCGTCAATCTCTGTCCAAGGCGGAACACGAAAGGCATTGCTCTGCCAATAATTCAGCCTGCTTCCTGCTTCACGTTTTGAGCCACTGATATCTTTGCTTTAAGTCCACCTGAGTTGAGCTTCTCACGCCGTTCTTCATATGATGCTATCAACCAAACACACGAATCAGTGCGTTTTTCCAATTGCTTGACGAAGCAAGCAGCTATGACAAATCAGTGACTAATTTTTTTGGCCCAATTACACCCTTATATTGTAGTTAAGGTCTCATTGGATACATCCTCTTATCATCCTTGGTCATCTTAACTAACCATCTCTCATACTGTAATACACTTAAGCTAAACAATCAAACACTTATAAGGTGCGAGAGAACAAGAGAATTATGGATAACTTACGTTCGGTTACTCGTGTCTTGAGAGGAATATGCAGAGGTTTCTTACTTGCCGAGAGTTCTTTTGGTGGCGTTTCTCCTGGAAGCATTCCGTCTATTTCCTTATTAAGTGCATGTAAAAATGCAATACTAACAAAGAAATGTAAAATGATGGTGTAAAGTGGTGCGCCACCTTCTGTAGGAGACGAGCTCTGCAAAGCCTCGTGGAAGATTGCAGCCTCCATTAGATGATTCTGCCATTCATTATGCAGATGTACATGCAAAGCTTCCCTGGCATCTTCATCAAGGTTGTTATATTAATACAATACTGACCAACAGATATAATATACTATACAGATGCACCCACACCGATGTACACAGAGAGACAGATGCAGGAAAAAAAAAAGCGTGTATTACAGTGCGAATACTGTTAGCATGCTTGCATGCATGTAATTATTACTTTATTTCTAGGTTATGCTATAGGCTTTTAGAGATAGGCTTTTCCAGCTTTTATAGGCATTACTTTTCCTGCACCATTGTTACATTTTAGCTTCTCTTACAAGCTTTCTAGACTAGTCTCTCTATATATTATGTAACTTCTCTCAGAAATATTACTACTGATTTTTCTTCTCCCACTCTCACATTTCTTTCTTCAAACTCTCTCATTTCATATCATGGTATCAGAGCTTAAGGGATTTTCCTAAGCACTTTTGTCTAGATTTCAGCCTTCATTGCTGAATCTATTGGTTGTTCTCAAGCCTTCATTGCTGAGAATCTTTTACCTTTCTTCGGCCTTCATTGCTGAAGATCTTGTTTGTTTCTTCAGCCCTTGTTGCTGAAGTAATATAACCTTTCCTACCTCCATTATTGCTGGTTATTGTTGGACTTCCTGGTCTATCTTCTCTAATGACAACCTCCATACCGGAAACTTCTTCTCTTGCTGCTGATTTGGAAAAATTCAAGGATTTATGGAGTTCTTGTGGAGACAATCTGCGGGGATTAGTGCCACTGAACTTGAGAAATTTAGAGCATTGTTCAACTCCCTTGAGAAACCATCAGGTGATACTTCTTCTAGTCCATGCACTCTTTCTCTTCCAGGTAACTCTTCTCCTTCTTTATGCTTGAGAGCTTCAGAATGTTCCCAGCCTATTCAATGGATTTTAGATTCAGGAGCTACTGAACACATGACCAATTGCTCACAAAATTTTCATATTTTCCAGCCATCTTCTAAGCCTAAACAAGTGTTGACAGCTAATAATTCAGTAGCTCAAGTTAAAGGTCAAGGCACTATAAACCTCCCAGGAAACCGCAACCTGAAAAACGTTCTCCTTGTTCCTTCCCTCTCAACCAACCTGATTTCTATAAAAAAAACTTTGCAAAGATCTCCACTGCTCTGTCCTATTCACGGAGTTTGATTGTGTTGTACAGGACCGGTGTTCGGGGAAGAAGATCGGTAATGCTAAGGAAAGGAATGGGCTTTACTACCTTGATTTTCCTAAGGAAAGCACCAACCATCTCTTGTGTCATGCCTTAAACACCACCCATACCAAAGACTCCATTTGGCTGATGCATTACCGGCTTGGCCATCCCTCCTTCTATCTGTTGAAACACTTGTATCCTGAGAATTTTCAAGGAATTGACGTGTCTTCCTTTAAGTGTGATGCATGTGAAAAGGCCAAACACACTCGTGTGTCATTTCCAATTAGTAATACTAGGAGCAGTTGTCCTTTTGAGTTGATTCATAGTGACATTTGGGGGCCATCATCTGTCCTTAATATCTCTGGAGCTAGATGGTTTGTCACATTTATTGATGATTGTACTAGGGTTACATGGGTCTTCCTTCTAAAACAGAAATCTGAGGTTAGCACCACTGTGTCTATCTTTCTCTTGATGATCCATACCCAATTTGGAAAACAAATTAAAAGATTTAGGACAGACAATGCCAAAGATTACTTCAATCAGTCCATTAGCTCTTTATTTCAAACACAAAGGATAATACATGAATCATCTTGTGTTTACTCCCCACAACAAAATGGGATTGCCGAAAGGAAAAATAGGCATCTTCTTGAAGTTACCCGTGCTCTTCTTTTTCAGCACAATGTTCCAAAACAGTTTTGGGGGGAAGCACTTCTCACTGCTGCGTTTTTTATCATCAGGTTGCCTTCTAAAGTTCTCAATCTTCAAAGTCCTCTTGATTGTCTTAGAAAGACTTATCCAGATTATAGAAAATCTAATCTTTCTCTTAGAGCCTTTGGTTGCTCAGTTTTTGTGCATGTTCATGGTGCTCAAAGAGGAAAACTTGATCCACGAGCTATTAAGTGCATGTTCATTGGTTACTCTTCAACACAAAAGGGATACAAGTGCTACCATCCATCCTCAAAGAAAACATATGTTTCTGTTGATGTGTCCTTTTCTGAAACAGTACCATTTTACCCCTCAAAGGATGACACTTCCCAACCTTTTGACCCTGAACCTCAAACCATTGGCACCTTGAACACCTTACCTCCACTTGAACCTTCCATTTCTGACTCTCTCCCGCTGCAGCAAGCTGAACAATCAGAGCCTCAGGAACATCATGAGGATAGTCAGCAACCACCACTTGTCCCAACCACATCTTTCCCCCTTTCTTTGCCATCATTTCCTCAGGTTTATTCAAGGAAATTAAGACCCATTCTAATCCCAGAGCAGGAGCAAACTTCTTCACCGGCGCCTAGAACTGAAAACATGACAGAAGAAGGTACTCACTCTATTTCTCATTTGAACAGCCCAGAAACTTCTGATTTGGAATTGCCTATTGCTGTTCGAAAAGCAACTCGCTCTTGCACAAAAACTCCCCTTTACCCTTTAGCTAACCGTGTGTCCTTACATCGGTTCTCTCCCTCTCACAAAAAATTCATCCAAGGCCTAAACCACATTCCCATCCCCAAAAATGTTTCAGAAGCTCTTAAGAAAAAGGAATGGAGAGATGCTATGAAGGAGGAGATGTGTGCGCTAGAAAAGAATCATACTTGGGACATTGTTAACAAACCTTGGGGCAAGAATGTTGTTGATTGCAGGTGGATTTTTACACTCAAATACAAGGCTGATGGGTCATTGGAGAGGTATAAAGCACGCCTAGTTGCTAAGGGTTTCACACAAACTTATGGGATTGATTATCAAGAAACATTTGCTCCGGTGGCAAAGACGAATACTGTTCGTGTTTTATTATCCTTGGCTGCTCACTCTAGTTGGCCTCTTTGGCAATTTGATGTCAAGAATGCTTTTCTCCACGGCAATTTGGAAGAGGAAATATATATGAAAATTCCTCCAGGTTTCTCCTCTTCCTCTTCATCTCGTAAGGTGTGCAAGTTAAAAAAGGCTCTCTATGGCCTTAAGCAATCACCAAGAGCATGGTTTGGCAGGTTCACATCTGTTATGAAATGTGCTGGGTACAAGCAAAGTCAAGGGGATCACACTTTGTTCATCAAACATTCAGCTTCAGGGGGAGTGACTATTCTCCTAGTATATGTTGATGATATTATTGTCACCAATACTTCCTTGGAATTGAGGTTGCTCATTCTTCTGATGGCATCTTTATTTCCCAGCAGAAATACATCACTGATTTACTTGAGGAAACCGGAAAGAGTGGATGCAAACCAGCTTCAACTCCTATGGATCCGAATCACAAACTTGGAGATTTCAAAGAGGAGCCGACTGTGGATAAAGCAATGTACCAAAGATTGTGTGGAAAGCTGATTTATCTTTCCCATACTAGACCCGATATCGCTTATCCAGTTTCTGTCTTGAGTCAGTTTATGCATGACCCAAGACATCCTCATCTTAGTGCTATTTACCGAATACTTCACTACCTAAAGGGCTGTCCAGGAAAGGGGATACTCTTTAAAAGAAGGGACAAACTGATCATAGAAGCCTTCACAGATGCCGACTATGCTGGATCCATTGTTGATAGAAGATCAACTTCTGGGTATTGCATGTTCCTTGGAGGAAATCTTGTTACATGGAGGAGTAAGAAACAAAATGTTGTGGCTAGATCATCCGCTGAAGCTGAGTTTAGAGCTCTTGCACAAGGTTTATGTGAAATGTTGTGGCTGAAAATTATTCTGGCAGACCTTAAAGTCAAATTGGAAGAGCCTATGGTTCTATATTGTGATAACAAATCTGCCATTAGTATTGCTCACAACCCAGTCCAACATGACAGAACCAAACACGTGGAGATTGATCGTCACTTCATCAAAGAGAAATTGGAAGAAGGGGTTGTTAGGATATCCTTTGTTAAATCAGAAGATCAACTTGCTGATTTATTGACAAAAGGCTTCCATTATTCCAGATTTGATCATTTGACTTCCAAGCTTGGTTTGATAGACCTCTACCACCCAGCTTGAGGGGGAGTTTTAGCATGCTTGCATGCATGTAATTATTACTTTATTTCTAGGTTATGCTATAGGCTTTTAGAGATAGGCTTTTCCAGCTTTTATAGGCATTACTTTTCCTGCACCATTGTTACATTTTAGCTTCTCTTACAAGCTTTCTAGACTAGTCTCTCTATATATTATGTAACTTCTCTCAGAAATATTACTACTGATTTTTCTTCTCCCACTCTCACATTTCTTTCTTCAAACTCTCTCATTTCATATCAAATACATGTACACATTTTGTGCCATATCAGGCATCCCACTGAAAAGACTAAAATGTTTTGAAGATGGAAAAGCAAAGACAATTAATCAAAATGAAGCTGCTTGAAAATTTTTCAAAAGAATCACCTGCCAGATCATGATAGGATATGGGATGTTGAGATCTTTTTTTATTTTTTTGGCAGAGATACCTGGAGAAATAGAGAAGTTGAGATCACTAAATTCACAAGAGTGAAGAACCAATGGAGCCTCTGAGGCCATACTGTATTGAGGCTTCCTAGGCGTCCTCTCAATGTCCAACAGAGCATCTATCACCTGGAAGAGGGGAAAACACTCTAAAATCAATGTCTCACAAAAAAAATAAACTCCCTCTTGAGCTGTAAATTGATCTTGTGATGTTTGCACCCTGTGGATGTTAACATAAGTTTGGCTAAGACAATGTTTCACAGATCCACTCACAATTCCAAGGTAAACTCGGCAGTGCATTGTTCGAATGAACAGATATATACAGATAAGCACACAAAAAACAAATTCCTTTCCGACAAAGATTTTCAGTTGCAACAGGTTCATAATCCATATCTATAAATATATAATAAGACATGGAAAAGCTGTGATCTATAATGGGTCATGAATCACGATCTATACGAGCTTCCATCTTGGTACATGTGTCGCCGAAAAAAGGATGCTTGAGATGATATACAGCTACCACAATTTACAGGGAACGTTGTTTAACCAATTATAGAGGAAAATTTGCCTTTATGAAAAGTATGATAAACAACAACAGAAAAGGCATCCTATTTATAAAGGGGAAAAAAAGACGAAAAAAAGAAAGAAAGAAATGTTTATTAGCTTTAAGCATTTTAGCCGAATAGGCATTATTTGTAATAGTTCATTTTGTTTTCTGCTTGCAGTGACTTTTTCTCTCAAAGATATCTTATCTTCCGGTGTTTGTACACTTCATCTCCTCATCACCATGTTTTCTTTTATCATATTAAGACCTCTTTCTCTCACACAATTATCACAAATCATATGAAATAACATGCCTAATATATTTTAGAATCCACCAATTATGATAATATCACTGATGTAATCACAAATGGAAGAACCAATGGTGTCATATGATATGATAACAGTCCTGTAAATTATGACAAAAAATTAGAAATCCATATCGTCTAGTATAAAAGTAAAAATGCTTGGAAACAGCTTTCACCTCGAAATATACCCTGGATAAACAATTAGAAATAGCTTCCTACTTACATCAGTTGTTTCCAGATGATGTCCAATCATAAACAGCACAGAAACCATGCATCTGATCTGGTGCCACAGGAATGCACTGCCTTTAATTCTGATTGCCCAAAGCTCTTTGCATCCAAATCTGCAGTTAATATGGCTGTCTTATTATCGCATCTCAGAATACCAAGAATAAATATGCAAGGAAAACGAACTTTGATTTCATATAAAGAATGTGTGTCCTCGAGTTCACAACTGCAAACAATATACATCAGTATAACTTAGTGCCACTGATACCCTACATACAGAATTGTACCACCTTTACTCACATATATCAACAAGGAGATGCTTATAGAGTTGATTGACATTGACCACCCACATCATTGTCTATCAGCATATGGTTCAAACAAACTCAATTACTATAAACCCTCCATGGATATTATAATCCTAAAATAATAATAATAATAACACCACCACTCCGTCCGGTTTATAAGTCAACAGCTGGATTTAGCACATTAACACCTTACCTCTTCCTTTGTCAGAATCAGATTTAATTCATACTTTCAAAAAAGGGAAAACTAA
Source organism: Persicaria tinctoria (assembly GCA_037127255.1). Classification (NCBI taxonomy): domain Eukaryota; kingdom Viridiplantae; phylum Streptophyta; class Magnoliopsida; order Caryophyllales; family Polygonaceae; genus Persicaria; species Persicaria tinctoria. Next base: position 35,151,273 of record JBANSL010000007.1, on the reverse strand, counting down.
TTAAAATACCCCAACCTTTGGTGGTATGGTAAAAATATATCCTCAACTTTCAAATGTAATTAAAATATCCCGACCTTTGAGGGTAGTGGTAACATATTACCACGAGTTTTCTCATGGGTCAAAAATGCTGACAAGGCTGTCTACGTTGATTTTGTTTTGGACAAGGCAGCCTGTGTGGAAGCCTTTTTACAAATTAGTACTAAAATAGGGTTTTTTTAAACGGTTTCCTTAGGGAAAAAATGCACCGACAACAAAATTAAACCCGAAAAAACGAAATTGATTCAATTAAGCAACTAATACGGTCAAAATTGCCTTAAATTAACACAACAACTATTCCTAACACCAAACCGACAACAAAAAACTAAACCGAAAACAACAACAACAACAACAACAACAACAACAAAGAGGGAAAAAAAACTTATTCGAATCAAAGAGGAAAAAGATGTGAGAGAGACAGCTCAAGATAGCCGACCACAAGGGAGGAAGACTCTCATTTAAGAGGAACTATGAGTTGCCTGGAAGATCGGAAGACTCAAGAGGCGATCACGAAAGAAGATAGGAGGAAGGAAAATGCGTGGTGTATGAAGCCGGTCCAACTCTTTATTGTTTTTCCAAGGAAACCGTTCAAAAAACCCTTGTAAAAAATCAACGTAGGATGTCTTGTCAGCATTTTTGACCAGTGAGAAAACCCGTGGTAATATATTACCACTACTATCAAAGGTCGGGATATTTTTATTACTTTTGAAAGTTGAGGATATATTTTACCATACCCCCAAAGGTGGGGGTATTTTAATTAGTTTTCCCTTCAAAAAAAGAACTCATAATCCGCTCACTATTCTTCTGTCTTACTGCGTTAAGGGTGGTTTTGTGTAAATGACCTATTATTTAATCTGTACAAAGGACAAATTAAGATAAGTTGATTCGAAAATTGTACAGGTTGTATTAATCTGGGAAGAACTAGTCTTATTGTTTAGTCCGCATCTGCTACACTGCACAGAAGATGAATATGCATGTAGTGAAAATTATTAAAGCTATGTCACATAACAGAGACGAGTAAAGCATTATCAAAGTGTTAGTGACATCACCTTTCTGCAAGGGAAATTTCAAATGATGTCACAGATCGTTTATAGTTGTGCACATTTACTGCATCCATCTTACAAAAATTTCTAAAATCATGTTCACCGAGAAATTTCGTTCCAGCATTCTCCATCTCCTGAAAATAGTAAGAAAAAGATCAGTATTTGAACTTCTTTAAATAGCCTAATACAAAATTTAGGAACAAGCTGTAGTATTTGCTTGGCCACATTTTATTGACCAATTGTAATCCAAATAGTGTCTTATGCCTTAAGAATGTAAGGAATGTGGTAATATACTACTACCTCCGTTCGGAAAAACTTGTCACTTTACTATTCATGCACGCTTTTTTAGGAGATAAAAACTAAATAAAATATCTAGTTTTTTTAATAATTTTTTTAACAATTTCGTAGTTATTACTAATAAGTACAAACTTGTTAAAAAAAATTTATAAAAAAATGAATATTTTATATAGTTTTTATCATTCTAAAAAAGCGTGCGTGAATAGTAAACGACAAGTTTTGCCGAACGGAGGGAGTAATATGTGCCTAAATGTTAAATTTTGTAAACTTATCCCTCGTGTTTTCCTACTAACTTGATTACCACTTGCACCCAGATGTCAACATCGTAGTAAATGAATGAGATTTGACTCAACATAATTACCACAACAGAGCCCCTTTTAACCTATTATTCAGGCTTCATTTCCATTTTCGACTATCCACCCCACTGTTTTAACTTTTCCAAGCAGGTCGAAGTTAAAGAGTCATTACGGCTAGATCAAGATTCTCTCTCCAGAAGAAATACTTGTACTCCCTGCTCAAGCAGCTGAATCTGCAGTTTCAATCAGGAAGCAAATTTTATATTTTTTTTAAAATATACAAAAATACCAAGCCCTTTTCATTGTCTATAACAGAAAATTTTTGCTATTACTGTACGGCATGAACCAGCAGATAAATTCTTCTGTTTTAAATAATGTTCTCATACTCATGTAACAAAAAAAAAAGTTATTGTCTTCAATATGTGTTTCTATGCATCTAAACTTTCTTGAAATGTATAGTGAACTAGAAACCAGCTTTAAATGGAAGAATACATATTCTAGCAGCACCTTGCGTGTAAATCCACAGGAGCAGGACACCAACCGGTAACCCTAATATCTTTGGGAAGAACTCTGTTTAGCACCCTTACGTAATCAATTTCTGCTTCTGAAAAAGAAATGATCTCTGTAAGTATGAAAAAAGATATGCTAGAAAAAAAAAAGGTTAACAGATATAATAAACATGAATAAAAAAAGGTATAATCGTATATCTTATATACATATACTGCTAAAATCAACACATAAAGTGCCACCTATCATGTTGTGATTGAGTCCGAAAAAAAAATCCTGCAAAAACTATATAATTTGTCGAAAAGAAAAATATGTATTATAGATTATATGCAACAAACGGATTCTATTTATACTAGAGTAAAAAATAAATAATAAAATTTATTATAAAATTTTCAAATATGATTTAATAATAAAATTTATTATAATTAATTAAAAAAGTTTTTTTATTATAAAATTTATCCAGTGAAAAAGTACAGACTACACTAGTCTAAACATAACACGCATATCTGCAATTACGAGCGAAACCAATATACAACGATGTCATTTCAGTCCTACATTAAGGAAAAGCATATTTCTCAGAAGTAGCACCTGAAGAGTTTGTGGCATCTTTACTGCCACCCTGAAGCTTTGATCGCAAGTTTAGTGCAACCACCTGTACCAAAGACTTCAATAATTACAAATTACATAGTAGGTCTAGTATTGAACAAATAACAAAACAGAGATTGAGACTTGAGAACTACTATGCAGTGTAAATTCGTGAGAGACAAAACTAGTCTGAATCCTAATCATAGTCTCAAAGTGGGTCGAGTATTCACTCGCTTTGGAATTGAATGTGGTCTTGACATTGGCTTTGTCCGTAGCTGGATATGCCCCTTGGGGCAGAAAGACTCCAAGCTGGAGCCTGGAGATGCCCTTATCGTTGAAAGACTCCATTCTTTTCACTACAAATTCTGTCGATGGTGTGGACGAATCCCTCACTTCATTCAGTCTGATTTCTCCATGTTATCCAATTATCTTGAATTCTAGGACTTTAGTTGTTTACTAGTATGAATTCAGATGTGAATTTGAATGAAACTGAAGTCCTAGTTTCATCACTTACTCAAGAGAGATACTTGCTCCAGTTTTTATATTTTTATTTTCATTGTTTCGTTCCTAACATTCGGCCTCAAAAACTAACAAAAAATATATAAAATGGCAAGTATCACACTTCACCAAGTGTGGAAGCCAAAATCAAATCTACAATGTCATAAAATTGACCTCTGAATGAATACAAGTTGCAGCTGTTCTATGTATATTAGAAAACAAAATAATTGACTCTCTTAATAATAATACTAATAAAAGACTAATACCCGGAATTTAAACTCATGGAAAACGTGAAGAAAGTGGACTGAATAATGGAAAAGTGCCTTAAAACTAGGAAATGGGCATATAGAAATAAGGGTCCTAAATAGAAGATGCAGGAAATGAAGATAATGACTAAAACTAATAAAACTAGTAACTTGAGTTTGTATCAGATAGCCTCAGTGAAAAATAGGCAAATTATAATATTATATGATTACCAACTTGACTGACCTGCCCAACTGCAGATACTCCCTTGTCTGTTCTGCCACATCTGGAGTACTGTGATTCTTTCCTGTCACTAGTTAATAACCTTGTCTTTTCTAAAGCTTTGAAAAGTTCAGACTGTTATAAGCAAAAGTAAATTAGTAGGCCCTTGGATGCAACAATATGGTCTAGTCTTGAATTATCAAATATTTACTTCAGCAAACAATATCGTAACTCTTCCATCTCTTCTGAACAGCTTATAACCAATGTCTCTAAAAAATTGAATCATAACATGCACCGACAAATTTCAGGTAAAAATTGTGCATAGCACTACAAGTTCTCTAGGAGGTTGAAAGGAAACACGTCTGGCATAAAATTGACAACACTAAAAAGATGTGGGGCAGTGTGGCGGAGTTCATTCAGTGTGCAGACAGCAGTGGACGCAGTGGAGGTGAAGCATAGTGGACTGCAGAGGTTCAAGGTAAGGTTAAAGCAAAGCAGATGGCCGGTAGATCCACCAAGGAGGAAAGAGGGGGTCGGCGGGCATAGTACAAGAAGGCTAAGAAATAATCCAAGCAAGCTTTTGCAAGGTACATTGAGAGGGCCTTCAAGGCTTATACAGGGCCTTAGATGTGAAGGGCAGGGATAGACTGCACTACTTAATGATCTAGACTAGGGAGAGAAAGAGACCTTCTCTGACTTACCCAATAAGGGTAGGTCAACCATGAATGCCTTTGTGCTGGGTAGGTCAACCATGAATGCCACAAAAGGAGGTTGGGAGAGTAGAGACCTTCTCTGACTTACCCAATAAGGGTCACACGCTAGGGCCTGGGTAGCAAGCCTCTGATAGTCGGATCGACTACAATATTTAGAGGTATGTTTTGAAGGAAGAAGTAAAGGTGTTCTGTAGAATGGAGAATAGGAGCTGGCCCAATGTCTCACTGGTTTAAGTTTGTGAATGATTGGGCCTTGAGGGCTAAGGAGTAAAGACCTAGATCTATAGCCCTAGAGTGGATTTAATCAGCGTCAAAGTTTTCTTCATAACAGCCTATTGAGTGGAGACCAACTAGTTAATCTTGTTTCACAAAGGTGATGTGCAACAATGCGTAGGGTATCAAATTTCTAAGTCATACAATTAAGATTTGGGAAAGGGTTATCGAGCTAAGGTTGAGGAACTCATCATCATATCAAAAAAACAGTTTGCCTTTGTGCTGGGTAGGTCAACCATGAATGCCACAAAAGGAGGTTGGGAGAGACACATGGGGAGAGGAAGAAGAACGTGCATATGATTTTCATAGACCTAGACAAAGTCAATTAAAGAGTGCCGAAGGAGCTCACATGGAGATGTTTGAAGACTAAGGTGGTGTTGAGGACGTATATTATTAGAGGGTGATGACTAGTATGAGTACTCCAGGTGGGAATACAGATTACTTTCGGTGAGTTAGGTCTGGACTAGGGTCAGCAAGCCCTTTTATATTCACAATCGTGATGGATGTGTTGTTGGTGGATGAGATGAGGTTCGGGTTAGCAGCAAGTAAAGTAGGTAGTTGGAGGAAGGCGCTTGAATCAAAGGTCTTGGTAAACAAATCGTTCTATTGATGATATTATGTCTGAGTAGAACAAAGATGGAGTGTATGGAGTTTGACTTTGGGGAAGGAACAAATAGTGAAAAAGATATTATACTTGGTAAAGAAATCATTCTATGGAAAGATAATTTCAAGTAGTTCAGATAGCGCGGACAAGGTTGATGGGAGAGGTGGGAGTTCTATCCAACAAGAAAGTGTCACTAAAACATGAGGGTAATTCTAGTATTCTCCAAGATGATTGTCGGAAAAATAGGGCAGCAAGGTTTTAAGCAACTTACGAAAACCCATGACAAATCAACTCAACATAGTGCACAAATATTCAAATCATGGCATCTTCAAATATACAAGATTAAGAAGCATGCCTTGGAGTGCTTCCTAACAATATCAAACATAAGATCCCTTGACAACTTAAAACTGGAACATACCTCAATGGTAGGTTCCATATGTGCCTCGGACGCAAACCCGTAAAATCTATAAGAGAATACAGGGAAAAAAAGGAAGAAGAATAAAGAAAAAGTCGTCATCTTTAGAAATATTTGCATTTAGAACGCGAACCCCCCCCCCCCCCCCCACATAAAATTGTCTTTTCTTTCATCAAAATAGAATCTTTCCTGATCAAGTAGCATGGAAATGAAAATGGAGCAAAAACAGAAATGGGAATATGAAACTGATTGAAAAATAAGAAACAAATAAAAACAGTGTATAGGATTTTTAAAAACGACTTATCTTAACCCCTTTCAACCGCCACACCAATATATGCCATCTGGTCATTTTTTCAGGATGTTTTGAGTGATAAAAGTTGATCACATTTTTCTGATGTTTTGGTTATTTTTAATTGTTAACTTATCAATTCCATTCTAATAAGCATGGCCATGACTATCCCAAGCTGGACTATCTCTTTAGTCTTTACCCTTCATTTTCTATAAAAATCCTTTCACTTACCGCAACCACTAATAAAATATTCCAATTCAATACTGCCTGAATATTTTTCTTAATTATCGTCCAAATTCATAAAACATTCTGCAAAAATGATTGGAGGGAGTATATATACAGCAAAGAAACTAGCTGGGATATCCTCCTCAATAGCTCATATATGCGATGTACACACGTGCATGCATAAAATATCAAATAATTAGCAGTTGATAGAGTAAGAAATGAGATGCTTGCTTTTACAGCTGAATCCCAATTCAGAGATTGGTATGTGGTTTTTTCTTCTCTACCACCTGATTTTCTATTTGCTTCTCTACCACCTATCATGCAATATACTTCAGAAAAATTTTAACTACTTTTTAATCTAATTTTCAATCAATTCAGTTCCCATGTAGAAGATTGAATATTTAATTTCCAATCAATTCAGTTTATGCCAATCACAGAACTCTCAACCCCATTTTGACTCCTATGTAGGAGAGTGAAAACTATATAAGAGCTTCTATTTCTGCTTTTATCAAATGCAAATTAAACATATAAATAAACTGAAAAAATGTAGATAAGAACATAGTAGTAATTGAGTAGTTTAAATGGCATAGATACCTCTTGCCAAAATACATGATTTTAAGAGCAACATATCTTTTGGAGTGGTTATGCATGGTCTGACCTGTTAGCACAAGTAAAAAGGAAGTTCATAAAAGAACAAAGAAAGAAACTATCGTCTCCAGCATAGTATCCACCTCCAAGAAATTCAAGGTGAGGATGAGGCCAAACAAAAGCTTTTCATTATCCAAAATGTAACATTTTGTTAAACATGATGAGGCTAATTGCAATAAATTGCTTGAAAATATTGTTAAAACAAGTGATGACTACATAGAAAGAGTATAAATAGAACAGCAGTCAAAAAGCAAGTATGTGGCTAACAAAATGTCAGGACTTGTATTTGTGAAACAGAGCCTCCTTTGTGATAAAATTTTCTATAAGAGCTGCACTCTGGGTACCTTCTTGTTAATTTGAACAATGTTGATAGCCTATAAGGGATAAACAAATAAATTGAGCTTGGGTTGCCAAAGTTGATTTGAGCTCCATTAGTTACATAAAACAGTGGAACCAAAACTGGAGGTCCATTATTTGTACAAAAAACATGACAAGGAATCCCCTATACAAATTTTGCACAAAAGAAGCTGACCTTCCAAGTTTTTTTTGTTGGATTTGCATCCTCCATCTTTCAGTTTCTTGCTGGGGTCCACTGGTACAACCCCGTTACCAACATTCTCATGATGGGTGTTTCCCTCTACCTGAATCATTCACATTGACAGAAAAATCAAGAATTAAGGACCCGTATAAAATCAAATTCAATTCATATTTGATTTTGGAGAAAAGCCGAACCTTGTAGCAGCAGCAATTTGAAAGGCGAGAAGCTAATCTGAGATTGTCACTCTCCAGCTCCTAATTTCAATTTACCAAGCAAGATGAAGAAAATCAGACAAAGATTTGGAATCTACTATGTATGTAGAGTTAAATTTGTTCTCTTCCGCTCGGCTTTGTTTCCGCTTTGTTCTTTTCAGTACTGAAGCATACAGAAGTTGAAGAAGAAAGCGCAATACCTTGACGCGGCTTTGAAGAGAGGCGAGTTGGAGTTGAAGTCCGTGTATGATATCTCCGTCCGCCATTATTCTTCCTCTTCTTCTGTCAATCAAAGGCGGCCGGAGACGAATGTATCACCCACTTAAAATGGGATAGGTTTTAAAAAAAGTAAAAATTCAATTCTCGTAAACCAAAAAATATTACTACCTCCGTTCGGAAAAACTTGACACTTTACTATTCATTCACGTTTTTTTAGGAGATAAAAACTATATAAAATATCAAGTTTTTTAAATAATTTTTTTAACAACGTAGTTAGTATTAATAAGTACAAACTTGTTAAAAAAAATTTATAAAAAAATGAATATTTTATATAGTTTTTATCGTTGTAAAAAAGCGTACATGAATAGTAAACGACAAGTTTTGCCTAACGGAGGGAGTATAACTTTTCAACAAATCCGCCGATTAAGCTGCTAATCAACGTCAGATGTAACGTTGTAGCGTTAATTATAACGTTAATTATAATTCAACGTCGAATCGAACGTTGCAATACGGAGTATGCAACTTTGTGAATGTTAGACCATTGTAAATTGGGCCTGGACGGGCCTATTTACAACGTTCAATTAGACGTTCTATTTCAGGATTACTTCAATGTTGTCCTTGAAAAAAAATCGTATAACTGAACCTATAGAACATATAGATCTGTGAAAGAAGAAAAGGAAGACAATAAAAATTGCATAATTGAACTTATACGACATAATAGGTAGAATAAGACAATGGGGATGCATTTATAATAGATGGTAGAATTTTACTCCCTCTGTTAATTAAAACTTGTCGTTTACTATTCATGCACGCTTTTTTAGAACGATAAAAACTATATAAAATATTAACTTTTTTTTACATTTGTTTTTATAAATTCATACTTAATAGTAATAAGTATGATATTATTTAAAAAAATTGTTAACAAAGTTAATATTTTATATAGTTTTTAACACCTAAAAATGCGAGCGTGAATAGTAAAACGTCAAGTTTTAATTAACGGATGGAGTATTTAACAACGTCTAACACTCTAACATAATAGGGCAACGATAGCTAAACATCGGGTTAGGACTCCTAAACATGGTGTAGGTGTTACGTAATTTGATAGGATAGGGAAGAAAGAGTTTAGGGTTAGAAGGAGTTTAGGGATAATAGAGAGTAAAGGAGAGAAAGAGTAAGGGTAAAGAGTAATTGATTTGATTATTCATTGGATGCCCTCTCTAATACAATATATGAGGTATTTATATTAATCCCCTTTAACCTCTATACTAGGGTTGGCACGGTACGGTACCATGGTAAATTTTCGATTACTACGTACCGTACCGATATCATTCGGTATGAAATTTTTTGTACCACGTACCAACCGTTAATATCGGTAACCAATATTGTTGGTACCGAAACTTTCAGTTACCGAAGGTCGGTACCATGGTAACCAACACCGCAAATTTCAATAATCAATTTACGTTTTATACTCTGTGGTACCGATGGTACCAACGGTACCGATGGTACCATTTATGAAATATTTTGTACCATGTATCAAATATTTTATTTTGTACCGACGGTACCGATGGTACCACAATTTTTTTGTACCATTTATCAAATATTTTAATTTATTTAAAAAAAATACATTTATAGTCGGTACCACGGTACCACGGTATTTGGGTTTTCATACCGTGTACCGTACCGACTTCTTTCGATACCGAGATTTTGGTTACCGATTCAGTCGGTTACCGACTACTTGGTACCAATGTCCTGTTGGTACGGTTGTTAATTGGTTGGTACGGTAATTTTTTTACCACCGCCCAACCCTGCTCTATACATGACATAACCCACTCTTTATAAAAGTTTTGTCCTCAAAGTTTATTGTAATGAAACTACACACTTGAGATTATACACAACAATGAACTACACAGTTAAGCTATTTTATCAAGTAACCAATGGTAACTTCTTTAATTTCCTTAGCTCTTGACAAGGCAGGGCGTGTAATTGTTGATGTACTACACTTCTGAATTTTGTGTGAAAGCATTCCTCACAAGCTACCCGACTATAAGCATATACCCAATCATCACTTGTGAAAGAAAATCAGACATAGCTAGTGTGATGTTTCTGCAGTAATTGAAATTTAGAAACAAACTCTCACAATCCAAGTGAAGTAACTGTCCCCAAGTTGAGTTTGGCTACCAATCTACCACCTTAGTCTTCAATGGCGTCTTCACAACTGAGGCCTGAAGTTTTCTTCCTTCCCCACTACAACCCTGCTTCCTTTCTTTCCCAGCTGCAACCATAGGACAAAACTAATACCCATCATGTAGAAGAACATCCCTACAGCCTTGATGACTCTAACTCCACCTTCCTCACATTCTCTACCACTAGAGCCACCCCCTGGATCAAAAATGAAGATGACTAACAAGTCACGTTTCCGACAATCTTGAGTGAAGTAAAACTAATACCCATCATGTAAAAGAACATCCCTACAACCTTGATTACTCTAACTCTACATTCCTCACATTCTCTACCACTAGAGTCACCCCCTGGATAAAAAAATGAAGATGACTAACAAGCTACGTTTCTGACAATCTCGAGTGAAGTCGAGATCCGCCAAAACAACCTCATCAACTAAGTTGTAGCCAAATTGATCCAACAAGGGCTTGTCGATTCTTTTGCTTCCACCAATTTCATAATCTAGAACACCAAAACTACCACCAGGGTCAAAAATGGTTGTGCTTCCTAACCTATACATTCCATCAAACACTTGGTAGGAAGTTTTAGCTTTAACCGAGCTAATTGAGACAACAACCCATTCAACTACACCAGTCCTATTGGCAAACAATTTCACAAACACCTTATGTGCACTAGGTGTTCCAACAAATTCGCTCAAATTCATCCTCACATCAAGTATCATCTTTTCAGTCACAAACAAATTCTTACGATTTGCAAGGAAAACCCCCTGAGTTTCATCGATTTCATCTGATTCAACTTCAACAACTATCTCCAAGGGATAGGTGATTACCTCTGAGTGTTCTTTCGGCTCGACAACGAGTTTCTGGCTTGACAGTCTGACATCAAACTCAGTCCTGAATTTCTTGAAAAGCGTTGGACGCCTAGAGTCGATGTTGATTCCCCAGAAGATTGTTGGGTCTTCGGCTCCTTCGATTTTAGGGGAGACGTCGTTGCTTGGAGCTTGCGAGTTCTTCGTTGGAAGAACTATCAGTTGAGTGCGTTGACGCTTAAGATCGTCGGCTTCTGCGTTGCCAATTCTTCGAATCGGAATTCGCCCCTGATCGGAGCCCTCCGTCACCGCGATCTGGAGATTTGAACCTTCTATCCCCGCCGATTTCTCGAGCCTTGCTCCTGCAGTATTGCCAGGATTGGCCACGAACGCAGGTCGCTCGCTCCTTGTGATGAATTTCTTGACCAATTCTGCCAGGGCATCGATCTTCAAATCTGTCTCGGCCCGGCGTTTCGCTGAATCTTGCGAAATTTGCTGTGTCGTTGCGATGAATTGTTGGAGTCAGTTGTCTGTCTTCCGCCAATTCTCTTCCATGATTTCCAAGCTAGCCCCGTCTGCCATAACTTTGATCTTCAAGCTCTGATACCATTTTTTACGTAATTTGATAGGATATGGAAGAAAGAGTTTAGGGTTATAAGGAGTTTAGGGATAAAAGAGAGTAAAGGTAGAGAAAGAGTAAGGGTAAAGGGTAATTGATTTGATTATTCATTGGATGCCCTCTCTAATACAAGATATGGGGTATTAATACTAATCCCTAGACCTATCAAACAGGTCGGGCAGGTCGGGTTTGAGTCGGGTCGTCTCGGGTTCGGGTCCATTTCGGGTCGGGTCATTTCAGGTTACGGGTCGTGAAATGCTCAACCCAGACCCATATTTAACGGGTTCGGGTCGACCCAACGGGTCAAGAGCGTTACTCATCCATAATTTTTTAAATGTCATTTACTATTTATACACATTATTTTTAACTGATAAAATTATGTAAAATATCAATAAAAATTTATTACTTGCTATAATTTCATTCTTTTTAGTTTTTGAAGTATGAAATTATATATAATATATAAATTGATATTTTATATAATTATTACCATCCTTAAAACCATACATGAATAGTAAACGACATTTAAAAGTAAACAGATGGAATATTTTTAATGACTATTTACATAGTTCCTAAATCTAAAATTGTTATATTATCCTAATAATATTTATATTATTGAAAAAAATAATTAATGTTGCTATAATAGTAATATGTAATTTTATATACATAACAAATTGTAATGTTAAATTATAAAGTAAAGTTGATGATGAAAAATATAATATTCAATCCTAATTATTATTAATAAAATATTTCAATATTAGGTTAAATTGTAATTTATTTATGTTTTTATTATCTTAAAGCTTGACCCAACGGGTGACCCACGGGTTGACCCAACCCGACCCAGAAATTTGCGGGTTGAACGGGTTCGGGTTGCTTCGGGTTTCGGGTTGAAATATTTGCGCCAAAACCCACGTTTTACGGGTCGGGTTGGGTCGGGTCCTCGGGTCGGGTCATGTTTTGACAGGTCTACTAATCCCCTTTAACCTCTATACATGACAGTATGAGACGATCTTCTTGAACCCGAAATGTTCTAAATCTATCAAATTGATCTTGGAAACGAGTATCCCATCCGTTGACGCTCGGATGATGGTATGTCGTCCATTCATGCGTTGGCAGAGGTAAAGGAGCGTCAGAATATAACCATATCTGCAATAAATATAGGGTAACCCAATAAATATATTAGAATGTTATTTTTTTTTTAAATTTATGGATGAAATACAATTGAAGCGAGAGTAACACATATTAAACTCACCACGACAAAATGATCTTCGTTCCCAATTCATGTCAACCTTAGAGTGTCCTCCTGAGGGGCGTTATTTGGTTGTTTGGTTTACATAAAGAGGAATGTAAAAGGTTGGTTCCAAGATAAGACAACGAGGACCACTTGGTAGACGGTCACAAACACAAGACCCATGATCGGCAACTCAATCCAGTATCTTCCGTCACCTCCCACTATGCCGGAGTAACTCTGCAGGTCGACAAACTCTCGTAACGAATACCCTCCCATGTAACAACCAATGTAAAGTTGATGATTCCGTTCCAAATTGTTGAACACAATAACCCTTTCATAACTGCGGACTGTGTCTCCCCTGACGATAACATCAGTTGTGTCAAAGCTCGATGTTCGCAATGACCATCTCCTATGGTGTCTGCGGCTACTGTAATGTGCCTAAACATAAAAGGGTCCACATTGTTGTGAACCCAGTTAAAACCCCACTATTGGGTTTCAGATGGAGGTCGGTGTAGAGACCCGAATATATTACCCGGGTTACGTTTCAAAGGTTGGACAACTTCGTTCGGATCTTGCAATCTAAGTACGAGTGAAGGTTTCAAAATCAAAGAGTTAGACTTTTGAAAGAGGTGATTTCGAACCCCAAAATGCGAGATGGGTCCGTTGGGTACCCCGAACCTGTCCTATTGTCTAAGTCGCTCAAAAACCATTGTAAGTTCAAACATATATAAAACGAAAATCAAGATACAACTTACCACGACAGAGCTGGGTCAAAACCAAGTATAAGTAAAACGAGTCATAAACCATCCAAAGTATAATAGTCAGGTGATAAGTCAGCCGCTCATCGGAAACCCCAAATGGTAACCCCGCCATAGAGCACAGAGAAATCACAAATCTGCAAGCATACCTTTAGAAAAAGAATGGGGGAAATGAATCAGATTAAGGCTCCCATATGGGACTCGGTCCCACTGCGATCATATTATATACGTTATACCTAATAAAAATGCTCTAATGCAGAACATGAATTTAAATCACGCAAGCATGCTAACAATTTATATATAATGCAGAAAGCGATAAAATGGATCCACGCAGAATGTCAAGTGGCATACCCCTCTCCTACCTCTACACCCCTTCCCGTTAGTGCATACCATGGCCAATATGATGCTACAACATATCCAATCCGATATAAAGTGTGTGCATCAATGACTCATGCTCATCAATGATCAAACTCATATCGTAATCATGCTCATATAATGAATCAAGCTTGTATGACAAATCAAGCTATCTCATCTCGTGGTATATATAAATGACTTGCGAAGGACAACATCCTATGAAGTTGGGTTGTCCTATGACCCTAGCAAACGACTCTAAAGACTCAAAGATAACGGTCGTTCTATTTCCAAACACATAAAGAAGACGAATGCTCATACATTGTGAAACTTCTAAGTGATCATGCTCTTATGCATATGCAACACCTAGTATATCATATGACTAGATGCATGAGAGATCCATCTAAGTAAGCTCCCGAAGAAACTAACTTGGAAAAGGCGAAAAACAAGGGAAATAGCAGAGATAGAAATTTAGGTAAGTCGTTAAGCACCTAGCATATATGAATAATAACATATGCAATAAGTCTAACATTCTAGTCAACCATTCACAGAGGAATACACACACGAAAAGCATTTCCAAAATCATTCGATAAGTCAAAGCGCTCAAAGCACGAGAAAACATCCGAAATTCGAGATATCCGAGAGTTAACCATGTCATATCAAATTCCAATAACTCATCATCTTTAATCCATCCACATTTCAGTCTCAATCGAAGGTCTCATTCCAATCACATAACGGTCCATAGAATCAGTTAAATCAATCATAGGGCAAGGTCCAAGTCTAGTTAATCAGTCCAAAAGTCCGATTAAATAGGTCCCAAGGTTAAATGAGTCAGACAGTCCGTTAAAATAAGGTCTAGTAGGTCAGATCAATCCGTTACAGTAAAGTCTGTGAAATAAAGTTATCTCAAAGCCATTCTCAATCGTTACGTCCGGTTTATTTAGTCAAAATCATGTCATTGAAGGAATCCTGACATCTCGGTTTTAAAACACAAAACCTTTCAAGAACAGTTCTGAAATACAAGTTCTAAAGAATATCAACACCTTGAATAACAACGAGGGCTCAAACCTTTTCAAAAGACTTCAAACAACCGATATATCCCAACATATTAAAATCAATAACTATCAAAACATTTTCATTCCTTTAAAACCACACTTTATAAAATAATCACATGAAATACATTTGAATATCATCATATAATATAACATAATCCCAACATTTTTAAATACAATTAAACCGTAAAACAACACCAACTAAAACAGGTTTAACCAAAACCAAAAGGAAGGAAATAGGAAGCAGCTGGCTCGGCCAAAGATCTAGGACAAGGTTTCACCGAGGAAAAATGGCTGATCGCTATGGTGAAATCCCTCCCTTGGTTCCTTGTAGGTGGCAGCCATCGCCCCCGCAAAATTTGACATTCCCGTCCTTTGAAGTTGTTCACGTTCGCTGCGGCGACCATGGTTTGGCCGCAACGAAATGCGTGATTTCAGCTTGCTTTTGGCTTCAGTCCAACTCATTTGATCCCAAACCAATCCTAGTCTCAAGGGATACCCTCCCTGACCTCAACCAACACAAAAAGACACAAACGCGGACTAGAGAGGGAGAGCGGAAGAGGGATTACCGATTGTTCTTCGATGAAACCTTCGAGCACTTCAATAGGGGATCTCTGAGCTCCAATGTCAACAAGAGTGCTTGCCCAATGCTTATGAAGGTCGGAAAATGAGTAAAATAGCTCCTTTATAGAGTTTGGAATGAAAAAAAAAAGTGAAATGGGCAAAACTGACCTTGTGCTCAAAGCAGGGGAAGTGATGAAGAGGGGGCTTGATCTTGCGCTCCTGAGGTTGGACCGAGTTCCTTCCAGCATAGGAAGGTGGAGAAGTGAGTAAAACTTCACCTTTATGAAGGTTAGAAGGGAAAGGAAGCAAGGAAAAGGGGGAAACGAGCATTTTACCGCGAAGGAGACGAACAGAGGTGTCTTTTAGGTTGGGTTTCGCGACGGCGACGAGGAACTCGCGGTGGCGAAAGTTGTCTGCAACTTTTGTTGGCTTCGAAACGACATCGGTGATGGCTTTTCTTCACTTGATCTTGGAAGGAGAAAAGGTAAATGGTGTCTTTTGTGGTGTGTTTTGGCTTAGAGAACTCAAGAACAAGAGGATCTTTGAGGTGGTTTGAAGTTTGAAGGAAAATGGAGGAAGGATGAGAGGGTTTCTTGTGAGGTTTTGGTTTCAAATGGGAGATTGAGGTTTTTAAGGTTTCTAGATGTGGATGGGGTTAGGGTTTTGGAATTTGAGCCATATTTATAGGGGGAGGCAAATGGGAAAGTGAGGGTTGTTGTTTGCACACAGGGAAAGAAGACAAAAGAGAGGAGAGAAGGTGGAGAGAGAGAGAGAAAGAGATGGTCCCACAAAATTCGACTTTTGAATCATGATAAATCAACCCCAAACCCACTCTGAAATGCCGAATCCCGACTCTCATAAATATCAAATCAAATTTCAAATCATGTTTAAAGCGATCGATTAACTTTACTTTTCAAATACGAATCTCAGAAACGGAATTAAAATCTGCCAAGGTTCCAAATTTCAAGGGATGCCGAAATTTATTTTTTCAAAAATTCTTAAAATAGCAAGTTGCTCGAGGACAAGTTTCCAATCTTTCCAAATTGTGTAATACATATTTATTTCTTGGTTAAAGTACTATTTAAATATTTTCGGTCTCTATAGTCGGGACTGTCGGGCTCTGCCACGGCGAACTGCTCTAGCTCCATCTAAGGAAAGAAATATGGAAGGGTTGTGTTGCATTTTCAAATGCGGCCTTGATCACCCTTTTTTATAGGGGTTGCTGAACTTACAACGTATAAGTAGACATTTTAATGCAACATTCAATTGGACGTTGTACACTTGTACTTCTGTATAATATGAGTTCATTTAAAGAAAACTCATCTCGTATAAGTTGTGTGTTGTGTTGTGCATATTAAGGTGTTAGAAGGTCTTGTAAATGGGATGCGAGATATTCATGGGAAGGGAGGAGGAGGGGCAGCAACAAGAAAGGGAAAATGACAGTGGTATGGAGAAGGAGAGGGATGATGGGGGTGGATAAGGATGGTGTAAAAGTGGAGGGTGTTGTCAAGGGATGTAGTGATGTTCTGAAAAAGATATTGTGAAGGAAGTTGTGGAGGATATCAACACAAAAATGGATGTAGAGGTGGTTGTGAACGATGGAGGTAAAGACCAGGAGGCTGCGGACAAGGATATCGAGGTGGATGTGAAAGTTGGGGGGAAGATGGGGAGGCTGTGGACAAAGATGGAGGTGAACATAAGGTTTTCCATGATAGGGGCGGTGAGACGGAAGTTAAAGCTAAAGGGGATGAGAATGCACCAAAAGGACATGATGATGAGGCAAGTTTGTTTTTGGGTGACATGGTGTTATTAGTTGGGTGACAAGGTGTTAATAGTTGGGTGACACGACATATCCGGGATCCAGTTTAAAGTTTGACTTTGTTTGACAGGTCGGTGGTGTTCATGTGGTTAGTGAGAGTAAAGTTGAAGGCGGGGAGAAGCTCCTAGAAAGAGAAGCAGTTAAGGTAAGCTCTTGCACTACGTCTCGAATATATGAATCTGTCTGATATGAATTGAAACCAGTCTATGCTATTACTTGATGGTGATATGGTTTATTTAGTTGAGTGACAAGGGATAATGAATCTGGGATTGAATATAAATTTGTTAATGCTTTTTTCAGGTTTTTGAGGTTGATAAGCTTGATGTGGTGACTGAGAGCACAATTGAAGGGAATGAGAAGGACCCACAAGTGGAGGGTGTGCGAGTCAAGAAGACGAGAAAGGCTCTAGGTGGCGATGGAGAAGCCACGCCTCCCCTTGTGAAGAAACTGTTGTTTGAGACGATTAATTTTTTAGATATATCTTTAGAAAGTCTATCTATAGATGATATTTATCTATAGAAGGATTATTGTGGATGGTTTATGTACAATAGGTTTTAGATAAGATAGTTTATCTATATCTAGGTTTATCTAGATAAGATAGGTTTATTTATATCTAGGTTTATCTATAGGGTTATCTATAGGAGGTTCTTTATTATAAATAGAGGCATGTAGGGTTGGAATTCTATATCCATCAAAGCATCACAATAATAAGAAACCCTAGCTGCAGAGAGGTTTTTCTCTGTAGGGTGTTCTGTGCGGTTCTTGCCAGAACACGGAAATCCTTTGTGTCCTATTGTTCAATCTCTTTCTCTTTCACAATATTCACTCGTGTAAATTCACAACAATTGGTATTAGAGTCAGGTTAGATGATGACATCCGGTGCGAAATTCGAGGTTCCACGTTTCGACGGCACTGAAAATTTAAGTCTTTGGCAACGACGAGTGAAGGACCTGCTGACTGAGCAGGGAATGTTAAAGGCGTTGAAGGAGACAAAGCCTGAGGTGGTGAAAGATGAAGACTGGGAAAAGATGGAGGAAAAGGCAGCGTCAATCATTCGACTCTGTCTGGCGGACGAGGTGATATACCATGTAATTGATCTCAAATCCTTCGCATGAGATTTGGGTGAAATTGGAGAACATGTATATTTCAAAATCCTTGTCCAGCAAGTTGTATCTAAAGCAAAGATTGTATGGGTTGAAGATGACAAAAGGCTCCAACTTGGTAATACACATCAACACTTTTAACCAACTTATCGGAGATTTGGCACGACTGGATGTAAAGCTTGAGGATGAAGACAAAGCCATGATCTTGCTATGTTCTTTACCCTCTTTTCTTGAGAATTTGGTGACGGCGCTGACAGCAGGGAAGGAAACGATATCCCTGGATACTATGAATACGTCGTTGTTTGCTCATCATGAGCGACATCAAAATTCTAACGGAGAAGGTTCCCAAAGCAAAGGGTTATATGTCAAAGGCAACCAAGGAAGAGGAAGGAAGAAAGAGAAGCAAGACGGGGGTGACAGACCATCCAGATCGAAGTATAGAGGGAAAAAGACAGTTACTTGTTACTTCTGCAAGGAAGAAGGTCACTTTAAGCGTGATTGTCCAGTAAGGAAGAAGAAGTATGAAGGAAAGACGGATGATTCATCTTCAAAATCAGCAAACGTAGTGCAAAAAGACGATTCTGACAGTACATACTCAGATATGCTTTCAGTAACGTCGGGAAGATGTTCAGATTTATGGATCTTGGATTCTGGCTGTTCATTCCACATGACTTCGAACAAAGGCTGGTTCGAGGTGTACAAGTCATGAAGCTAGATTTGAATCTGTTCGATTTGGAGACGACAAGCCATGTAATGTTGTAGGAATCGGGCAGATCAAACTCAAGATGTATGATGGTGTAGTCCGGACATTGACTGATGTACGTTATGTTCCAAATCTTAAGAAGAATCTAATTTCCTTAGGTACATTACATGCAAATGGGTTCCGTTACAAGACAGTCGATGATTGCCTAAAAGTGAGAAAAGGAGCCATGGCAGCAATGAGGGCGAGTACAATTGTAGGTGGAGCTGCAATTGTAGAGTCTGAGTCTGATATAGTACAACTTTATGGCACATGCGCCTTGGCCACATCGGCAAGCATGGCATGACTGAGCTTCACTAGCGAGGTCTTCTGGCTGGTGTAAAGAGTTGTAAGATTGGTTTATGCAAGTTCTGCGTGATGGGAAAACGGTCCAAAGTATCATTCAAGACAGGAAGACACAAGACAAGTGGTTTGCTTGACTACTTACATCCTGATGTGTGGGGGCCAACTCAAGTAGAGTCATTAGGAGGATCTAGGTACTTTATCACCTTTATTGATGACTATTCGAGAAAAGTCTGGGTGTTTTTTATGAAACACAAATCTGAGGTCTTCAGCAAGTTCAAGTTGTGGAAGGCAGAGGTAGAGAACCAGACAGGAAGAAAGGTGAAGTATCTGAGATCAGATAATGGTACAGAATACACTAACACAAAGTTTCAGCAATTATGTGAAGAGCATGCCATTCAGAGGCACTTTACAGTCCGAAAGACACCACAAAAAAATGGTGTTTCGGAGAGGATGAACTGTATAATTACAGAGAAGGCTCGTTGCATAAGGTTGCAAGCAGGGCTTGCAAAGAGCTTTTGGATAGAAAAAGTGAGCATGACGGTCTATCTGATCAATAGATCACCACAAATTTCTCTAGATGGGAAGGTCTCTAAGGAGGTATGGACTGGTTCAGATTTAGATTTATTAAATCTAAAGATCTTTGGTACTCCTACATATGTGTTGATTCCAGGTGATGAGAGAACGAAACTGGATGCAAAGTCTAAGAAGTGCATCTTCTTGGGCTATGAGAAAGGTGTAAAGGGTTTCAAGTTTTGGGACCCTGTTGCTAAGAAACGAGTGGTCAGTCGAGATGCTGTATTTGATGAGCAGTATATGCTTCAACATGCCAAAGAAGTTGAGAGGTCTGTGGTTACAAAGACTTATCCTAAGATGGTGGAGGTGGAGCTTGATGAAGATATTGATACCAATGCTCCTATATCAGCAGGAAGTGAGCAACAACAACGACGGATGGAGAGTTTTGTTTTTGGAAGATCTAAGCGCGTGACATGACCTCCAGTGAGCTTTGGTTTTGATGAGATGGTTAACTATGCTCTTATTATTGGTGAAGAGGATCCATCTAACTTTCAAGAGGCTATTCAAAGTTAGAAGAAAGAAGGATGGGTAGGTGTTATGGAAAAAGAAATGGGGTCTCTCAATAAGAATCATACATGGAAGTTAGTTAGTCTTTCGGCGGGGAAGAAGGCTATATGGTGCAAATGGGTGTTCAAGAAGAAACAAGGTGACTCACACAGAGAAGGGGTGAGGTTCAAGGCACGCTTAGTAGCAAAGGGCTACTCACAGAAGAAGGGGACCGATTAATTATGATGAAATATTTCCCCCTGTGGTCCGACACACTTCTATCAGATTAGTGTTAACACTAGTAGCTAGTTGCGATTTACATCTTGAGCAAATGGATGTGAAGACGACTTTCCTTCATGGTGATATAGAGGAAAAAATTTACATTGAGCAACCAGAGGGTTTTGTCGAACCTGGAAAGGAGCAGCTTGTGTGCAGTTTGAGAAAGTCATTGTATGGATTGAAGTAGTTTCCTAGGCAATGGTATAAGAAGTTTGACTCTTATATGCTTCGAATTGGCTACCAGAGATGTGAGTATGATTGATGCGTTTATGTGAAATATCTTGATGATGGCTCCCCTTTTGCTTTTGCCGCTATATGTTGATGATATGGTAATTGTTGGGAAGAACATTGATGATATTGTAGAGCTGAAAGCTTTGCTGGGAAAGGAGTTTGATATGAAGGATCTTGGCATAGAAAAGAAGATCTTTGGTATGGAAATTCGCAGAGATAGAAGTTCTGGGAGATTGTGGCTATCTCAACATAATTATATCGAGAAAGTGCTTGATAGATTTGTCATGCAAAAATGCAAACCTGTTAGCACCCCTTTGGCAAATCACTTCAAACTCTCTTCCACTCAATGTCCGAAGATTGATGAAGAAATTAGAGATATGTCCAAAGTTCCTTATGTTAGTGCAGTTGGTTATCTGATGCATGCTATGGTGTGTACAAGACCTGATCTGGCCCAAGTTGTTAGCCAAGTCAGTAAGTACATGTCTAATCCTGGGAGAGAACACTAGAATGCATGCAAGTGGATTCTTAGGTATTTGAGGGGTACTGCTGACCATGGGATCATGTTTGGTGGCGAAAAGGGTGATCTTTTAGTTAAAAGATACGTTGATTCGGACTATGCGGGTGATCTTGACAATCGGAGATCCACTACTGGGTATGTCTTTACTCTTGTTGTGGGACCTATTTGTTGGAGATCTGTTTTGCAGTCTGTGGTAGCCCTTTCTACTACCTAGGCAGAATACATGGCTTTAGCGGAGGCAACCAAGGAGGCACTATGGCTCAAAGGAATTGTGAAGGAACAGAGTATTGACCATGGTGGAGTTGAGATATACTGTGATAGTCAGAGTGCTCTATATCTGGCTAAGAACCAAGTATATCATGCTCGAACCAAGCACATTGATGTGCGATTTCACAAGATTAAGGAGCTTGTGACGTCCGAAGAGATCATCTTAGAGAAAGTTTACCCCTCTCAAAATGGTGCTGATATGTTAACCAAACCAGTCACCACAGACAAGTTCAAGCACTCCTTGAATTTGGTTCAAATTACTCGATGTTAGTCGAGTGAGAAGCCCTAGGGAACAGACCACAGGAAGACATGGGGCAGACAAGATCCTGGAGATGTTTCCGTTCGTTGCTATAGATATAAATTATTTGTCTAGGTGGAGATTGTTGTTTGAGACAATTAATTATCTAGACCTATCTTTAGAAAGTCTATCTATAGATGATATTTATCTATAGAAGGATTATTTTGGATGGTTTATGTACAATAGATTTTAGATAAGATAGTTTATCTATATCTAGGTTTATCTATAGGGTTATCTGTATGAGGTTTTCTATTATAAATAGAAGCATGTAGGGTTGGAATTATGTATCCATCAAAGCATCACAATAATAAGAAACCCTAGCTGCAGAGAGGTTTTTCTCCGTGGGGTGTTGTGCGCGATTCTTGCCAGAACACGGAAATCCTTTGTGTCATATTGTTCAACTCGTTCTCTTTCAGGATATTCACTCGTGAAAATTCACAATAGAACTCTGGGGCCAAAAAGGGAAGGAATCAGTAGTCATCCCAGACACCATTGAGCTTGGACTTATGTTAGTGTCCAACAACGATGGCTTAGCCCAGTGGCCCGCAAGGTACCCGAAATTTGAATTTTACATTGTAACTATTCGACTAAGGTAGAAAAGTGGACCTCATAATTGAAAAGATCTCCGCTAACATTGACATCCTTCTTCTTGCGCATACCTGTATATAGTGGGGATGAGGAGAAGTACAAGATAGCCTATGACACGGAGCTAATGAAGGATTTGTCTACCTCCATGTAGACGCCCAGATTTTGGGTCACCACTGAGGTACAATTTGACACATGGAATTTTTGAATCCCAACTTAGTTGGTACATTTGTAGTGGATTTTCATTTGGTTTGGACTTAGAAATAGAGGTCATTAAGAGCTCGTCTTACTAGTGTAAACCCATTGCTGCAGCACATGGAGCAGTCATGTTATCTTCTGCGTAAAGAGATAACGGAGAAGGGCAACGAGGTTGGGAATCGGGTTGTCGTTGTGGACACCTACTGGGCGTGCTTACTTGAGAAAGAGTGGAAGACATACAACGCCAACCCAGACATCTACAACACGCAAAAGTATATGTTAGACCACTTCGATGGTTGCTCCCCATCAACGATGGGGATTCCGTGGGAAGTAGTTGACCTCGTTCTTCTGCCATTCAACCTGTAGAACAAACATTGGGTTGCCCTTGAGATTGATATGAAGAAGTGATAGGTGCACATTTATGACCCAGACGCTCACCTCTTAACGGACCGGCAACTTCCGATGAACTTAAAATGTGTCACCCACCTAGTCCCCGTACTCATGAATGCCCACATAGATTTGAAGGCCACCTATGCGGAGAAGGTGCCAACGACATTTGCACTACATCGTGACAAGGCACTTTCGCAGAATAAGCAGAGGTAAGTTGTTTGCCACACTTTAATTTGAAGTTGTTTGAGGTGATATCCGCCTCATATTGCTCTAAACATTTTATCCCTCATGCAGTGACGACTGTGGTCTATACACAATCAAGTACATTGGTGCGTGCTAGAATCTCGTGTGTCCTAACACCCCAAATACTGACTCTATACCTTCAATTAATAACGAGTATTAGCAGTAAGTACATGTTGATCTTATAGAGAGTACGTGAAACTTTGGCTAAACGTAGTAAGTAAGTAAGCATTTCGTAACAAGAGCAGTAGTAATGATGAGCGGATGGCGGGGGTAAGGTGTCGTGAGTTTCACCTCGCCAAAGATAATAATAACCCAAACAAATAAACTAGTATAATAAATAAGGGGTCGAACCCACAAAGAATCAATGATTTCTATTGCAATGTGTATTTATCAATATGAAAGTAAAGACAAGATATGAATGTAAATAGGCATGCAATAACGAATATAGATAAACTATGAAGAATGTTAATAAGAGAGAATAAAAGATAGAAGAAAAAAGTGTGGTTTCACATACAATTCACAACATTGGTTGGTTTACTTGATCCTTGAATCAATCCCTACTTATTCTAATAGAATGAATGCAATTGATGTTATTCCGACATTGGTTTGAATAGACTAACATCCCTCACATGCTTTCCAATCCCTTATACCCTATACAATCCTCTTTTGATGGATAGATATCAATATAAAACCCTTCAACCCTAATCTCCTAGAAACCGATATTAAACCAAGTGTCATTACCCTGCCCAACCAATTGATGCTTTCAATGGACTGATTACATGTGCTTTCTACTACGGCTTAACCATTCTTACGAAATCATTAAAACCTAGCATGAATGCAAATTCTATTGAGGTGCACAATTAAGAGAGAATATATGCAATCAACCAATATAAGCACAAGGATAATGAAATAACTATAGGAATAACATAGAAATCAAATCTCATAATTCAACCAACCAAGTCTTGAATCATAGGCAAAACCATAAGAATTTTAAGTATTCATAGCATACCTTGAATCTCTAAACTTCAATCCTAAAAAGTGTTCCATATTTCTAAACTTGAATTAGATAAATGAAACCTATTGAAATAAGCCTAATATAGGGATGAAATCGGAGACCAAAAACTCTAGAAAGCTTAGACAATGTTTGATAAAGATAGACTTGGCCCGCTCTTGCAGATTTTGAATACAAGGAAAACAGCGGGTGCCGCTCTTTCGCGGTGGCGAAATGGCTGTTTTCCCGCAGTGAAATCTGTGCTTTTCTAGACTTGTAGGAATTGTCAACAACTTTCCAACGCATGGTCATAATAGGCAATCGAACATCTGAGGCTCTAAGAAATTGCGTTTTAAGTTTAGCTCACCGCTTGGACAATTTTTGCGGCTCGCTGCCATTTCAACTCTTGAACCTTGATTCCTTTATCCCTTACTCCTTGGCTTGTCTTAGCATGTTCCTTATCTCTTCCTAGCTCCATTTACTCCATGATTTCTCCACTTCCAAGCTCGAATCTTATAATCTACAAATAAGCACTAAAAATAGTAGATTCTGAACTACGAATACCAAAAGATCAAGAATGCAAATTAGCTTATTAAACATGCAATATGGACATTCTAATACACCTAATACCACGTACCTATAATGCCTATATAGAATATGCGTTATTAGTGGAAAATAGTAAATATGGTGTTGTAAGAGGAAATCGAGTATGCAAAATAGAATGTAAATAAACTAAGGCAAGCCAGATTCCGTCCCTTGCAAATAACTACAAGACCTCCTCCTGATGTAGCAGCGGGAAGTCAGGATCGATCCACGAGGAAGCGTGTCAGCGGATCCTAGGTAGCGGTGTAATCTCACGGACAGAAGTCGACAACAGGGTCCTCGAGCTCGACTAAGGGTTAGTCGACAGAAGCTCGGACAGTCGAACAGGGCACAGCAGCTCGGCAACGGTGGTCGATCTCGACAAGGCTCTACTCGAGATCGAGTAGCCTTCGTCTAGGTCGAGTTGGTCTGGTCGAGTTCCTGAACAGGTAAGCTACGGCGACTCTGGGTCGAAGATAAGTGGTCGAGGTCGACCAGGGCTTGGTCGAGATCGACGAGGGCAGGGAGTAAAACGAAATAAAGAAAGTAAAAACAAATGCTTTGGGGTTTCGACTAAACTTTATGTAAAAGGACTTCCAAGATTGGGGTTTGCAACAACGATAACCAAACATGAATAAGGCAGGACCAAACAGATAATCATGTGAATCGCATTAAAGGATCAAGCTTTCGCCTTTTCCAACAATTAGACAACTCTCTCAAGAAACCCTAATTGTCTCTACCGATTTTATGTTTATAATCCAAGTTGTTAGCATGAATCTCCATTAGACGGGCAATAAACACATCAACAAGTAGGAAAATGCTCAAAACATGATAAAGGTCGGATCTTTACCTCAAATATGCATGGCTATCATCGGGCTCGCCCCAACCCTAGAAGTGGGTGGACTACTCGCTCTTCATCGCAATGGGCTTTATTTATAGGCTTCTATGGGGTGGACTACTAGCATGGATCTGCATGACTGAATTTGAATCCATAAAACTGAGCCCCATGGGCTTTATTTATAGGCTTCTACTCCTTGCTAATCAAGGATAGAATATCTATATCTTTGTCTAAAACTATATCTAAGACTTTAATGATAAATAAAAGACATAAAGGAATTAAATCTAAAATAGGAAATATATCTAAAGTGTCTTCAATGGATAGATCTTCTTCTCTTCATGATGTATCTTGATAGATTAGGATAGAATCGGCAATCTTCAGGCCCAAGGAATCCCAAGTCGAGTAGGATTCGTCAAGTCGAGTAACGCGGCTCTGGAGGTCTACTCGATCTCGACAAGGGTCTTGTCGATCTCGAGTAGGGTTGACTGGCTCGGCTTCGTCGTCTCGGCTAACTGGCGCTCGACAGACTCGGACTTGATTCATGGTGCTCGTCGATGTCGACAAGGGGCTCGTCGAGGTCGAGTAGACTGGCTATGTCGACTGGGTCTTCTCGGGTGGCTCTACTCGACAGGCTCGGATCTGGACTCGGGGCTCGTCGATCTCGACTAGGGCTCGTCAAGATCGAGTAGAGGTGGTCTGCGTCTTCGTCCTCGGCTTCTCGGCTCGGCACAGCTCGTCAACTCCGGACATGGCTCGTCGATCTCGACCAGAAGTACTCGAGATCGAGTAGGGTTCCGGGAGTCGGGTAGTCTCTGACTCAGTTTCCTCGATCAGCTCTGCTCGACCAGGGCTCGTCGAGATCGAGTAGAGTCTAGTCGATCTCGAGTAGAGTTTTCTCAGCTTTCTGCTCTGTTCTTGAAACGCACTTTCCCGAGTCCTCGTTTGTCGGATTGATGCATATGACCATGCGTTGGAAAGCTCTTTCCGAGGGCTACAACTCTCATGAAGACATCAAATCTTGATTCAAAATGAAGAATGGTGATAAATGGTGTTTTCCCCAGCTGCAACATCCTTAGCTTCTCCATGAGTTTCCTTTAAGCTTCAAAGTGCGTCCGATTTCTGCGAAATATAACCAAAACTTGTGTAGACCTCCATATATTGCAAATAAGTGTAAACTACACAGATCCTGTATTGTTCGAACCCAAATGTATGAAATGTGTGCAGAAATCGATATAAAAGTAAGTGTAAAACATGGCAAATTAGGCTCACAACATATGGTAATGGTTGAAATGAAGATAAATATGAAGAGAAATATAGTTCTATTTATATTCGCAACATTGGTAAATCCATGATCATCGGGTTGTTCGGTTATGCTTGTCTATCTTAGTGTTGGTGTGTGCATAGAGTTGTATAGCTTCCTGATTCGATCAATATGAATTATGAACTCCCTAAACTCTTGCATGGGGTTCGAGAAGCAATAAGTCCCTAATCACATAAGCATATAATTCATTTAATTCTCGCATATTCGACGTGTCACCTGGTTGTCAACCAGCTATCGCATCCGATAAGAATAATACTAAACTATTTGTCATTACCCTTTCATATTCATGAATCTCAACTTATTCATCAAGATATATTTGCTACTATGTCAGATTAAAGCCTGCAATAGCGGATTTAGCCATAATCACTTAGCATGTGTTTACCTATTTTAGTGGCCAATTAAGACGAATAAAAAGCGTGACATATAAATAACAAGAGTAATATATAACCAAGTAATATGCATAAATCAAATATAAACTATATAATAGTATTCAAACAACCCTCACGTGTCTCTAACCAATGCATAAAATATAAGTAAAACTATAAAAGGTTTAGCCGAACATGGCTTACCGAAAATAGTGGAAAAAGGAAGAAAAAAGTGGAGAGTGAATTGTGATGTGAGGTGTGAGTGTATGCTGAATGAGGCAGAGAAGAGTTGTATTTATATGCATAGGAGAGCCTAGGGGTCGAAGATCTTAAGGTAGAAGCAATACCCATTGGGCTAGATTCGCCCTCGGGAAAATCTTCCAGAATCTACATCGGCGGGCCCCGATAGGGTATCGGTGGGTGCCGATCTTGTGTCTCCCACGTACGCCTTTAGCATGTGTTGGGGCGTCGGTGGGCGCCGATTCCTAGCCGCGGACGCCGCCTCTACAATATTCATATTTCTTCTTCTTTCGGTCTTGTCCTGCTTGCTTCTTCTTTTATCTTCTTCTTCGACTCTTCCTTAAGCTTACAAGGTTTCGTATTATAGATTTCGTCTTCTCCCTTAGCTTGATTTCCAAGAATCTGGATAGATAGACATAAAAACCATAGATTCCGAACTTTGCAACTTTCAAGACAGTGAATGTACTTTATGCTAAAAACCTAACTAAATGCAACCCAAATGACTTAGAATGCCTGTACAAATCATGCATTATCATACATGCAACTCATCTTCGCAGACACCCAAGTTTTGACGGACTAGATGGTGCGTTCATCGAGGTGCACAACTGATGTCGTGCAATTATCGATGACTCATGGTGACATTGAGGACAACATGAAGGTTCCATTTGATGGCCCTGTCACTCGTTCAAGGGCCAAGAAGATTCAAAATGCAACTAAGGCCTTTCTTGTCCGTCACCATGGGACTTTAGAGCAAGGATTCAGGCCACCCTGGATCACTTGGCTCAAGGTGGCCCCGCCAGCACAGGAAGTGAGCTTACGTCCACACACGGAGCTCATGAAGACTCGTCAACACCCGCCATGAACCAAGCCATTCTCGACATACTCTTGGGTCACTCGGCCGAGTGGGCCAAACACCTTGTCGAGAGAAGTGGGCCGAGTATCCTATGCTTGGACCGAGTTACATTAGTTGTTAATTAAGTTGTTATTTTATGCAAATAGATAAATAAGGTGGAATTTAATTATATATCTTCTAGATATATTACTTGACCACCAAGTTATTATATTTCTATCTTCTTAGGTTTTATTTATCTTAAAGTTATTTCACTTATCATTAGATAGAATTAATATATCCAAACCCCTTTCCTTTGCAAGGAAGGATTGGTTAGATATCTCATAGTTTTACTATAAATTTATGTTCCGCACTTTGAATTAATCAGATTGAAATAGAATTGAAGAAACCCTTAACGGATCAAGGGTTCTTCGATTGTCAATCACAAAGCTCTTGTTCTTAATATTTTCGACATTCACAAAAACACCAAACCCTCACCTTGTTCTTATCGAGATCGAGGAAGCACATCGGCAACCCTACTCGACATAGGCGCAGCGCACCCGCAAGCCCAGCTCTTGGCATCGTCCGCGGGCAAGCCGCTCCCAGCGAGCGCGGACATCTGCTCCCGCGCACTCGCTCTCGCTCCGCAGTTCCCAGGCGCTTCCCTTCGCGCGCTCGCCTTCACCCTCGCTTCCAGCGAGCTCTCCGCGCGCATCCGGTCACCCGCACACCCTGAGGCCGAAGCCTGTGTGCCAGCCCGCGTCCTGAGATCCGCGCATCCCCACTGGCCTCTCTTTCTCTCTCTCTGTCGCTATTACCTTGTCTCAAGTTGCTGAAAATTCTAAGTATTAATTCTGTCGCTAAATCAGAATTCTAATCACTTGTTTGAATTGTTCCAAATTAGGAGATGTCAAAGAGCATTGCAAGATCGGAGCAAATATACGGCGTGGTTCTTGATCTTGAGCCCACAGGCGAAGGATCGGGTATCCCAAACGTATCAAGTGGTATCAGAGCCAGGTTAATGCAAGTTCTTTACTCTCTTGATTTCTATTTGAGTGATTTATTTTTCGTGCCTTATTTTTCCCCATAGCCGCTGCATAAAAATTGAATCTTTCTTATTTACCCATAAAAATTGGCACTTTATTTTTGTTATTCTTTGTTTGGATCTATAATTTGGAAGATATTGAGTTCTTGACTGCAAGTTGTGATCTTTTATTCCTAGTTGCTACATATCATGCCTATGACTGTGATTCTTGGATTAAAAGCATTATATAAACTTGCACCACTAAAGAACCCTAATTTTTCCAGTTTCTAGCCTATTTTTCCCCTTTTTCTTATTTTTGCTTACTTTTAGATCATCGTAGCTTTTATTTTATTTTTGCTCTTCAAATTTCGGTTGCTCCCTCCATATTACAGCAACTTGTCCCTTATAAAAAAAACAGAAAAAGCCGAATTCAAAAAAAAAAAAAATATATATATATATATATATATTATATAGAGCATTCTTTTTTTACATCATTGAGTTAGTAACTCTGAGTTCTTTGATTGCTACATGTTAGATGATCTAAACGGTTTTAAGCATTACAAAAGAACCCTACTTGTGTGATTTTGTGCTGTGCCGACACTGGAGCCTTGGTCACACCCCTCTTTCTCTGAACCGTGTTGCAACCGTCAGATAATAGTTGACGGAGTGTGTGCACTTGATTGCCCTTGTGATTGCTATTGTCGATTATTACACATTCATATTATTCAAGCATCACATTGTTGTTCTTTTTCTATACACATTCAGCCGCTTGTTTATACTTGCTATCCTTGATATCCGACTTTGTGGGTGATTTAATTTTCAAATTGGATTATTACTTGCTGTCTTCAATATTGCAAAATTCCGTGTCCAGGGGAATTGCTTGAATATTGTGCCTTGTTTTCTCGCTCTTTGATTTCTAAAACTTGAATCACTCTTAGGAATCACTAGAGCTTGCATTACTTGGTTTCTGGTCTTTGCTTCGTTTACTTGTTGCTCTTCTGATATTGTAGGAACATGACAAACGATAGCGACCCCAACCCTTCCCCTACCCCGCCTGCTGGCATTACTTCTGAGGCTATGCAGTTTATTATTGACTCTGCTGTCCAAAAGTCTACTCTGGTGACGCGCCAGGAACTGGCAGAGGCTGAAAATCGTCGAGCAATCGAACACAAAGAGGACCACCTACGGTTATCTGACATCATCAAACAGGCAGTTGCTCGGCAATGGGAGGAGTCCAAACAGGCGGAGGCTTCTGGATCTACACCTCCTTCTGGAGGAAAACCGCCTCCACCACCCCCAGATACTACACCACCTTCGGGTATTGTGCCCCCTACAGGTAATCAGCAACCTGCAGGTAACACCTTTTATTCATCTCACCCTCCTCCTTCTGGTCAATTACATTATTAGCTGCGATCTGCTACTACTAATCCTTTCCCTGGAGAGCATGACAACGATCCTTTAGCGGCCTTCAATGGTCACCAGGATCGCCTTGAGCACCATCACCCACTGCAGCAGCAGGGCCGACCCTATCAGCGTCCACAGCAGCCGTTCTATACTCGTGCTAACTGGGATGATAGCTGTAGCAATGCTGATCTGAATGAGACACCACATTTGAAGGATGCTTACCATGAGGTAAATCCTAACTTTGATGATTTACCTCCTCCTAATTTTGGTCATCCTCGATTTGATAATGCTCAAGCTATTCAGAGACGAGATGTTAAGCTTAAATTAGAAACTTTTGATGGTAATACTGATCCTGAAGCTTATCTTATCTGGGAAAATCATACTGACTATCTGCTTGAACATTTACGCTATGAGGAAACGGAGAAATTGGAAGTTTTTATATTACATTTAGTAGGTAAAGCTCGCAACTGGTGGTTCCGCACTCGTGAGATGCGCCGCCGTCAGGACAAGCAACCTGTTGAAACTTGGCCACAGCTTCGCTTTCTCCTAAAGAAAAGACATGTGCCTGAGGAATACACGAAGTCCATGAGGATGCAGCTCGCTTCCTGCCGACAAGGAACTCGCTCGCCGAATGACTTCAGGGATGAACTTGAACGACTCTCCCATCAGGCTAATGTTTATCTTACTGAACGTGCTTTGTGTACTCAATTTCTTGCTGGTCTTAATATTTCTATTAAAAATCCTTTAGCTATCCATTCCATTAGAGATATTAACACTTTGACTCATAAAGCACAACTTCTGTATGAGCAACAACAGCAGCAACTTCGGCAACAACGGAGCAGATTCGATCAGACCTCCCAAGGTCGCAGGTTTGTTCCCGTTAACCCTTCTGGTCCATCTAAACCTTCTACTTCTAACCCTTCTATGCAGCAAAAGGGAGTTTCCAACTCACCTCAACAGGGTTATCAGGTTGAAACTAGAAGAGTTGCTGCCCCTTCTACAGATCGCAATAAAGATATCCGCTACTTCACTTGTGGAGGTTCTGGGCATGTCTCTCGCAATTGCCCCCAGAAAAGGAAGGTTCTTCTCAACGATTTGGGAGACCATTACTATGAGGAGGAGACTGCTGAGGACCTGGTAGTTTCGAGTGAAGTGGAGGAGGACCAGTTGACTGAGCCAATTGAGGAGATCGATACTTCACAGTACGACAACGTGCTTTGCATTATCAATCGACGGGTCCTACACATTCAGGAATCTCCCATGGCTGATCAAAGGGAGAACATATTCCACACTAGATGCTTGGTTCGTGAGGCTACCTTAACCCTTATCATCGACGGCGGGAGTTGCTGCAATCTCATCAGTGAAAAGGTAGTGAATTTCCTCCATTTACCTACAACTCCTAGAGCTACTCACTATGGTTTAAATGGCATTACTGATGATGGTTCTGATATATTGGTCACCAAACAATGTTTAGTTTCCCTGTCAATTGGAACATATCATGATAAAGTATTATGTGATGTTGCTCGCATGGATTGTAGTCATATATTGTTAGGGCGTCCTTAGTTATATGATCGTAATGTCCTTCATGATGGTCGTGCGAATACATATGCTTTCACCTATGACGGGAGGAGAGTTACTCTCCTACCCTTATCGCCACAAATTATTCTGAAGGACCAGGTGCGCAAGAAACAACAAAGGAACGCCGAGAGAGAAGCTGACAGATTGGGGAAGCTCAAAGAGAGCTCGGCTGCACCAGCCGCACCCGCGGCCCCAGAAGCCGCGCCCGCGGCCCCAGCAGCAGCGCCCGCCGCCACCCCTGCAGCCCCATTGCCGACTTCTCCTCCCCATTCGACGCCATCTAAGCCCTCTTCTGCATCACTTCAGGGCTCTGTGGAACGTCGTTCTCTGGTCTCTAAACCTCAGCAAGGGACCATCACTTGGAATGCTCATTGACCTCATATTCTTCTCGTAATGAAACAAGTATTACTTAATGTTGAATTGAGTCATATTCCTGCACCTATTGCTGCTCTTCTGCAGGATTATTTGGATGTGCTTCCAGCCGAACTACCCCAAGGCTTGCCTCCTATTAGAGGTATTGAGCACCAGATTGACTTTGTGCCTGGAGCAGCCTTGCCTAATCGCGCCGCTTATAGAGCTAGTCCTGAGGAGACAAAGGAGCTGCAACGCCAAGTCACAGAGTTGATGGATAAAGGCTTTGTTCGTGAAAGCCTGTCTCCCTGTGCCGTTCCTGTCATTTTGGTTCCAAAGAAGGATGGCTCCTGGCGCATGTGTATTGATTGCCGCGCAATCAACCAAATAACGGTTAAGTATTGCCACCCTATTCCTCGTTTAGATGATATGCTTGATGAACTTCATGGTGTTGCTATTTTTTCTAAAATTGACCTTAGAAGTGGATATCATCAAATTAGGATGAAACAGGGTGATGAATGGAAAACGACTTTTAAAACTAAGTATGGCTTATATGAATGGTTAGTAATGCCTTTTGGTTTGACAAATGCACCTTCTACATTTATGAGGCTTATGAACCATGTGCTTAGAAGACACTTAGGAAAATTTGTCTTTGTCTATTTTGACGATATCTTAATCTACAGTAAGAATATGCATGATCATTTAAGTCACTTAAAATTGGTTTTTGATTGTCTAAGAAAAGAGAAATTATATGCCAATTTAAAGAAGTGTTCTTTTGCATCCGAGTCTACCATTTTTCTTGGTTTTGTAGTGACTGCATCTGGATTAAAGGTGGATGAGGAGAAGATTCGTGCTATTCAAGAGTGGGCTAGGCCGACTACACCCACCCATGTCCGCTCATTCTTGGGCCTTGCTGACTTCTATCGACGTTTTGTCAAGGATTTCAGCCTGATTGCCGCCCCCCTGCATGAGCTGACAAAGAAGGATGTGACATTTCGCTGGTCTGACTCACATCAAAAGGCTTTCGACGCTCTCAAGGATCGCCTGACACACGCCCCAGTGCTGCAGTTACCTGACTTTGCTCAACCTTTTGAGCTCGAGTGTGACGCTTCTGGCACTGGCATTGGAAGGGTCCTGTTGTAGAACAAGCGTCCCATCGCCTACTTCAGCGAAAAGTTGGGCGCCGCTGAGCTCAACTATTCTACCTACGACAAGGAGCTATTTGCATTGGTTCGCTACTTACAGACTTGGCAACATTATCTCTGGCCTAAGGAGTTTGTGATTCATTCGGATCATGAAGCTCTTAAGTACCTCAAAGGACAAGCAGTGCTCAGCAGGCGACTTGCTCGATGGGTGGAGTTCATAGAGACCTTTTCCTATGTGGTTCACCACAAAAAGGGAAAGGATAATGTGGTAGGTGACGCGCTATCACGAAGGTATGTCCTCTTAAACCATATGGATGCACATGTTTTGGGTTTTGCATTAATAAAGGAACTGTATGCTTCTGATAGTTTCTTTAAAACTATATATGCTCAATGTGTGTCCAAAGGTGAAGTAGATTCATTTTTTGTTGATAATGGGTATTTGTTCAAGATGGGCAAGCTTTGTATCCCATCTTCTTCTATTCGCCGATTGTTAACCCAGGAAATACATGAATCTAGGGGACATGGGGGTTTTGAAAAAACACTAGCTGGACTAAAGGAACATTACTTTTGGCCTAAAATGTCTAATTATGTGCTGAGATTTGTCAAAAGTTGTGTTACATGTGCTAAAGACAAATCGAAATCCAATGCTAATGGTCTATACCAACCTTTGCCAATTGCTAATGCACCCTGGGAAGATGTTTCTATGGATTTTATTGTAGGATTGCCTAGAACTTCTAAGGGTCATGATTCCATATTTGTTGTTGTAGACATATTTTCCAAAATGGCTCATTTTATACCTTGTCATAAAACTGATGATGCTATTCATGTTGCTCATTTATTCTTCAAAGATGTTGTTCGCTTACATGGATTGCCATTGTCTATAGTTTCTGACCGTGATCCTAAATTCTTAAGCTCTTTTTGGAAAACTCTATGGTCTAAATTGGGTACAAAATTACTATTTTCTACTTCTTGTCACCCACAAACTGATGGCTAAACTGAGGTCACAAATAGAACTCTTGGGGCTCTCCTTAGAGTCATGCTGTGAACTAACCTCCGAAGATGGGAAGATTGTCTACCATTTGTAGAGTTTGCATATAACAGGTCTAGGCACTCTGCAACAAAGATGACCCCCTTCGAGGTAGTATATGGCCGAAATCCCTTGACTCCAGTGGACATGATGCCTCGGCCATATAAGGACAAGGAGAGCGTGGATGCAGCTAAGCAAGTGGACTTCATCAAAAGCTTGCATGAGCGTACCAAGGCGCAGCTGGAGAGGAAGACTGCGCAATACAAGGCTGCGAAGGACAAGCATCGCAAGGATGTGCAGTTCAACGTTGGTGATCTGGTCTGGCTGCATCTCAGGAAGGAAAGGTTTCTGCAACAACGGAAATCTAAGCTGGACCCCAGGGGAGATGGACCATTCGGAGTGGTTCAGAAGATGGGTCCTAATGCATACAAGCTGGATCTCCCTGCCGATAAGTACAACGTCCATTCTACATTCAACGTCGCCGATCTATCCTTGTTCGTGCCTGACGATGACTCTGACGACGATTTGAGGACAAATCGAAGTCAAGTGGAGGAGAATGATGCCGTGCAATTATCGATGACTCCTGGTGACATTGAGGACAACATGAAGGTTCCATTTGATGGCCCTGTCACTCGTTCAAGGGCCAAGAAGATTCAAAATGCAACTAAGGCCTTTCTTGTCCGTCACCATGGGACTTTAGAGCAAGGATTCAGGCCACCCTGGATCACTTGGCTCAAGGTGGCCCCGCCAGCACAGGAAGTGAGCTTACGTCCACACACGGAGCTCATGAAGACTCGTCAACACCCGCCATGAACCAAGCCATTCTCGACATACTCTTGGGTCACTCGGCCGAGTGGGCCAAACACCTTGTCGAGAGAAGTGGGCCGAGTATCCTATGCTTGGGCCGAGTTACATTAGTTGTTAATTAAGTTGTTATTTTATGCAAATAGATAAATAAGGTGGAATTTAATTATATATCCTCTAGATATATTACTTGACCACCAAGTTATTATATTTCTATCTTCTTAGGTTTTATTTATCTTAAAGTTATTTCACTTATCATTAGATAGAATTAATCTATCCAAACCCCTTTCCTTTGCAAGGAAGGATTGGTTAGATATCTCATAGTTTTACTATAAATTTATGTTCCGCACTTTGAATTAATCAGATTGAAATAGAATTGAAGAAACCCTTAACGGATCAAGGGTTCTTCGATTGTCAATCTCAAAGCTCTTGTTCTTAATATTTTCGACATTCACAAAAACACCAAACCCTCACCTTGTTCTTATCGAGATCGAGGAAGCACATCGGCAACCCTACTCGACATAGGCGCAGCGCACTCGCAAGCCCAGCTCTTGGCATCGTCCGCGGGCAAGCCACTCCCAGCGAGCGCGGACATCTGCTCCCGCGCGCTCGCTCTCGCTCCGCAGTTCCCAGGCGCTTCCCTTCGCGCGCTCACCTTCACCCTCGCTTCCAGCGAGCTCTCCGCGCGCATCCGGTCACCTGCACACCATGAGGCCGAAGCCTGTGTGCCAGCCCGCGTCCTGAGATCCGCGCATCCCCACTGGCCTCGCTTTCTCTTTCTCTGTCGCTATTACCTTGTCTCAAGTTGCTGAAAATTCTAAGTATTAATTCTGTCGCTAAATCAGAATTCTAATCACTTGTTTGAATTGTTCCAAATCAGGAGATATCAAAGAGCATTGCAAGATCGGAGCAAATATACGGCGTGGTTCTTGATCTTGAGCCCACAGGCGAAGGATCGGGTATCCCAAACGTATCAACAACCATGTTTGTTGTTGCCATCTTCCATGGCAGATTCATAGCCTAATGACAGCTTTTCATCGGGGCATACTTTTGGTTGCACTAGGATGTGAAATGGGGTTGTATTTTGTGAGCTTCGTTGCTCAAAACTTGGATGTTATTATGAATTTCGTTAGTTAATACTTCTAGTATTTTATGACATTGGTTGGTCAGTAGATAATACTTTTTTATGAACATGTTATACACTTAGGGTTTTATTGTATGCACATAATTGCTTTTCAAATTATTCGATGCATATATAGACAAAGACACGTTAAATCATTTAAGTGAGATGTGAAAATAAAACTGGTGACAGGGTTCAATTCCATAACAAATTGAAAGTCAGAGATTGAAGAGTGACACGTGAAAATAAAATAGGTGACATGTGTAATTCATATTGTTGACATCAAAGATTTACAGAAGAAGCTATTGTTGAAGAATAAAAGTTTGACATGGAAAAATAAATCAAATGCCAAGTTCAAACACATATTTGAGGGGGGTAACTTCTTTTCAAAAACACTACCAAGTAGTTAACCCTACCTAAAGTTTGACATATGTGCATGGACTCAAAATACTACCACCTACTTAACCCCTTACCTAGTTCGTTATCAACATGCATGAAAGTGGTCCAACCCTTGACCCCAAACTCAAAAAGCAAAATAAAACCCAGCTTGCTTATAATGTAAGCGATTGGACCACCAAAAGAGGAACGTAACTACGAACGACAACATTTGACACATGGAATTTCTTCACGAGATGGGTACTGGGATGTCTTCAGGAGACCCGGCCTTCGCTTCACGGAAGGGGGGAGGCACGCCATCTCAGACATACTTGGGGGATCCTCCATTATGATCTTAGAGGCAGCGGATACATCACATCCTTGTAGCACGCCTTCCATGCAGCCACTTTGTAGAAGTCATTAACCAGAGTGAATACATTGGTACCTCAGAACTTGGCAACGACAATGGCATGCACACACGGGAACCGATCGATGTCGAAGCACTTGCATGTATAGCTACGGGAACTCAAGTCGACAACCCAGGAGGAGGAACCTTTTGCGGAGATTGTACTTGTGAGGGCTAATCGGTCTTCTGTCCAAACATATTGAGATGTTATAGTTGTTTTCAGAGCACCGTCAGCATAATTGCTCACCACCTTACCCAGATTTGCTTCAAGACAATATGTTTGGACAGAAGACCACTCCGAGTTATTCGTGGTCATTATGTTGTAGCGATTCGCCAAGAAGTATGCCGGGGCGCAGTTGCGGTAGCCAACCTCTTTCACATATTGGCCGATAGGGATCGAATGTGAGCATAAGTCAGCAAATAGCTGCTTGAACTCCGTTGTCATGTACGCCTTTAACATCTTGCAGAACAAATTCTGCAGCCCCGCAACCCCCTTGTACCTACACCTTGCAGTCTGAATCAAATGCCACATACAGAACCCTAGCTTGCTTCGTGACGGAGGGAAAGTCGTTGATTTCCCTTATCAAAATAATTCCCAAACAAACAAACTACTATAGGATGCAAGTAAGGGGTTGATCCCAAAGAGAAACAAGTATTTCCAAGAGTTGTGTAATTATTGATTGAAAGCAAAATATGGGAATAAAGTAATTAAAAGAAACTAATCCAAACAAATGAAAGTGAAAGTTAAAAGAGATGTTTCTATCCATAAATTCTCGACATTGGTTAGTTTTGTTGGTCGTCGAATCCAATTGAAGTGTTCTCTACGAATTCCTCTCATCTTAGTTTGAATAGATTAAAGCACAAAGAGCACAATTAATCTCTTACATCTTTATGCAACCTAAGCACGGACAAAGATTTAACATAAAGATAGCACAAGTTCATAAGAATCTAGACATATGAATAACACCAAGTATACAAGGTAACCGATTTTTAAGACATATGTTGGAATCCCTACTTAGTCATGATCAAACGTAGGTTC
Source organism: Persicaria tinctoria (assembly GCA_037127255.1). Classification (NCBI taxonomy): domain Eukaryota; kingdom Viridiplantae; phylum Streptophyta; class Magnoliopsida; order Caryophyllales; family Polygonaceae; genus Persicaria; species Persicaria tinctoria. The sequence continues at coordinate 35,112,379 of JBANSL010000007.1, read as the reverse complement.
TCACAATCCTAAGCATGCTACTACGAAATTCATTCAATGAAGAGAGAACAAATATCTAGCAAGATACTATCATGGTAGCTAATCACAATAATATCATCAATAATAGTAAGGGAGATCGAAAGATATTAAAGAGAGAATTAATACTTCATTAGAAACTCACAAACAAACAACCAAGTCTCAAAAGTGCAGATGAAAACAACGGAGAATTAGGCAAGCATATCTTACCATAATCCCTTCTATTGAATGAAAAAAAAAACAAAACAAATCTAATTGAAGAGAGAAAAAGGTGGAATGTCAATGTGTTAGATTATTAGATGATTCTCCAAACGTCTGAGAAAAACCTATTATAAAGCCTAAAGAGGTCAGCAAAACCCTAGAATAGAGTTTCCATATCGATAGCAGTTGGGTCGCTCACGCAGATCCAGATCTGAAGGGACGGTGGGCGCCGCCTAAACCACGGCAGGCGCTGCCTTGACAGCTTCGCAGACTAAACTTGTAATGCACTTTCTAGAGTCGTCGTTCATCCAATTGATGCATATAAATATGATTTGGAAAGCTCTTTTCAAGGAATACAACTCTCATGAAGACCTCAGAAGCTGAGTCCAACTTCTCAGAACCTTAAAGAGACGATTTCTCCATGTGCTCCATTTCCGCTCATGTTCTTGTGCTCCTTTGCTTCCCAAATCGTCTTCTAATCCTTCCTTGACTTGTTCCTTGCACTTTTTACATCCCCTTTGGTCTCTTCCCAACCTCCTCACCGTGTCGGCCCTACGAATCTACATAAATCCAATAAAATAGCGTAGTTTTCGAACTCTACCCCTAAAAGAGCATAACACACAATTAACTCTAAAACATAACCAAACACCTATGAAACACAACTAAAACTACTCTATAATACCTATCAAAATATGCCTTATCAAACTCCCCAACACTTAAGCTTCGCTAGTCCTCGAGCAAATCAATAAAAAGCAACACCTACGAGTTCATCCTTTATGCAATAGCCTTAATCAAAAGCAACATCAATTTGAAATGGAGCACAAGATCGAGTGAATAAACATCCTAGCATGTATTTAGAGATCAAAGCATAAAAGTAGAAATCATCCAACCTCACAAGGAATATGTGTTTCACACATGCTCTCATGTGTTTAGGAAATTAAGTTCAACTCTCAACTCAATCCAAAATGCACTAAGCTCATAGACATTGACAAAAAATATAATCAAATCTCCACCAAAATGCCATCACTTGCGGAAGAACATAAAAATAAACAATTTGGCTTTACTTCATTACCTCTTTTTTTTCATTTTTGGATTTTTCCACATTTTTTTTTCTTTCTTTTTTCTTTTCTATGGTTTCTTTTGGCTTTGGTGTATTCCTTACGCGAGTCACAAACATGGGTGTCATGAATGACCCCGGTCTATCAACACCTCAACTTACTTGAATAAAGTCCACTTGAACATCTTTTGACGCGAATTGCAAACTTGGGTGTCGTGAATGAATCCGATTACTCAATGATCAAGGTTCCTTTCTTAGTGGATAGTTTTCAACACCGTTTTGCGCGAATCATACCCATGAGTGTCATGCATAGATACGGTTAGTAAGTGTATCAACCATTGTCACATTATTCCACTCAACAACTTACAGGCAACTAAAGCAATATATGTAACATAAACGCACAAACATCCGCAAGCAACAAACATGTAAGTCGGCTTTGACAATAGTTAGTGAAGTCAATATCAAGAGGTAGAAACATAAGGAGAGTAAATCACACATAAAAGCAAAATGATTATAGATGAATCGAATAAGGCTAAAACAATCTCACAAGGGTCATGTTTTGTAGGATTTCAATCATACTTTAGCTTAATCATACATGCTTAATTACATCACCAATCATGCTCCATAAGAAAACCATTTTAAAACAATAAGGCTAAGCAATTCAAACTAATCATAGGATTTACAAGTTCATGCCATAAGAATATGTAGAGTTTCACTAACTAAGGTGGGTGTTTGAATAACAATATATATGTGCAATGCATGATATTTTTGGGATTTTTAACATTTTTTATTTTTTTCTTTTGTTTAAGCATAAACAAAATAAAGACACAACTGGAATCAGAACATGACCTAACTAGACGCATTAAATCCCTCCCTCACACTTAAATCTTTCATTGTCCTCAATGAAACATAAAAGACAACAAAAATAACCAAATAAAACTCGAGGTGAGGGAAGAGGAAACGTACTAAATCACTCTCGTGGTGGTGGTGAATGGCTCGGAGCCGACGAACTCGCGGCCGCAAAATGTAGGCTCGCGGCGGCGAGAAGAGTTTTATCGATGGGGCTTGGATGTGGGAGGTTGCAGTGGCGAGTGGGAGTTTTCGCGGCCGAGAGAGGTAGTCTCGTTGTGGCGAGATGAGGGAAGTCGGCAGGGCTTGGTCAGCGATGGCATGGTAGCGACATAGAATGAGTCGCGGCCGCGACACAGGGTCTCGCGACACCGAGTCGATATGTAGCCTCTGCATAACCGGTGACATAACTAGAGAAGCTCGCGGTCGCGACTTGTGGGTTTCACTGCGGCGACTTACCCGGGCGAGCCTTGGCTGCTCTTTTTCCGCCATAGCTCCCACCATTCTTTCAATTCAAGTCAACAAAACTTATCAAAGCACTTTTACAATCCCATTAACTATTGAATAGGAACTCTAAAATTTATTGAAATTGAAAAATTGAACAACGAACTAAGAATTGAAAAGCAAGAAAATAGCAAACTTACCTTGGGTTGCCTCCGAAGAAGCGTCCTTAACTTGTTTATCGTCTAAGACTCGACGGTTTATTGTTCGTACATTCTTCAAGACTCATTCAGACATAGTCAATGCCCTTAAAAGCGAATCAAACTCTTGTGCCTACCCAAAATTTGAATGAACACTAAACATGAAAAAAATTGAAAGCTAATGATATGAAATTGAAGAATGCATTCAACTTATCATGTGTTCGAGCTTGACTTTCCGCTGAGGGTATGTAGTGCCACTAACACAGTTCCACTGGTGGTTTGTAGAAATAGTGCTCTCAAGGATCAACCAATTCAGCGAAATCAACAGAAGTGTAAGAAGCAACCCTACCTTGCTCAGGAGCCACATAGATCGGCTCTAGACTAGCTTCCTTGATGGATGCATGTGGTGAAACTGAGCTCATTGGATGAATCAGAAGCCAAAACAAATGGATCCGCATGCAGGCCTTCACGAGATTCCACTTCAAGAAATGTCGTCTCTTCTTCTTCATCCCAATCCTCGCCAAAGAAGCCACTCTTATTGATATATTCCTCCTCCAGTGACATAATGCAATTTTTGAAGTATGAAGGAGGGAATGAGTTCAACCAAATATGGCAAAAAGGCTCTTTCACACTTGTATTCATAGGGCTTCCATCTTTCTTTTCAATTGAGCATGCATCCGTAGGTGGGTTGGGAATGGGTTCTTCGGGTGGGGTAGGGGATAAAACACACGGTTCCTCATGTCGCGACTCATGAGACTCCACATCAATGGGTATCGGGCTTCCTTCCCCATCTATACTTTCGTCTCAACTGGCCGTAGGAGTAACAGCGGGCGTCACTAGAGAAACGACAGGCGCCGCATGTACAGTAGGCTCATCGGTAGAGAAATCAGGCATAGGATCTAACCAACAAGTTTCAAAGCTTCAACCGAGCACGAGAACATAGTTTGACACATGCGACTCTTTTATTTGGATTTTTTTAGATTTATGGGAAAATAAAAACAAGATATGAATGGCTAAATCTATGAGCATCTCACCCATTGACTTACCAAACTCGCCCTATCACTCCTGAGCAATCAAGCCTTTGTTTGAACAACTCTAACAAGCATCTCACCGGAAAGAGTTAGACAAACATGACCATTCCTCGGCCTCTCACTCCGGAATGGGGTGTCAAAATGGCATCTCACCAAATCAACCAAACACACACACTTTTTCCAAAAATTCTCAACTCAAATCTTATTTATTATGACAAAGGTTTAGCCATTTTGTAGCCATAAAACAAACAACAATTAAAATAACTAATTAAAGACGGAAAATATGAAAAGTTTCTCGAAATTGATGGAGAAACGTGGCCAGACTCATGGTGAAAAATGAAGGGTTGGTTGTCCTCATAAAGTGTAGAAAACCATCAATTTCCATTGAATGAAGACCCTGAAATACCCCACAGTATTTCATGTTATTTAAATTGAATAAATTTAAATAAAAGTATATTGTAATAATCTGGGGTTGTATGAGTATAGGGAATTATTTATTCTCTATCTTGAATATTTAAAATTTAATAAAAGTGTCTCTTGACATTTTGGGAATCTCGAACCTAAGGGATATATTTTATCTTATCTTATGATAAAGTTAAATAAATATTTATTTAATTTTATAATATTATTTAAGGGTATAAAATATAACCCGTAAGTTTAGGTATATTAATATATATACTATAACGGAAGTTCGTACATATAGTATATATTATATACGGATGTATACATATGTATGTTAGATTATATATTATATCTAATATATATACGTACATATACTTTATAAAATATATGTGTGATGTGTAGGTATATATAGTATATATACACACAAAATTCTTTCTTTGAAGAATCAGATGGGCAAAGGCCCATCACACCGGTTGTTTACATGTATATACATACATCCGAAAGTCAGGTATATAATTACTATATGTATATACATCTACGTTTTTAAAAAGAGCACAGAAGCCAGGAGCATGGGCCCAATTCCGGACATCGGTACATGTGGAGGCCCAGCCCACTCAAAAGACCCTTTGACTTGATTATGAGTCAGCTGAGTCGACTCGGTCGAGTGGAGTGGGTCGACTCCGTCTTCCACCTTCAACCGAGCAAATTCAAGCTTGCAATTAAGCAACGGTTACGTCCCAATAATTGGGGAAATCAATGCCCATTGACTCCTATAGATAAGGACGTTGTGCTGGAGGCTCTAATTGATAGAATCCCATTGATTTCGTCGTTGAATCATTAATGACATTTCTCCACGTTTCGCGAAGTTTTCGGTCGTAACAGTCGAGTTAATGGACAAATTACCCAGCAATGAGGAATGAAATTGATTTGGGTAGTGAATTCGGACATAATGGCGTCGTTAATTGGAGTTTATCCGCTCCGAGTGAGCTCGGTATAAAAGGGGAGCACCCTCTACCTTTCCGAGTGCAATTCATCCGTATCACTCACAATTGGAGCTCTTCTCCTACTCCATTGTGTTTCTTGTATCTCCAGAAGAAATTCTATTCCAAAAATTGGTTCAATTCCATACAAAATCCCAAACCCCCAAATTCGCTCAGCCCTTCTCGCCGTCGTCGGACCACCGGTACGCCGCCTTGCCGCCACCGAGTCGACCGGAGTTGCACCGCCTGACGTCGGAGCCACCACCCACGGCAGTCGGAGCCACCGAGCCACACCGAGCCCTCCGCGTCGAGCCCTCGTTGTCACCTTCCAGTAGCAGGTGAAGTCACGTCCATGGCAATTCCATTTGGTGAAGAAGAAGGGCTTATTACACAAACTAACCCCTACTTTCTGCTTCTATAATAATTGCCCTTTTCTAAGTTATAAAAATTACAGATTATGGCTGTAATTTTTATTTGGATTAAATAGTTGATTAATATCTTTATTCCTTTGAATCGCAGCCTTTCACCAACCTCCTTACGCGCACACTCCAACGCAAGTCTTTCAAGAGGTGGGTAGTGGTCTTATTTAACGACTTTGTCTCATTCGATTTATGTTATAAATTGAATAAAAGTCGTATTTGACCAAAATACCACCTAACAAGTATCTTTCGTTGTGTGTTGTGATTTTTGGTGTAGATCCGTTCGACGCCACCAAATTCAACCGTATAACTTCCCCGATTCAAGAACAACAAGAAGGCAAGTGACAATCCGAGCATTTCCGCTCACTTGGTACCTTCGTGTCTTGTTGTTTTCTTGCCTTGATATGCATGCCAAATCAACTAAAAATAAATTACAATCACTTGCTTTGTGTAATTTATTTATCCGTTCTTTTGGAATTGGCATGTAACCGGGTAATGTTATTATTCGACCTTATTATAAAATAATAACGTAGATACCCGCTTTATAAAAATGCATGATTTATTCTTTATCCTTTCATGCAATTTATTAGGTATGTAATATGCCTTTATTTATGTTCCATGCATTTTATTTATGGTCTTGGCATCCATTTTACTTTTATTAAAATGGATAAATTTTCATGCGTGATCACCTAGGTTGGCCTTAATCACTAGTTAACAATGTGTTGGAATAGTAGTACGTGGAACTCAATTGCATCAAGAGTAAATACAAATAAAAACTATGTAGTATAATGCGAGGTCGGGGCCGTTATTCCCCGGTCTAAAAGTTTCATGAAACTAACACATTCCGAATGCGCACATATACATATCATTTAATCGGAATGTTACACTACCAAATAAAAAGGTTTTAGGTCGTGTCCACTTTAGTAAGTGGGGCCAGTATCATTATAAAAAAAAATGTGTTTCTTTAGAAAGAAATAATGTTAAGCTATGCAATGTGAGATAGTGAGTGAATAATATTTATTCATCTGGCCAAAGTTTTTGTTTAGACTTGATATCGGGGGACACTAAGTCAACCCTTTTCCCACTCCTAATAGTAGGCTCTCCCTAACGTCTGGGTAACTACTAGCGGGACGGATTTGGGCCACACGGAGTACCTCATAATCCGATATCGAGTCCGAACTTAATAAGATAAATGTTTTCAGGGTGATCATAAAACGCATTTCTAAAAGCTATATCATATCCCATCCGTAATCGGGATATGGTTCCTATGGTGCCCGTCACCTACTTCACTTTCTCATTCAACCCTTCGGGGTTATCCGTGTCCTAGAAGTCGTGTCATTAATTCACCAACCCACTAAAATACTCTAATAATCACATTTGGGTTTAAATTCACACCATTAAAGGTCAATGGGTTTAAATCCGAAGAAGTCCCAGTTTTGAGCCGTCATTTGCTAGTTCTCACGAACTAACCGTCCTTTCTTTTGGATGGCTGGTATCCCTCGGATATCAGGCCATGACCCGCAGGTCTAGGGTAAGCGTTGTCATCGAAGGTTGGGCACTTGGATCCGGAATCATCTTCTTTTATGGCTTTACTTTCTTAGTCGTTTGTATAGGATGTTTTAATAATGTAAAAGATATGAATTCCGCTGGTTTGGTTTATGAACTTTTATTTGCTAAGACTTGGTTTAATATTTTGATGTAATAACTTGAATCTTTTTATAAAGACTTCCGCTATTATATATTATATTTGTATCATCTTGTTTATGGGAGCATGATAACATGTCTCTATAAGCCTCAGGTGAATTCAAAGACATTAAAGTCTTCGGATTCACTGGCGCTGCAACATTCCCTTGGGATCTAAAAAGGGGGTGTTACAGACCCATCGATACATCTCATCTATTCTGACTTCATTCAATGCATCGGGAAAATTGTCCAGATTTCGGACTGCTGAATTATTGCCAATTTCGGACCTATTCTTGGATGATTTTGGCACTTTTGTCTTCATAAAAGATGTATCCCTTCGAATTATCTTTCCAACAAGTACTGACACACCTCCATCGGACAAATAGAGCTCCTGTTATGACTAAAACACCGAGCATGTGTCGAAAGAGCTCGAATCACATCAGATCCGCATGCAGGCCTTCACGAGATTCCACTTCAAGAAATGCCATCTCTTCTTCTTCATCCCAATCCTCGTTAGAGAAGCCACTCTTATTGATATATTCCTTCTCCGGTGACATAATGCAATTTATGAAGTAGGAAGGAGGGAATGAGTTCAACCAAATATGGCGAAAAGGCTCTTTCACGCGTGTATCCATAAGGCTTCCATCTTTGTTTTCAATTGGGCATGCATCCGTAGGTGGGTTGGGAATGGGTTCTTCGGGTGGGGTAGGGGCTTAAACACATGGTTCCTCATGTCGCGACTCATGAGATTCCACATCAATGGGTATCGGGCTTCCTTCCCCATATATACTTTCATCTCAACCGATCGCAGGAGTAACGGCGGGCCCCACAAGAGAAATGAAAGACGTCGCCTGTACAGTAGGCTCATCGGTTGAGAAATCAGGCATCTCCATATTTTCCTCAATTCTCTTGCACATGTCATAAATTCTATCAACAGTTTAAATTATTTCCTCCTAGAAGCTCTTGCTTTCCTCCTCCGCCGCTAGGTCACCCATATAGCAGAACAGATCCCATAATTCGGATCAACCCAACCAATCAAGGCTTCCATTATTGACGGATTCGGCAAATATTTTGGAGCTAGAAGTCATGTCCTCAAGCACGCAACTAACTTTTTCTTCCCAACTACATGTAATACCCAATGAATAACGGAAGGCCACCTCATCTTCCACTTTTTGAGATATCAGTGGAAGTATTCTCGTTCATACTAAAATAACTTTATCTTGAAAGATTAGTATTAAGGTGTCGTGAACCGTAAGATAGGTCCACGACGGGGTTAGATATATATACAAATCAATAAACACACAAAACAAAGAAATAAACTTGTTTCCCCGCAACAACGCCAATTTGAGGGAGGAAAAGTCGTTGATTTCCCTTATCAAAATAATTCTCAAACAAATAAACTAGTATATGATGCAAGTAAGGGGTCGATCCCACAGAGAAACAAGTATTTCCAAGAGTTGTGTAATTATTGATTGAAAGAAAGTATGGGAATAAAGTAATTAAAAGAAACAAATCTAAACAAATGAAAGTGAAAGTTAAAAGAGATGTTTCCATCCACAAATTTTCGACATTGGTTGGCTTTGTTGTTCGTCGAATCCAATTGAAGTGTTCTCTACGAATTCCTCTCATCTTAGTTTGAATAGATTAAAGCACAAAGAGCACAATTAATCCCTTACATCTTTATGCAACCTAAGCACGGACAAAGATTTAACATAAAGATATATAGCACAAGTTCCTAAGTATCTAGGCATATGAATAACACCAAGTATACAAGGTTACTGATGTTTAAGACATATGTCGAAATCCCTACTAAGTCATGATCAAACGAAGGTTCTCACAATCCTAAGCATGCTACTACGGAATTCATTCAATGACGAGAGAACAAATATCTAGCAAGATACTATCATGGTCGCTAATCACAATAATATCATCAATAATCGCAAGCGAGATCGAAAGATATTAAAGAGAGAATCAATACTTGATTAGAAACTCACAAACAACCAACCAAGTCCCGAAAGTGCAGATGAAAACAATGGAGAATTAGCCAAGCTTAGCCTACCTAAATCCCTTCTCTTGAATGGAAAACAAAACAAAACAAATCTAATTGAAAGAGAGAAAATGGTTGAATGTCAATGTGTTAGATTGTTAGATGATTCTCCAAATGGCTGAGAAAAATCTATTATAAAGCCTAAAGAGGTCGGCAAAACCCCAGGGACGGCAGGCGCCGCCTAAACCACGGCGGGCGCTGCCTTGACAGCTTCGTAGACTGAACGTGTAGTACACTTTTTGGAGTAGTCGTTCGTCCGATTGACGCATATGAATATGAGTCGGAAAGCTCTTTTCAAGGGCTAATACTCTCATGAAGACCTCAGAAGCTGAATCCAACTACTCAGAACCTTAAAGATACGATTTCTCCATGTGCTCCATTTCCGCTCATGTTCTTGTGCTTCTTTGCTTCCCAAACCGCCTTCTAATCCTTCCTTGACTCTTTACTTGCACTTTTAACATCCCCTTTGGTCTCTTCCCAAGCTCCTCACCATGTCGGCACTACGAATCTACATAAATCCAATAAAATAGCATAGTTTCCTAACTCTACCACTAAAAGAGCCCAATACGCAATTAACTTTAAAACATAACCAAACACCTATGAAACACAACTAAAACTACTCTATAATACCTATCAAAATATGCCTTATCACTTCGCAAACACATAGTTGTCCCTTATACCTTAGACGATACTCAAATGGCAGTCAGAGACAAATATTAAGTCCAGTGTGTCCTTAATGACATGTAACATCTTCTTGAAGAAGAAGCTCCATGAGTCGTGATTCTCATCATCGGCAATCGCAAATGTCATTAAGAATATTTTGTGATCTACATCTTCGGTTGTGGCAAAGAGAAGTGTGTCCCTAAACTTCCCTTGGAGGAAACTCTCATCCACTAAAATGACATATAAATTATGGAAATCGATAACTATCGATTTAGTGACATGGACTTTTCTATAGATGACATGCAAAATTTTACTACCAGCATGGTCGTATTACCCTTCGAAGGTAGGGGATCACCTTGTGAGATACCCCAAAGCTAGCAAACGCATACTTGAATATTTGGGATGAGTCCATCTCTATCCTAGTATACGTTCCGGGGTTACTCTGCTCCAACATGTGCAAGTCTGGAATAATATCTCGATAACTATTCTCGTTTGTCCCATGCTTAACCTCCCTCGCTTCCAATCGTGCCCTTCGGGCCTTCCAGTAGCTACACGTCACGCCGTATTGGGAGTTCGTCAGTGATTGGACTTATTCGAGAACGAGGCTCTTTTGAGTCCAGTGAACCTGCAGGGCTGCAGGTGATAGGCTGGTTGAGTTACGTTGATGCGTATAACCACATAAGGTGACAAGTGGAATATTAATTGATGGGACAAGTACAATAGTCTTCACAAGTATATGATATGCGCCTATTTTGCCATGTTTCATACTTACTTTTATTTCGATTTCTGTTCATATTTTATACTTTTGGGTTAGAAAAGTATGGGATTTATATAGTTTGTATTCATTTGCAAGATTTAGAGATCTACACAAGTTTTGGTTTAATTTCGCAGGAATCAGAACATTTTTTGACCAATTTGAAGAAGAAGGAACAAAGCTTGATTTTCACTTGATGTCTACTGAAACCGCTCGATATCTTCTGGAGTGAAGCAGAAATTTGGCTAAGTGTTGGAGAAAGACAAACTACTGATGATCCACTCGACGTCTACTGGAGTTCACTCGTCGTTGAGTTCACACAAGCCACACTTAGACCCAAGAGAGAAGAAGAGTACTCGACACCACAGAGATCACTCAAGATCGAGTGAAGACCACTCGAGATGCATGAAGCCACTCGATATCAACTCAGATCACTCAATGTCGCGTGGAACTTCAGAGTACCGAGACACGTTTTGAAGGAATCCTTACAGGAAGTAGATTGCTTAGCCACGAAGAGAAGATCTTTTATCTATTTATGAACATTTATCCTTATGGGTTAAACTCCTATTTACCGTAGGGATCTTTTATTAGTTTATATTATTTAATTTAAGAACGTTTTATCTTTAGAAGTAGATAGAGATTTCTTTCCTTGGCTAGCAAGGATTGAACCACTATAAATAAAGCCCTTGGGGGCTGGGTTTTAATCATTTTTTCCACAAGAAATTGTTCACCATAGTAGTTAAAGAGAGAGTAGGCCGAGAGGGTTGGAGAGAGAGAGAGAGGTTATGGAGCGGTTTGGTTGTACTATTACTCTTTATTTCAATTCAAAGTAGCTTTCTTTATATATGTTAATGATGATGTTTGCAATGATGAGGCGCGAGTAGTCGTCCCACTACTAGGGTCTGGGTGAGCCCGACGATAGCCATGTAAGTATGCTTAAAGTCATGATCTTTATATGATTTTCATCTTCTATCTTATGTGCTTAATTCCGCTGCGAGAGTAGTGGATAATTATGTGTTTATAATATTGAAGCGAAAGTGGATTTATTATGAATTTGAAGTTCTAATTATGAAAAAGATAGTAATAATTAGGGTTTATGCGAGAGCCTCTATATTCCTATTTGTTAATAACAAAAGCTATTTGATAAAAAGCATGTTTCCTTCATGATATATTGTTTACAAAACCTTTGGAAGTCCCCGACTTTGGAAGTCTTTTAATATATTGTTTACAAAACCTTTCGATATTTCTGTTTATCTTTCTTATTCATCCTTTCATTCTTCGGACGCTCTTTTCCGACAAATTTTGTTTCTGTTTCTGTTATTTGACTCGACGTCGATTGCTTGGTTTTGTTTTACAGGGTGTGCACTATAGATCGACTGCTTTACTCGACATCGACTGACTCTAGTCGATATCGAGAGCCTCTGGTCGACGTCAAAGAGCTGTTTACGAGACAAGATCGGCAAGCGCTAACACGCTTTCTCGTCGATCCTAACTCCTACCACTACAGCGGAAGGAAGTCTTGTATTTTATTTGTGTGGACTAGGGATTCAGTTTGGGTTTATATTTCATATTTATTCGACTTGATTTCCTCCATTAACAGTATACTACAACTTACGTGGACACGAAGCTTCGTTCTAGCATCGTCGACGTCGCATGTCAGTTAGGGGTGTGCTTCACATTCATGTCACATGCATTCTCCTAGATATACTTCCGGATCATCCACATACAACATTTTGGTCAACATCTTCACATTAAACTTGAAGAACTTCTCAACCGCATTCCACCGAAGACGAGTTTACACTTCATCCTTCAATGCGAATAATTTCCCATTCTAAAGTTCAATGTTGTTACATCGTGGGTCCTGGGTGCAAGGGGTTATTTTCTCCATCATAGCTTCGACCTTGTCCATCGTAATTGGGGATGCGCTAGACCTCGGATAACAATCTTTAAGTTCCCTCATCACCTCAACTTCCTCCCCCTCCTCTGACACCCTCGTACCTATGTTCTCCTCCAAACCATGCTACTCCAAATCATCCCAGTCTTCTTCGAGCTACATTCCGACACCTTCGTCCTCATTCAAGCCCCCAACGTGGATTGTGGGGTTTGGCCCATCCTCATCGTCCTCCTCGTTGCTGATGGATATCACCTCCAACCCCTCACCCATGTCATTTGAAGAGTTATTTGTATCACCCAACTGGATTACATCCATACCTTCTACATTGTCACCTGAATAAATACCCCTGTCAAGAATGTCGGTCACATCTAGCCCATTTAGGCGTACTTCCCCAGCACAAGGACTGTCCCCCCAGCATATCACAATCTCATCCAACTAATCCAGTTTTGGGGAGGTAGGTGTCCTATTCAGGTGTACTTCCCCAGCACAAAGACCCTCCCCGACGGGCTACTTTACTTCAAAGCTCTCCTTTTGCAATGGACCAACATATATCGCCAGGCGCCATGTTCTTTGCACTTTGAGTTCGGGAACTTAAACGCATCAATGTCATCAACTATGACGATTGGATGACCCCCCTTTTTCAAATTTGGCACATAAGACAATGCCACCTCTTCATATATAGCACCATCATCGACCTTGAGCATGACCAGGGTTTTCAGAAATGTGAAGTCAACACCCTCTCGTATCATTACATTCTTGTGCGCATTCCCACCCTCAAACACCCATCCGCCTCCCTCAAACTGTAGATTTTGTGGAAACAAAGGCGGGATTTAGCTAAAACTGAATTTCGTCAACGGTTTATGAAGAAGATGAAGGAAAATATAAGATGTGCTTCCTGAAGTTCAGAAGAAACATCACAAGCCATCACACAGTTATATGTAATACACATATTTGGGCTTGGGCCCAAACTAAACAAAACACATCCCATTAAGTCATTAAGTTTGATAATATAAAACTGACAAAAGTCGAATTCGAATTCGGGGATCATCGTCTTCACCAACACCCGCCCTCAAGATTAAGCTAGGGTGTGCACCGGGCCAATCTTGGGTAAAACTGAACGAAGGTGCAGACCAGTAACACCCTTGGTTAGAGAATCAGCAAGTTGCATATGAGACGGCGTGAACGAGAGGGAGATAAGGCCATCAAGAAGCTTCTCTCATACAAAGTGGCAATCTATATCGATATGCTTGGTGCGCTCGTGAAAGACCAGGTTCCGATCAATATAGATTGCAGCTTGATTATCGCAACGCGAAGGGATCAAAGTAATCTCGGAGACATCTAATTCAACCAAGAGTCGACTAAACCATGCTAACTCGGAACAAACTCGTCTCATGGATTGATACTCCGCTTCAGCAGAGGATAAAGCAACACTTTGTTGCTTCTTAGACTTCTAAGAAACAGGATTTCTGCCAAATAAGATCATGACCAACCACTGACCGAACGGCGAGACAAAGGACAAGATGCCCAATCGGCATTGCAGTAGGTAATATGTTTGGGATAAGCAACACCAGACAACAACAACCCTTTGACAAAGTCCCCTGCAAATACAAAAGAACATGAAAAACAGCATCCATATGAGGAACGCGAGGTTCTTGCATAAACTGGCTCAAGTGTTGAACCGGAAATGCCAGATCAAGTCTCGTGTGCACGAGCAAATTGAGCTTGCCAATTAATCGATGGGAAACAGAGGCCTCGGGTAATAAAGACCCTTGATCAGAAAGTAGTCGAACATGTGGATCAAGTGGGGTTGCAATAAGAGCACTTGTAACCGGAAAATCTATGAAAATCTCCCGGATAAACTTTCTCTGACTTAGAATCAAACTATCTGAAGTAGGAACGAACTCAATGCCCAAGAAGTACCGAAGCTCCTCAAGTTCCTTGATGCAAAATGAATCATCGAGGAATGATTTAAGAGACACAATTTCAGGCAGATCATCCCCAGTCAAGATCAGATCATCGACATAAATAGCCAGAAAAACAAATCCACATGTACTCTTCTTGTGAAAGAGGGAATAATCATTCGTGGATTGGGTATAACCACGACTTCCCAAAGCAGCCGACAATTTGGCATACCATTGGCGACTACCTTGCTTAAGCCCATAAAGGGACTTTTGTAATATGGAAATGTGAGCAGAAGAAGGAGCCACCAGTCCTGGAGGTAATTTCATAAATACCTCTTCATCAAGATCGTCGTGTGTCGTGTGTGGGGGTCCATATACGGGAGACTCGAACAATACATAACCGATGTTGTTCAAGCATTCTCTATATAACCGATGTGGGACAACCACATTCCAACACGTCCCCTCAAGTGCAACGACATTTTTAGCCAACAAGTTGCACTTGTCACATGCTCTTAAAATGGGATCTCAATGCCCGCGACATGTCAACAAGGCCAGCAACCCCACTATTCCGAGCACATACCGCAACTAGTCGAACCTGGCTCTAATACCATGTAGATTTTGTGGAAACGAAGGTGAGATTTAGCTAAAACTGAATTTCGTCGACGGTTTATGAAGAAGATGAAGGAAAATATCAAATGTGCTTCGTGAAGTTCAGAAGGAACATCACAAGCCATCACACAGTTATATGTAATACACATATTTGGGCTTGGGCCCAAACTAAACAAAACACAACCCATTAAGTCATTAAGTTTGACAATATAAAACTGATAAAAGTCAAATTCGGATTCGGAGATCATCGTCTTCACCAACTTGAACACCCAACAACCATCGAATATGAGAGTGACGTAGACCAAGACGTTTCCACCTGAAAATCAAACGAGTAATGAGAAGAAAGGTTCATGAGATTCTACTTTTGCCATAGATGAGGAGTATACTACGGGAAATACACTTACCCATTGCATCTTAGAAGAAAGGTTTCTAGGAAACCAAAGTGACACGGGAGATTCTGATCACTGACAACTACACGGATTAAGGGCAACAAGAGGTCTGCAACTGGAACTTTAGGACGAGAGCTTCTCTTCCATGGTGACAATATTCTCCATCCCTTTTGTCTTAGATTATGCAGAGGGAGGAAAAAAGTGAGTGACTTCTCCCCTCTCCTTTTATATGCTGCAAAAGGGAGGGAGATCCCCCTATCACATCTACACATCCGTCATACTTTGATGAGTGTCTTATCACCCTTTTTGGCGCCAAACTTGTGCATCCCTTTTGTCCATCTCTCACCTGCTCCCTTTTACCTACAATATAACCGACCTTCCCTGTCACAATTTTATTTTGCACAAATAGCTCCCACCCACAACCTTGCTATTTTCCCAAAAATCGAACTTTTTTTTTTTTTTTTTGCAAACCTCCTAAAAAAGTATTCTACTTTTGCAAAACACCATTAAGTAAAATATAAAATTATTATAGTTTATTGAAATAAAATTAAAATGATCGATTAATACACCTGCAAAACTTTTTACTCATATATTATATATCAAAACGAAACTACCGATTAAGAAAATACACATAGGTAATTTGTCGAATGAAGGAGGGGCACGTTCTCCCCCATACTCGCTTGGCTTATGGTAGTCTACCATAATATGTAGTGTTATTTCTATATATATATATATATATATATATATATATATATATATATATATATATATATATATA
This sequence comes from Persicaria tinctoria, assembly GCA_037127255.1. Taxonomy (NCBI): domain Eukaryota; kingdom Viridiplantae; phylum Streptophyta; class Magnoliopsida; order Caryophyllales; family Polygonaceae; genus Persicaria; species Persicaria tinctoria. The sequence continues at coordinate 35,096,066 of JBANSL010000007.1, read as the reverse complement.
TATATATATATATATATTTGTTACAAGGTGAAGATTTGTGGTGTGTTAACCACGGTTGTACCACCACCCAAGAGCGTCCTTGCGAACGAGAGTCTGGAACTCAAGGTCGGAACTCCAAGGGGAAGTAGTGGATTCCAAGGCCAGGTAAGCAAGACGATCAGCTACCCTGTTGGCCTCCCTGAAGAAGTGGGAGATGGAGACCGTCTCAAAGGAACTAAGCAAATAAAGAGCATCTGAAAAAAGCATTTCGATCTCCCAAGGCATCGACCAAGTTCACGATTGCGAGACAATCACCTTCCACAACAAGTCTTCGAATCCCTCTCTTCCGAGCTTCCACCAGTCCGAATTGCAAAGCAACCACCTCAGCTTTGTAATGCCGACACCTTCCCGCATCTTTTGGCATCGCAAGCGATCAATCTTCCTTCATCATCTCTTATCAAGAAACCTGTAGAAGTGCAGCCAGATGAAATTTTAGCACCATCAAAATTGAGCTTGAAACTACCTTCCTCAGGTTTACGCCATCTAATGATGTTTCTTTGGCGAGGGCTATTCTTTGGTTTGATTGTTTTTGTAATTACGTCTTCTTCAACTGGGCTATCTTGTTTGGATTTTTTCCAGTATTTCATGTGATGATGAATTGCTTCAATCCCTTCGTCTATTGTTCTTATGCTTTGGTTTTCAAATATGATCTTGTTTCTCTTAGTCCAAATACTCCACCAAGAGACGGAGAGAGTGGCTTTTTGTTCAGAGCTAAGTTGTCGAAAAAGTTCGTTGGTAACAGTTTTTATACTTTTATTGCTTTTGTCGGTATTTCTAATTAGTCGCCCAATATTCTTGTCCAAAGAGCTTATTATTCGTAGTGTTGTCGGACACTCCATCAGAAGGTGGATAGCGTCTTCCTCCATAGAGTTACAAAGGACACAGTCCATGGGAGTGTGTATACCTTTGTATCTTAGTCTTGTTTTGTTTGGTAGTCCGTCTAGTACCATTTTCTATAGGAAATTTCTATATATATTTCTATATATTTTATATAAATGTGTCTTGACGCATGAATGGTATTAGTATGAATCACTTCAATAGATATATTAACAAAGTAAGATTTATTTTTGTTCATGCAAAATTATTCATCTATTTTCCGTCTAACTTTATTTCTTTTTTGTTCCCTTTAAAAAAGAGATTAACCATAGCCCTTCATTTTAATAAATGGTCCAAAATATTATATATTGTTGTACACTTAACGAGGCCCAAATCCGAAAGTGATTTGAAAGTCGGTAATATAATGCAGCATGTTACTTTTGACCAGATCCTATTAATTAGCCAACAACTTGCTAATGTGTAATCCATCGATCTTTCTTCAACACATCCACCATGCTGGCTTACGTGTGCGGTGCGCTGATATATTTATATACACACACGCACACTGAAATACGAATATATTTACTTGTAAGCTCGTATGAATAAAAATAGCAAAGATACTTTTGGTATTAGTTATAACCAGACCTGACCCGCTTTAAAAGGGGAAATGATACAATATATCGTCGACGGTGATTGTGGATGATATTTGATGACTAAAAGCAAATTAAAGAAGAAATCGGAGCAAGAAATCAAAAGTTAGGTTCTTAGATATGATGAAAGCAATTGGGAGGAAGATGAGTGCATAAAGCAGTGAAAATGACTTGGAATTCAATATATTTTACATTGTAGGCTGGGTAATCAAGGGAGGATGCTACTTTACCTAATCAAAGAGTGTTATACAAGAATAGTATAGCTTCATAGTCAAATAAAGAACATACATAAAGATAATTAACGCGGTTCTTAATTGTACAAGGCATGTTTAACCGGTTTTCTAAAAAATTCTCCAAAATAAATAATTATAAATAATATATTCTATAATTTTTTGGGGTCAAATTTCAATAGTTTTTGCATTATTAAGTTTACCCTGAAATATATATCATTTTCTCCAAATTTATGGAATAATCTCCATTTTCTCTCATCAATCCTTATTTTGAAGAATGCACTTCCTCTGTTAATTAAAACATATCGTTTTACGGTATAAATAAATCTTATTAAGAAAAACATGTCGTTTTAGATATTTTGTCTTCCACTTTACAAAATTATCCTTGTAATTTTTTTTTTGGTGGGCAAAATTATCCTTATAATGATTATCTATGTGTTAGTTGTCATTTTATCCTTATAATGATTATCTATGTGTTAGTTGTAATCTATATCTATATCTATATATACTCTTAAGTTAGAACATTTTAGGCTTATGTGTTAACTTCTCCTTAATCCTCTCTTTTCCACCAATCAAGTTTTTTATCCCTTTTTTAATTATTTATTTTCTTTAATTATTATTTTTATTCTTTTTTTTATCTCTTTAAACTAAGGTTAAATTTGGTGAATATCCATTTTAGATGTCAAAATTAAGTAAATGTCCATTTTTTTCAATAATTAAGTAAATGTCTATTTTTTCCAAAAATACCCCTCCTTCCCCATCCCTACCCCTAACTCCTCCCCCTTTGACAATTTTCAATTTTAACATTGACCAGTCAAACATTGACCATTTTTGTCAACTCTGCATTTGATGACAATATTTTCGGTGACAGTTGAGTATGTTTTTCTGGTGACAGTTGTTTGTGACAATTATTTCGGTGACAATTGACTTTTTTGCGACATTTTATTTTTTCTGGTGGTAGTTAGGGGAAATATTTTTTGGTGACAATTGATTTTTTTTCCTGGTGACAATTGGTGGTGGAATTTTTTCTTGTGGAACAATGTCACCATATTATTTTTTCGAATGTATTGTCACCAACTACAAAAACAATGATGTCACCACCTTATTGTCCTCAACCTCTTGAAGTGATATATTGTCACCAACGACATAACAATGCCACCGGCCTATTGTCACCAACTACAAAAACAATGCCATCACCCTTTTGTCATCAACCTCTTGTAAGTAATATATTGTCAGTTGTCACCAACGAAATAACAATGTCATCGACCTATTGTCACCAACTACAAAAATAATGTCACCACTCTATTGTCATCAACCTCTTGTAAGTAATATATTGTCACCAATGACATAACAGTGTCACCAACCTATTGTCACCAACTATAGTACATTGTCACCACTCTATTGTCACTAACTACAAAACACCGTCACCATATTCTTTCCTCAAACGTATTGTCACCAACAAAACATTGTCATCACCCTATATATTGTCACTAATCTCTTGTCAGTAATCTATTGTCACCAACGACAAAATATTAGACCCTAGAGATGTTAAAGTTAAGCAAAGAGTAATCTATTGTCACCAAAAACATAACATTGTCACCAAATTATTTTCACAAACCTATTGTCATAAACTACAAAACAATATCACCGACCATCTATTGTCATCGAAAGGATCTCACTGATTTTCATCAAATATTGTCGTCAAAATACTTTCACCAACAATTATTATCAAATAATGTCAGCACTCAAATATTATTTGCAAAACATGTATAAATAAGATATCACAAAATAAAAATGACAGTGAACACAAACTGTCAGCTACTATTGTCATCAAACACAATTGTTATCAAATGAATCTACATAATCATGATTGTCACCAAACAAACTTCATTTGAAGATCATTTTAGACAAATAATAAGTGAATTAATACAGCTGTCACCAAACACAATATGTGGAAGGCATTGGTATGTAATCTGCCCGGAGAAGACAAAATTACAATTCAGTTTCTAATAGCTTTGATTCTGGAAAAAAAGGAGTGGATAGATGAATAAACAATCAAATACCGATATAAACTGCACCAAGACAAATCCCACCATCAATAAGAACTAGGCAACAAAATACCGCAGTGATAAATTCATGAGCCTTTGCAACGCTCCATCATCGATCCTGATCATCAATCTTAACGAGTGCATAACTCGAGTTGCAATACGACAACACAGAGACACCGTTCGTCTCCGCCACGGAGGTCAACAGTCCACAACTAACCTCTTCATCAGCTAGCGATTGTCGACTCCGTCGCCACCTCATTCACCACTCTCTGTTGAGTGCTCCGAAGCTCAACCAACGAAGTCAATTCCACATCTCCTACTGAATCACAAATCAAAGCCCCTTCAATTCCATATAAAACCATACACATCACCAAATATAACATTAGAAACATATTGCCCAATTTCAAGCAGGAACACTAAAACATATTATCCAATTTCACTAAAATAGATCTATCACTTCCAACAATTGATGAAGCAACATTAAACATACCTTCTGAATCTACTCGGTCTCCATCCGAATCGCCTATTTTTGGCGATTTCTTCATCCTCAAACTCGGACTGAACATGGTCGCATCTCCATTTTCGGCGGCAAAGGAAACAATTCCGACAACTAATCGATCGTTCTAGGTTAGATTTAATCAATCGGTTCCGACGAAAATGATCGATCGATATACGGAGAGGGTTAGGAGAGGGACGATGAAGTCATGGCGCTTGAGAGACGGGGAAGAAGAGACGTGAGGCTTCGTGAGCGACGGTGGCCAAAGAATGAGGGTTTAAATTACAACGAGGGTATGGGAGGGGGGAAGGGGTAAAATATAACAAGAGTATTGTGGGTATTATGAAAATATTTTGAACACTTTCTTAATTGCTAAATAAAAATGGACATTTACTTAATTAAGTATTCTAAATGGATATTTCACCAAATTTTTCCTTAAACTAATCACATTTTTTTCTTTTATTCTTAACATATTTACTAACATCTATATATCTATATATATACTCTTAATTTAGAACACTTTAGGCTTATGTGCCAACTTCTCCTTAATCCTCTCTCTTCCACCAATCAAGTTTTTTTATCCCTTTTTTAATTATTTATTTTCTTTAATTATTATTTTTCTTCTTTTTTTATCTCTTTAAACTAATCACATTTTTTCTTTTATTCTTAACATATTTACTAACAATCTATATCTATATATATACTCTTAATTTAGAACACTTTAGGCTTATGTGTCAACTTCTCCTTAATCCTCTCTTTTCCACCAATCATGTTTTTTATCCCTTTTTTTAATTATTTATTTTCTTTAATTATTATTTTTATTCTTTTTTTATCTCTTTAAACTAATCACATTTTTTTTCTTTTATTCTTAACATATTTAGTAACAATTGGGCTTAATTTAAAACATTAAAGAAAAAAATGTAACCATTGGACTTAATTCAAAGCATTGAATATAACTATTGGTTATGACACATCACATTTAAACAAAGTTATAATGATATTTTTTTTTATAAACGATATTATTATTATTATTATTACTGAGTGATTCAATCTATATTTATGTATTATACTTTGGATGAGATTTTATAAATAAAAAAATTCCAGTGAATTATAAAATACATTTGTGGTAATGATTTTTATTTTAGCTTTTATTAATATTTCATAATATATTTTTTTATATTGCTAAAATTTTAGTTTAAAAAAATCGCACCATGGTGCGGGGATTATACTAGTTTTATCCTTATAATGATTATCTATGTGTTAGTTGTAATTTAAAAAAAAAAAGTAGAATAATATATAATTAGAGGCATAAATGTATTGATTTATAAAATGACCAGTTTTAATTAACAAATAGGGTAACATATAGGAAAGCCGGTCCAAAAAAAACAATCTCAATATTCTCCAAAAATTCAAGAGGGAGAATCTGTTTTTAATCAGGAGTTTGGGTTCGAATTCTAAGAATTTTGAGAGTAAACCATTGGTTTTTCGATGGGAAAAATGTTTCGAAAGTGCTTCATCTACTCTGTTAAATACTACTCCCTCCGTTCCATAATACATGTCCTTTTACTTTTTGGCACGTTTTTTAAGGAGCAAAAAACTTTATAAAATATTATTTTTTAATTAATTTTTTTATATAATTTGATACTTTTTACTAATAAGTATCAAATTATATAAAAAAATTAATTAAAAAAATAATATTTTATAGAGTTTTTCGCTCTTAAAAAACGTGCCCAAAACTAAAAGGACATCTATCGTGGAACGGAGGGAGGGAAGGAGGAGAGGAGAGAGGAGTGAACAAGTTTTATTTGTTGGGTTGAGACCCGCCTTTTCCTGAATCACTAACTTTAAGTTACGAGTCACCACCCCTTTCTGCTTTTCACTGTTTATAAATGGACGGCCCTCCCCTGACTGATTTGATTTCATTTGATTTTGAGGACAACCCCAACAGAACGAGATCTTTCCCTGTCAACTACTCCCTCTCAAGTCTCAATCTCTACTCACTGCAATTTGCATTCTCTAATCTCTCTCTGCAACAGAAGATCAACCATTTCGATGCTCCCCAAATACTGGGTGATGTGATTAATAACAACTCCACAGCAGCTGCAGCAGCACAAGAAGAAAGAAATCAGATGAAACCCAAACCCTTATGGGCTCTCTCTGTTTTCTTCTTCTCCTGTCTCTCATTATCTTCCCGCGCTCTCTCCACCCAACAAGATCCTCTCAAATCCATCTTTGGTTTGTGTTTGTTCTTCCTCTATTCGCCGCTGCAATTGCATTGCATTCTCTAATCTTAGGTTTGTTGGGGAATTGATTTGCTTTCCAACCAACAAGGAGTTGTTTGATTTGGACTCATGTTGCAGGATCACAGAATTTGGGTCTGTTCAACTTCACCAATGGAGTTGTGGGTGAGGCACAAGCTCCAGGGCCTGCTGGAGTTGATCAGCCTTATACACTGCTTCTTCTAGCCCCAAAACGAACCAGACGCCCTGACATCCTTCGCCGCCTCCATAAATATACCGGTGGCTGGAACATTACAAACATACATTATTGGGCTGTAAGTCCTTTTTCCTTTACATTTTGTTTGTATTTGTTTGTTATCTTGGATGAATACTATACCAATTTTCTGCCTTACTTCGTTTGTTAACACTCTTGTATCCCATATCGGATGTCTGTTTAAACTGCCCATAGCAGCATATCTTTATAAACCAGATCAAGTTCCTTAGCCTTCAAACAGATTATGTAACTTACAAGATTGTGATGAAACTATTTCCTACTTCCATATTGGTTTTTGTAGAATCTCGAGGATTTCGTTGTGATTCAACCTTCACTTTAAATTTGGTACCATAATGTAATTTGGACTTTGAATCAAGTATATTTTCAAACTACTTTTTCTTGGCAATTTATTCTTCTTTAGTGCCAATTGACTCAGTGTTGGTAAGTGCATGTTGAATGAAGCATCCTCTGTCTTTGATTGTATTCTAATTCATTAAGCATTTTGACTGATATGTATACAGTCTGTTGGGTTTACAGGTGCTGCTGGATTTATCCTAGCCGCCCTTTGGTTTATCTTGTTTGGAATCACACTTGCGGTTTATCACTGTTGTGGGTGGAAAACTAACAAACCAAAAGGATCAGCAAATTCACAGAAGATTTGGCTTATAATGCTCGTTATCTTCACGTTTGCTTCAGTGTAATCATCTAAACTTGCCTGTTTGTTCTACTTAACTTATATGTACTTAGCGCGCATCTGCTATATTCATTGGTTGCTGCTTCTTCCACATTTCAGACTCAAATATCGTCTTGGCAAACCCTTTTTTCAACTAATTCCATGAACAATAATATTTTGGTTCACTGAGATGTTATTGCATTTCTTCTTACTCATCCATTCAGTTTTTCTCTGCTAACTAATATTCTGTTTTTGTATTGTGTAGCGTGGGCTGTATCGTTTTATCAGTGGGACAGGACAGATTTCACTCTGAAGCTATGCAAACGTTGAATTACGTCGTCAATCAATCAGATTACACAGTCCAGACCCTCAGAAACGTGACTGAATATTTGTCCTTTGCAAAAACAATTAACCTGTCCCGATTCAATCTACCTTCTGATATTGAAGCTGACATTGACGAGATGAGCGTGGAATTAACTTCTGCTGCTCAAACACTGACACAGAAAACCGATGAAAATTCAATAAAAATTAAGAAAGTCTTCAGCATAGTGTAAGTGAACAAATCTATAAACTTCAGCTTTAGTATATAATTAGTTTGCATCAGTCAGTAGTTTGACAAGCTATATCCCATCCTTATCTCAGGAGATCGGCATTGATCTTTGTGGCAATAATAATGCTTCTGTTAGCCCTTCTTGGTCTTGGTATGTATTAGACACAATCCCTACCCTTGAAAACCATTTTTTTCTTTTATGTTTTTCGGAATTTTCTCATTGTTTTGCAATGCAGGTTTATCATTATTGGGGAATCGACACGCAATTCATGTGTAAGTTCTTTTATCCTTTGCTTTCCTTCCACTGATGATTTTTCCCTACATCATTTGTGCTAATGGCATTGCATTGGTTCATACAGATTCATTCTTGGCGGATGGCTACTTGTAGCTGCTACATTCATTCTTTGCGGCGTCTTCATCATCTTTAACAGGTAAGTAAAATTTAGCCCACAAAATGAAGGGATGGGTACGGTACCATGAAGAAAACATTGACATTTATGATGCTCTGTGGGCAGTGTAATTGGTGACACATGCACCGCAATGCGAGAATGGGCAGATAACCCTCAAGCAGAGACAGCTTTGAGTGACATCCTTCCATGCGTCGACGAGAGAACAACCAACAGAACACTGTTAGAAAGCAAGAAAGTAGTTGCTGGTGTTGTAAATGTTATAAATCAGTTCATATACACATATGCTGATACAGACAGGCCTCGGGGTGATTTCTTCTACTACAATCAGTCCGGGCCTCTTTTGCCACCTCTCTGTTATCCATTTGATGATCACATGGAAGATCGCCAGTGCGGGCAAGAGGGCGTTTCCATGATGAATGCATCTTTGGTATGGGAGACCTATATTTGTGCAACAGAAAATGACACTTGCGTTGGCACCGGTAGGCTAACTCCTGTCATGTACGAAGAGCTTGTAACGGCTGTGAACGTGAGCTACACGATCCAACACTACACCCCACCGATGTTGAGCCTTCAAAACTGCAACTTCGTGAGGGACACTTTTGTGAAGATGGCCTCCAGCTACTGCCCGCCGTTGGAGCAGTATCTGCAAGTGGTGAATGCCGGGTTGGGGTTGATATCTGTAGGGATAATGCTCTGCCTTGTTCTCTGGATACTGTCTGCAGACCGCCCCCAAAGGGAGGATGTGTTTGCGAGTCTATCATCAATCTCAGTGGTTCGTGACAGCAAGCGAGGGAGTGAGCACAGGATAAACTACGACGGCAATAGCAATAGGCCGTCTCCTGTGTCCTCCCCTCCTGGGAGCACTGTCTAAAGAGGCAATAGATTATTTTTTTCGGTTCCTCTGTGCACGAGTTGGAATGAAGCTGGCCCGTGTCCATTGGAAGCTTATAGTTCACTAGATAGGTATATATGCTTGAAGCTTACTTTATAGATCGAATTATGAGTTATGGAAGCAATTACAATTGTAGATAGCAGTGATCGAAGAGCAGTGTAAAATGTTGTTTGAGAGGTGAATCAGACATGATGAGTTCTTAAGTTAAGATGCTGATTGAACTGGGATCTAGGAAGATGACAGGAGAAAACTGTCGCTCCTATTAAAAGTAAACACGCAAGTAAGAGGTCGAACCCAACGAAATCTTCAATTTTTTGTAAATTACTAGCCATATGAGTCCCAATAACCCTTATTCCTAAGCAATCCTACCATGATAAGATTTCATATAGAAATAGCATTAAGATTAGAGATTAGCTAAGGTACCTGCAACACCAAACTATGAGTCAATATGTTTCATATATATTTGACTTCCTACCTATCCAATTAGTTCTACGAGTCTTAAAGAGACATGTTTGCCACTTGGGTTAAGATTCGCTACGAGGAATCTAGAAAACCATGACAATTAAATGAATTAATACTAACAAGTTGGTCAAGAATAAAACACATCTAAATAATTTAGCACAGAATTCAAAACATTCAATTAGGAATAAGAAAAAGAGTAGGTGGTAGAGATAAATGCCATGGTTCACCTCGCCAAAAGTAAATCCCAAACTGATGTGGGACCATCTTCTACACTTCCAGACACGCAATCATACCTGGAGACGGACCTATGACTCGTGCTCGAGCTAAGAAGCTTCAGATAGACTCATTCATGTTTGTGAGTCACACATTGTTCTCGAGCACGGTTCAACTCCTGGAGCCTACATTGAAGACATACATGTGTATTGGCATGGCTATGGCCGAACCCCCTTAGGTTCTAGTAATGCCGATTTCACTAAGTGTTGAACATTATGTTATTTTCGTTTTTAGTAACTTTTCTACTTATGTTATTTTAGGAAACTTTAGAGGTTAAATTTATTTATTTCTTTTATTTTAAATCAGCCCAATTCAGCCTTGTAAGGCTATATAAGCCGAGTTCCTCTATGTTAAAGATTCACGTTCAATTTTATAGAAAACTCTCAGATTTGTGTGAAACACATCGAGTGAAAGTTGATCGATTTGAAGCGTGGCTCATCGATTGCAAATTGGTATAGATCTCAGCTTGGTTTGCCTTGTGTTCATCAACTTCGCAAGACTTGGTGATCCCGGTCTCCACGAGCCCCCTCCTTGTGCCTCCAAGTTGTCCGTTTGGTTGTGTAGGGTTGTAGATGCGGGTTATATAGTCATTGGTGTTGGTTCCTACACTCTACGGAGGACTGAGGTCTTCATCTTGCTCTATATATAGATCGACTCAATCCACTATCGGTCGTGTCTTTCAATTCTTGTTCTTAAATTTTGAGTTTTTACATTGTTTCATCGAGTCTTTGTGTTCTTTCTTTGGTCGACATCGAGCATCCTCTCGGATCTTGGTGTTCTTGCGTGAGTCTTGGTCGATCTTGAACTTTCTTGGTCGATTCTTTGTTCTTGCTGCGTCAATCTTGTTTCTTGTTTCGTTTCTTTACTTTCTTGTTGAGTCTTGTTTAGTTCTTGCTTCCATTCTTGTATTTGAGTCTTGATTGTCGAAGATCGGGTCATCCTATGGCTAACCCCGTATCAAATTGGCATCAGAGCTTTGGTTTCCGACATCAAAGTTGTGTCTTTTCTTTTCATAAACACAAAAATAGAGTCTTTTCTTTGTTTGGTCTTTTACTTCTTGCATTCTTGAATTTGATTATTGCACTAACCTTTCTTGTTTGTGATTGATTGTGGTCACTAGCCTAAACACAAGCCTTAGCCGAGACCCTTGGAGTCGACCAGCCTTGTGCACATCTCCTTGTGCAAACCCTAGCCGACGGCACTTTTGTGTCCCCATAGTCGAAGCATTGGTCGATTCCGACAAGCATTCACACAAACCCTAGTTTGTTCTATCTTTGGATCTTTAGTCTATCTTTTATCTATTTCAATTTATCTATTGTGCCTATTTAAATTTCTGATTTTTGTGGTGGATTTAACAATTATATCTATCATAAGATTATAAAATGCATAGATAGATCCACTTATCAAAGTTAGCCAACCCTCACCTATAAATATTTCATTAGGGCTACAAATTTTATTTCTTTCACCATAGTTGTTTAATTTTTCGAGTCCTTCATTATCATTGTTGCTTTTCTTGCATTAGGTATTAAAAAAACAGTCGATATATTCAGGAAAAAAAAAGACATACATACTTGGATCTAGGAGGATAAAATTCACTAGGGCCAAAAATAAGTAAAAAAAAAAAAGATTGTTGATCTATCTAGTGCAAGAAAGCTTCCAAAGGACAAATTTGGTGTTTTTCTCAAGCCCTGGTCGAGATCCTCAAACACTTACCTCCCAAACATAAATTTTGAAACCCTATCTTGCAACTACAACATCCTAACTTGAGGTTTTCAAATCAAAGAGGTAAATTTCCAAACTTTCTCCTATTTTCCTTTATTTTCTTTTGTTTTTCTCCATTGTCGAGCACTTCTCCTTGTTGTCGAGTGTTTTTGTGTTTGAATCGAGTGCATCTTGCTGTTATCGAGTGCTTGCTTGTGATTGTCGAGTACTCTTGCCTTGATTCTTTGTGTTGTCGAGTACTCTTCTCCCAACGTCGAGTTCTCTTGCTTTGTGTCGAGTACTGCAACCTCTTGTCGAGTGCTCTATTGTGTGTGTCGAGTGCCTGCCTTTGCTTTTCGAGTACTCTAGGGTCTTTATCGATTGCTCCTAAATCAATCGAGTTCAATTTTGGTCTTGTTTCATTCATTCTCTCATATACATATCTTGATTGCTAGGTTTTAGCTTGAGTGTTGATTTTCCCAAGGCGGATTGAAACAACAAGCGTGACATACCAATTAGAGAGAGAGTGTGAGCGAAACACTTGTGAGGTTGTTTATATTTTCTCTAACCTTTTACACAGTTCCTTGTTCATTTTATTTGCTATGTCTAATCAGGTTAACAATGAGAACAATGCCAACAATGGCAACAACGATAACAGTACCTCAACCGTGACGCCTGAGATGTTCAACACTCTCAACACAACCTGGACTGAGGTGTTGAATAGGCTTGCGGCAATAGAGGATTGACCAACTGGTTCGAACATCGTGGCTGGGCAAGGTAATCCAAGGCGTTACGAGGCGCCTAACGATGAAAGGGAAGTAAACAATCCTAACCCTAATCCTAATCCTAATGTTGATAACCCTTTATTTGATGAGAACGACTCTCTACGGAGGGAGAGGTATGGTAGAAATAATGGGTTTGCTAATGTGCATGGACAAGGAAGAGGAAGAGGGAGAGACCGAGGGTTCCAGGAGGATTACTACTTCTCAGAGCGCGATGACGACTTCCAAGAAGAGGAGTATTGGGAGCAACGTCCTAGACGGAACGATAGAGGAGGTCGATACCAATACAGAGCACCTAGAGATCCTGACCAGGGCGGCATAGGTAAGGTAAAGGTAAAGATCCATCAATTTGAAGGTAAAACTGATCCAGATGTTTATATTGATTGGGAAACTAAAATGGATCAAATCTGGAATTGTCACAACTTCTCTGACGCTAAAAAAGTGCAATTAGCTTCTCTAGAATTTCAAGGTTTTGCTTTAATTTGGTGGGATAACCTAGTTAAAGAAAGAAGAAGAGCCCTTGATGCGCCAATCGCTTCATGGGATCAATTAAAAGCACTAATGAGTAGAAGATTTGTTCCCCAACACTATGCTAGAGAACTTAGACAACGTCTAGAAAATCTTAAACAAGGTAGCAAAACCGTTGAGGAAACATTTAATGCAATGCAAGAAACCATGGCTAGAGCTAATGTAGTTGAACCTGATGAAGATACAAATGCTAGGTTTCTTAGAATATTGCATCCCACCTTAGCTCATGAAATTGATTACTTTTCTTATTCTACTCCTACTGAATTATTGTATTTAGCTATTAAAGTAGAAAGGGGAGCTCGATTTGGGAGCCAAGGAGGACGGAATGTGAGTGGGCAGCAACAAGGGTGGCGCCAATCTCGCCCACAACAACCCCAATGGCGTGGTGATGGTGGTTCAAGGGAGAAGTCGAGCCAGCCACCACTACTAGAAAACTTCAATTAGACATCTGTTGTCAACAGATGTCTTTCAAAAAAATTCCGATCTCTTTGTGCGTGTATTAAAAGATCCAAACATTCCACATCGGTTTAAAGCAGATGTCTTTTCTTAATTAGAACCCCTAAATTTTGGTTATGACATATTCACTTGTTGATGAATATCCATGATTTGTCATTTGAAAACATGTGAAGATGTCCTCCTAAAGCAAAAAAGTGACATTTACATCTTTATTTATAAAATAATTAATGTCATAAGACAAAATAGACAACGGTTTTTGTTTTAATGATCACGTTTAGAATCATGTCCGATATATAATTTATGATTTTATATTGTTTTAATTTAACCGACCATATGAAATGTAGGCGAAACTGATGTATTTCCATATTATCGACATCGCATTCAGAGTATTCATTCTCTGAGTATTAATTTCATGTTCATTATATGTGATATTATATTATTCAAATATAATGCACTATTGTGGTTGTATAAACAGAAGATGTCGTTTCCCGCATTTATATCAGTTTTTTCAAAATAAAGTGATGTTGTTGCTTCAATGACACATCAGTATATTTGGCAAATAGCGATGTTACTTTGACTAATATATATCAGTTCATATATCATTTTAATGTTCAAACTGGTGTTGCACATTGATTTAAACGAATGAACTGATGTATATAATTATATTGACATTTGTTTCCATAAACTGATCTGATGTTAAATATATGAACGCACTACTATTTTCATATATAATCTGATGTCTTTTATTTGGATACACAACGCACTTTTGTCGATTAGACATCGCATTTTGCTTATACTTCGAAATGATAGGTCGTTTAATGAAAACATGTACATAAACACTACCATCATATTATAACATTTACAAAATACAACGCCGCTATTCATATCCACACAATTGGCTAGCCACAACATCTCAAAAAAAGGTAAAGCTAGCCCAAATATCTACAGCATACATTACCTAGTTAGCCACAACATCTCAAAAAAAGGTAAGGCTATCCCGAACGCCTATATCGATCAGTGTATGATACACCAACATTCATACCATAAATGTTTTAAAGCACAAGACTCAAAAGACATGGTTCACTTGCATTTTCAATCAACAATAGCAGGCAGTACCTGCATTTTCTTTCATTGTGAACTTGGCATGTTTGTATAAGATTTGGTAAGACCTTGGCACCTCGGGTAGTAATTCATCAGGCATAAACAACTCTTCACTTCCTTTGGCTTTCTCCATGGTTTAGATCGAAGATTCACAATGACCCATTTTTTGGGCCACTTCACATTCCTACCTACGGCGTATTTGAAATTTCAGCAAACATCATGCAACAAACAACAATAAAAACACACAATATCACATAGACGGTCTAGAATTGGACCACACTATTTCACAAGATATGGATATGAAATATTCACCTAAGGCATGTAGGGATGAAAATTGCATGCTATATTAATGATGGAACAGCAGCAAGGTGACCCTAATTTTTTGAACAGAAAAGAATCCAATATCATCACTAGAGAATACCATAGCTTTTCAAGCAAAGCAAAACGAAAACAATCAGAAAATCGAAGCAAACCGGGATGATCGGACTCATGCATCACATTGACCAAACATGACTCCTATCAGTGGTGTCATAATAAGCTTTAATCTATTTACTTTTACCACACCGACATCTCTTTTCACTACTCCAATAGCTGCTTGTAGTGGGGTTATCGTATGGAGCTCGACAATTGAAGATCATAATCAGGTCAATTCAATTTGATAAGAATTATATACATTTGAATTTTAAAATAAAAATTTATGAATCTTATTTATATAAGATCATTAAAAAAAAAGTTCACCTAAAAATTGGATGTTCAAGCACTTCCTCCCAATAAAAACGCAAGGGAACAAGAGTTTAAGTAGGATACAAGGCATTACATATCTAGTTATAGTGTACTTTTATCATGCACTTATTATAAATAAAGGCATGAAGGAAGAAAACAACTTCTACTCAACTGCTACTTAATGTTGTTTATAGCATAACTTATGAAATTCCTTTATTTTGGAAGAATTTCAGTTTATTCCTTCTAGTTAGCAAAGTTTATTCCTTCTAGTTAGCAAAGCTCATAAGAAAATAAGTAATTAACTCAAAGTGGGAAGCTTGGAGTTGTAGAGCCATGAACAAAATTAGTAAACAAATATCCTCTACCAAAAACATCATTATTGCTTAAATGAATTATTCATAGAATTTTGGCCATTTGAGGAAAAAAAGACTAAATGGTAGGGGGGAAACCAAGGCTAAACGAAAAATCAACTCACCTTCTCCGTTTAGCACTTAGGATTGATGGCAACCTTCAAACATGGTTGATCAAGTCAACTTCAAACATGGTTTTAGTCTATAGATCATAAAAATCAAGTCACCAACACTGGACCGACTTTAGTCTATAGATCATAAAAAGAAAAGGGTGATCATGTCAACTTCAAACATGGTTTTACATGACTTGTAAAAAAAATTGATTGAAAATGGTAGAACATACGTAAATTGTATCTTGGTTCATTCTATATTGAAGGTTGTACAGGACGGATGGCTCGTTTAGATAACTAAGTTGCATCAGGTCATCCACACCAAAGGATATCAGGATTTGCTTGTATTAAACAATCAACTTGCACCTTTATAACCAGAAAATAGATCAGGTGATTAATTAGAACATGTTTTCATGAGAGAAGTGTGCAAGGATGCTATCAATATGAGGATACTAACCTTTCTGTTAGGGAGTGAAATGGTGCTTTCAGACCCCAAAGTGTATAAAATTCTAGCAAGCTCCTAGCTCCCGTTTGGAAGGTGGTACGAAGATTTAAGATTCTGAAAGAATATTTATAATTAGGAGACTGGGATGAATAAGTATGTAGGTAGCACTATGCAAAAATATTTAAACATTCACTAAAATAGAACGGCCATAAATTAGTCAATAAGGGATATCTTTAGCAAAGAAAAACCTATCTATGTTCAAAATCTGAATAAGAATAGTGAGCTTTGTCCATCACTTAAGACACTACCTCTTTCTTCATTTGCATCTCAATTCTTATTCTATGATGCCTTCGCAAGCAATATTATTAAAACTAATTAAAAAGGGTAGAAGACAGATTCACATACCATTATATGCAGGAGTTGAGCTACATCACCAGAAGATACATTAGCTACTCATTAGATCTTTTCTTGACACTAGTAGAATGAGTTGAGCTGTATCACGAGAAGATAAACAGGAAAGGATACCACAAATCCATATTAATCAGAGACCACAAAAATAGGATACCACAAATCCAGATTAATGTAAATGTAATAAAATTACAAAAATTGCTCAATTTGAATTCCAGGTCCAATCTCAATTTTCACATTTTCTCACTCTCATTTCTGCTGGCACATTTTAAGCACTTTTCATTGTTGGATGTTGCTCAATGTCAATCATTACCAGATAAGGTACCAAGGAAAATCAATCTTATCACGGAGAAATTTAAGTATTTAACTTAACTTCAAAAAGATACTCCGTAACAGGTAGCTAACAAGGCACTGGCATTTCAATGTTTAATAATCGATTCAGACTTAAGAGATTAACAAGCAACAAGAAAAAAATAATTGCCCTTAACCCTGCAAGCCAAGATTACTGTGACTGATCCTGTAAATTTCCAATTAATTATCATTCAAGTATTAAAAGTGTAAAATTACTATACGTGAATTCTATTTCTAACATTCTACTTTAATCATTTATTCTCATCCATGCTAGGATGTTCTGAGGTCTTTCTATCGTTGAATGTTATCTTAAGGATCGCCAACCAAGGCGCATATCCATCTATAACAGAGAAAGTTCCATGACTTCAACCAAATAACTAAAGCTTAAGAAAGCAGCATTTGGAGCTTCACAAATTTACAGAAGGTTTTCATTCTAAGGTTTTCATTCTATCTTCCTCAACAATCTCCAAAGATGACAAAAGTGAGCACACTATTACCTTGTAATCTTCAGGGTGCTTTACATGTGTCACTATAAAACGCTCAAACTCATGCCTTAATGTATCAAGCCCTCCAACATCTACCCAATTAACATTTGGAACCATTGAGAAACCTTCTCTTTTTGAAGAAGGTTGGACAACTTTGGCAGCTTCCTGTGGGAACAATATTAGAACTGGCAAAGCATCAGAGTGGGTTAATTATAACTAAAACCAAATTTTCAAACATTAGCTCAAGTGACTAATGAGCGTATGCCATAAATTTATACACCAGAATAATAGAATAGTTTGGCTTTGACTGTTGGTTTATTTTGCTGCTAAGTAATGCAGATAATTACCTCAAACTCAGCCATAGTTATGCTAAGCCCGTCCATTTCTTCAGGCAACCATGGTCGCTTCCACCAATCGTCAGCTCTAACTAATCTGGATTTATTTAAAGTGAATTGATCATCAAGAAGAGAGTGAATTGATCAGAGACCACAAGAATACATTCAAATTCATTGATCCTTTAGTTCTGCCCAAGACAATCCCATACTCATATGAGTATTCATTTACTTGTAGTTTTGAAAAAACTGATACTTTGCATTAGCCCATTAACTGAAACTTTGCATTATTGTACACTCTCGAGAACAAAAAAAAAAGAAACAAAACAAGGAATAAATTATAACTATGAAGTCTAAACAACACCTTTAGTCTATCTAGACCACCTGCCAGACAGTTATTTGTGTGCTTATTATCTTAAAGTTGATCGAAGGGTCACTAGACAAGTAGCAAACAAAGAGTAACTTGTCTACAAGAAACATCCATTTAAAAAATTAGTGCAATGTGCCTGACATTGTGCAGAAACCCTAATCAAACTCCAACAGTAAGCCCCCAGATGAAATATCCCAATTCGAACTCCAATTGAAAATTAGAAACATCCCAATTTGAATCCAAAAAGTGAGCCCCTAGATGAAACCCTAATCGAACTCCAAATCAAGTTATAGGGCTCGCGAATTGAAAGGGGGGTTACCTGAATTTCACTGAGAGGGGAGGTATTCACATGGCTCGCTGATTGAAAGGGGAGGGATTCACATGGAAGTAGCGACCGACGAGGAGAAAACCGGCGAATCAACTCAGATCTGAGGAAGGGGAAAGAACAAGCTCCAATATCGACGTCTAACCAGCGGCCTTGATCTCCGCGGATCTGGTCCGATTCTTCATTGCTGGCGTCAACGAGAAGGAAATGGAGAGGTCAAGAGTTGGGCGGCAGCGGGGGAGGTGGTGGTGGTGGGCCGGCGGCAGCGGCGGTAGGGGCGGTGGTGACATCCAGGCGAGGGTGAGACAAAGAGTTGGGAGAAAGGACAGGATAGAAATTGGAGGACATGTAATCTGTAGCTTCCAGGGGAAATTTGAGAAACCCTCCAGGCTCCAGAGGAAGAAGACAACGAGCAGAGGTGATTGAATGTGAGGGGGAGAAAGAAATTGAATGTTTTAAATTTGAGAAAAGGGGTCAGATTTTTTTTTCAAGTGTTGGGACCTATTTCGAGAAGTGGGTCAAATTTTTTGAAGTTTTAAACATTACCTCCAAATTTTGAAACCCGGGCGCCAATTTTTTTCTAAGTGTTTGATTCTACCCTTTTTCCCTAAACGCGCACATTTTTTTTTTTTTCGGAACCAATAATTTCACATTTGTTCCTATATTTGACCACTGTGTAAACAGGTTTAAACATCTCAATTTTTATTTATTGATGTAATAGATTAATTTAACATCTGTTGCTTTTTTGACAGACTTAAATCACATGATGTCTAATTGCAGTATTCTAGTAGTGCACAATGGAAGGGTGATAGCCGAGCCACTCAACAGCCCCTTGACAAGAGCAAGTCGCCTGCTTACGGACGAGATTTGTCTGGGGTATCTACTAGCCCCAAAGGGAATAATCCTAACCCCTCTACTACTAAATCTAGAGATATTGTATGCTTTAAATGCCAAGGTAGATATCATTATATGAAGAATTGCCCAAATAAGAAAACTCTCATGATTAATCACCTAGGAGAATATGAATCTAAAAATTCTTGTGATGAGCATGCTAATGATGAAAATGATCAAAACCTTAACCTTATTGCTTATGATGATGATGATTGTGTTGAATATGAGCATGGTGAATCTTTGATTGTTAGGAGAGTTTTAAGTGTTGTTTCTACACCCTTGTGATGACAATCAACGTGAGAACTTGTTTCATACTCGATGCTTAGTTAAAGGAAAGGTTGTTAATGTGATCATTGATGGAGGAAGTTGTTGTAACTTAGCTAGTCAGGAAATGATTGATAAATTACAACTTCCTACAATTCAGCATCCTAGACCTTATAAATTACATTGGATGAATGACTGTGGAAATTCGAAAGTGAATAAGCAAGTTAAAGTGCATATTAAACTAGGATATTATGAAGATGATGTTTTATGTGATATTGTGCATATGCAAGCCTGTCATATATTATTAGGTCGTCCTTGGCAATTTGATCATAAGGTCTTGCATGATGGATTTACTAACCGCTACTCCTTTACTTTTCAGGGAAAGAACGTTGTTCTCAAGCCTATAACGCCTAAACAAGTGGCTGATGAGATTGAGAAGCGTAAGGTAAGTAAAGGCGAGTTAGATAGGGAGGCTCAGTCGAGCCAAGTGGCATCCAATTCTCGGCCTAGGGACGTGCTTCTTGCTTCTAAGAGCACGTTTATAGACGAGTTTGTGGATGAGGAAACAACCCTGATGCTCCTATGCAAAGGGTTGAACATGTTGAGTGAGAAGCTTCGAGCTACCCTCCCTCCTCACATCCTATCTCTTCTTGAAGAGTATAAGGATGTATTTCCCGATGACATACCACCAGGTCTACCCCCTATTCGTGGCATTGAGCATCAAATTGATCTCATTCCAGGGGCTTCTTTGCCTAATAGGCATGCGTATCGTATGAATCCCACTGAGACCCAAGAGGTCCAATCCCAAGTCCAGGAACTATTGGATAAGGGATATATTCGTGAAAGTTTATGTCCTTGTGTTGTGCTAGTGTTATTAGTCCCTAAGAAAGATGGATCATGGAGAATGTGTGTAGATTGTACGGCTATTAACAACATAATTGTAAAATATCGCCACCCTATTCCACGATTAGATGACATGCTAGATGAACTGCATGGATCCTCCATTTTTTCGAAAATAGACTTCAAAAGCGGATATCATCAAATTAGAATGAAGGAAGGCGATGAATGGAAAACATCATTTAAAACAAAATTTGGACTATATGAGTGGTTGGTTATGCCTTTTTGTTTAACTAATGCACCTAGTACTTTTATGCGCTTAATGAATCATGTGCTTAGAAATTTTATTGGAAAATTTGTTGTTGTTTACTTCAATGATATACTCATTTATAGCAAATATCCTAAATAACATGAAGCACATCTTAGGGAAGTACTTTCTACTTTAAGATTAGAACACTTGTATGCTAATTTAAAGAAATGTGAATTATGTAATGATCAAGTGTCTTTTCTTGGATTTGTAGTTAGCTTAAATGGATTGCGAGTTGATGAGGCGAAGATCAAGGCCATACAAGAGTGGCCGACACCCTCCTCGATTGGACAAGTGCGCAGCTTCCAAGGCTTGGCGAGCTTCTACAGGCGGTTCTTGCGCGACTTCAACACCATCTCAGCCCCTCTCACCGAGCTCACGAAGAAGCGATGCGAGTTCAGGTGGGGCGCAGCTCAGGAGGAGGCCTTCCGCATGCTCAAGGAGAAGCTTACTCAAGCTCCTCTATTCGCTCTACCCGACTTCTCTCGGCCCTTTGAGGTGGAGTGCAACGCTAGCAGAGTTGGAATTGGCGGAGTCCTTATGTAGGAAGGTAAGCCTATTGCTTTCTTTTCTGAGAAACTAAAAGGTGATTGTCTTAATTACTCTACTTATGACAAAGAATCGTATGCATTGTATAGAGTTCTTAAGACTTGGTCCCATTACTTATGGCCTAGAGAGTTTATTATTAGGACGGATCGTGAATCTCTTAAACATTTTAAGAGCCAAGATAAACTTGATAGGAGAGATGGTAGATGGATGGAATTCATTGAAACTTTTCCTTATGTGATTAAATATAAAAAAGGCAAAGACAATGTGGTTGCTGATGCTTTATCTAGAAGACATATTCTTTTAACCGCTTTGGATTCTAGAGTCTTAGGCTTTGTGTACATAAAGGAATTGTATGAACAAGATGCTGATTTTGGGGAAAGCTTTCGAAAATGCAAAGAAAAGGGTCCAACCGAAAATTTCTATATATTTGATGGATTTTTATTTCGAAAGGATCAAGTGTGTATTCCTAGATGTTCTCTTCGCTTATTACTTGTTAATGTAGCCAATAGTGGAGGTTTAATGGAACATTTTGGAAGAGATAAAACATATCATACATTAAAAACACACTTTTATTGGCCACATATGCTTAGGGATATAGAACATTAATTGCCTTAAAAGATGCATTGATTGTTTAAAGGCCAAATCTAAGCTTATGCCCCATGGATTGTATACACCATTACCCACACCCTCAGCCCATTGGGAAGACATTTCTATGGACTTTATTGTTGGGTTGCCTAGAACTAAGAAGGGGAGGGATTCTATATTTGTAGTGGTAGATCGATTTTCTAAGATGGCTCACTTTATTGCATGTCATAAAACCGATGATGCTACTAATGCTGCTAATCTATTCTTTAGAGAAGTAGTTAGATTGCATGTCGACCAACCCAGTCGATATCAACCAACCCAATTGATATCGACCAGTCCCTAGTCGATATCGACCCCTCACAGGTCAAAATTGACCCAATTCCTCCACAAATCCCGATGCCAGCCAATCCAGTCGATATCGACCAAACACAGGTCGATATCGACCAAATACCAGTCGATTTCGACCCCCTCCACTCGACATCAGCACTTTCGGCGAAGAAAAAGCTGCCTTTTCCGACGAAATCTCCAAAAGGATCCAGCAGAAAAGAAGTTCCAGCATTTCATCAAGATGCTTCAAAGGCTTAACGTCACAATACCATTTACAAAAGCTCTTAATGAGATTTTGTCCTACGTCAAGTTCTTAAAGGAGATTCTAAGAAAAAAGTGGTCAATGGCTGAGATCGCAGAGGAGTGCAGCCAGATGAACGTATTGGAGAAAAGGCCAGATCCAATTAAGTTCGCTATAACCATTGAATTTGGTCAATACAAATTTAATGCTTTATGTGACTTGGGAGCTAGTGTGAGTATAATGCCTTTATCAATCTGTTCCAAGATTAAGATAGGGTGTCTTAGAGCCTGTGGATGCAAAACTATACATGGCGAACAACACGGTGGTCATCCCAACAAGCATGGTGGACAATGTGCTAGTACAAGTAGGTAAGTTCTTCGTCCATGCTGATTTCTTAGTTATTGATATGACGGAGGACCCTGCTTGTCCAATCATTCTAGG
This sequence comes from Persicaria tinctoria, assembly GCA_037127255.1. NCBI lineage: Eukaryota > Viridiplantae > Streptophyta > Magnoliopsida > Caryophyllales > Polygonaceae > Persicaria > Persicaria tinctoria. The sequence goes on along the minus strand of JBANSL010000007.1, from coordinate 35,073,125 downwards.
AAGGCCCTTTTTGGCGACGGTGGATACCAACATAAGAGTAAGGAAGGGAGTGCTCACTTTCAACATCAGCGATGAGGTAATTGAGTATTCCTTTAATAAAATTGAAAGTCATACAGGTCCTGTGGAAGAGGTAAAGTCCATATCAGTTGGGTACATTACTTGCGGGGAGCCTAAGGTAAGAAATATGACCCCCGAAGAGCTAGAAAAGAGGGATATGGAAGCCCAGGTGGAGGAGATCATGGTCATCCTAAACGAAGAAGTAGAGAATCCACTCGACATAGACCAAGGTAAGTCGAAGAAGGAGATCAGGAAAAATCGACTAGCCAAGAGTACATGTCGATATCGACCCCACCAGCTCAATATCGACCTCCCCAAGTCAAGCTGAGTCCACCAGAAATCGAGCCAGTAGAAATCGACCAGGACAACTCGATATCGACCAACTCAAGTCGACTCGATTTCTTCCCTAGAGACGAAGCCATGCGATTTCGAGCAGCGGAGCTCGATATCGAGTGACCCTACTCGATATCGACCAGATCCCCAGGAGGTCCAGAATTCCGATTCTGCAAACGTAAGCCAGGGTATGGATCTCTCTTCTCCCATTTCAATTAAAGATCTATCTATACATGAGAGAGGTTTGCCTTGGTATGTGCGCTTATGCAGGGTTTCCAATGATGAGCCCAAGGAATACGACATTGGAGACAAGGTCTATGTTTCCAAATCAAATGATCATTGGTTCCCCAATAAGTTCAAGAAGAAGAAGATGGGCCCCTTCACGGTGAACAAGATCCATTTTGGAGGAATACAACTGATGTACAAGAATGGAGTTCTATTTGAAGCCCAAGCTACATGGGCCCTGCAGATGCCACCTTGAGCTTAATGGAGAAGTCGGCCTAACGACTATAAAGTCTAGAGCTTTTGTTTTTGATTTTGGACATTATTTTCTATTGTGGGTATTTCTCTTCCAATTTTCGCAGAAATAAAGAAAGAAGCAGCACTCGATTTCGAGTGCAGTAGGTCGATATCGACCATGCCCACTCAAAATCGAACAGGGTCTACAGCAAAGCACTCGACTTCTGACACTCAGCACGCCTGTCTAGTGAGTTTCTTTCTTTACCCTTGTTTTTATACATTGAGGACACTGTAATGTTTAAGTATTGGGGGGGGGGGGGGAAGGCTTACTTTGTGCATAATTAATATATGTGTGCATATTTAAAGCTTATTTCTTGAATTGCTTATGCATGGCTACTTTGTATTTCATATTTGATTTATGTGCTTATACATGTTGTTTTCCAAAGTTTGAAAAATGACCCCCATTGAAAATTTTGAATAAGTGTCATGGAAGCTTTATTGAACTCGACGATGCAAAATTGGATTCATTAGAGAAATAGCATGAAATTGCCTAGTAAAGGGAAGTCACAATGAAGTGCATATTTTTATTGAAAACCATGAAAGGAGGTAAAATTTGATATTGCTTTTGACATGTTGCATGATAAGAGGATGGATGACTTTATATTTCCATATAATGCTCATATGTTTATATCTTAGCCTTTACCTATGCTTATGCATCACAAAAGCCATATTGAGCCTTTTTTCATATATTTGCCCCACATGATCTAAATATGTCCATTTTCTACCTTATTTCCTATCCGGGGATTATGTTGAGAATGAAATTACATTATGGAGATTATTATGTGGTTTTTGTGTTGTTGTTGTTATCATTATTAGAGTTTGGCAGGAAACTGAAAATTTTATGGAAAATTTAATGAGTGAAAGAAAATCCGATCACCTCAGGAGATAAAGGTAGATCGACCCTGCTCGCTGAGATAATAGTTCGACGAGATAGGACACAAGGTGAGGAGTCCAAAGCACTAAGTATCCGGGGCCATTCATGACACCCATGTTTGCGACTCGCGAGAAGGAAGTGGTGATGAGGTTAGAGAGGTAAAAGCATAATATTGAAAAAAAAAAGCAATGAGCGAATGAGCGAAAGGTGATGATTCTTATGAAGAAGGAATGTGGTATGAAAGTTTGGAAATACTCAATTTCCCCAGATCATTAGCACCACATGGCCAAATATTGCCCACCTTTAGCCCTTTACCAATCTACTCCTTATTGAGCTTAAATTAAAGTCCTTTTGATTATTAATGCTTTGTCATGAATGAATTGTTTTTGCATAACCCTCCTTTTGTGATTAGATGTTGCTTTTTATTGCACATGCATGGATTTGTGACAGAAGTACCTTTTCGAGGATGGTAATTGATTGCTGGGACATATGAGAATGAATCTAAGATGTTGAGAGTTTTGTTTTCTTCCCCTGTATGACAATTAAAAGTATTGTTTGAGGACAAGCAAGCTTAAGTATGGGGTGTTTGTTGTGAGCCTATTTTGCCATGTTTTATACTATCTTTTATATCGATTTCTGCATGCATTTCATACATTTGGGCTAGAATGGTTCAGAATCTATGTAGTTTATGCTTATTTGCCAAATTATGGAATCTACACTAGTTTCTGTTAAATTTCGCAGAAATCGAGGCAATTTACAGCTGTTCAGAAAAAGGAGAAAAAGCTCGAAGTCAACTACAAAAAGTCAGAGGTCAAGGAGTAGCGGAACCAGGACAAATCAAGCTGGAAACGAGAAAATCGAGTCGACATCATCTGGTCGATATCGACCACTTTTGGTCAATGTCGAGGAGCCAGTCGATTTCCACCAGAAGAGCCAGAATCGAGTGAAGAAGGAAAGAATTGCTCGATATCGACCACACATGGTCGATATCGAGTTGAACAAATCGAGCCGATATCCAGGAATCGACTCGAAAAGCCGGAAGAAGGAAAATGCAGGTCGATCGATATCGACCTAAGCTGGTCAATATCGAGTCACAGTTGGTTGATTTTCATCCCTAGGAGCCGAGATCGAGTATCTGAAATGAAGCTGAGAAGACGAGCTCGATATCGACCTATGTTGGTCGATATCGACCTGAACCCAATAGCCGATTTCGAGCATATCCGAGCTCTAATCCAATTTCTATCCAAAGTCCAATGGAGATATCCACAAGAGGAGATTTATCAAGTTCTATCAAGATGGAAGAGATATTTATCTACTTTAGATATAGTTTCCTTTAGAGATTTATTTCTTTTATTTCCATAATTTAATCTTTAGATAAAGATAGATAGATTTAGATATAGATATAGTTTTCTTTCCTAATTATCTAGGGAACGAACACTATAAATAAGGCATTAGGGGCTGCATTTTATTAATTCAATTAATCCAAGCAAAGCCACATAGAGAGAGAGAGAGAGAGAGAAAGAGAGAGAGAGAGAGAGAGAGAGAGAGAGAGAGAGAGAGAGAGAGAGAGAGTGAAATAGCGAGTAGAGAGAGAGGCCGAGAGGAGCAAAGGTGTTGAGAGATGTTTTGGCTTCGTTCAATTGTAAGCTTTCTTATTTAGTTTATTTAATGCAATTTAGTTCCCTTTTATTATTGATGTCTTTATTAACGATGAAGAGCGAGTAGTCACCCAACTTCTAGGGTTGGGGTGAGTCCAACGGTAGCCATGTAAGGTGATGTGGTAAAGGTACAAGCTTTTTATGCAATTTCGTCTTCTATCCCTATGAGCATGATTCTTTTGCGAAAGTTGAAGGTGATTCTTGTTTGTATTATTTAAGCAAAAGTGATCTTAAAGAAACTTGGATTAATTATGTGAAAAAGGGTTAGTAACAATTAGGATTTATGCGAAAGCCTCTATATTCATATTTGTTAATAACGAGAGTTATTTGATGAAAAGCATGATATTTTATGCCTTTATGTGTTATTTTACATGGTTATCGTTGTGGTGTTGAAACCCTGATCTTGGAAGTATTTTATTTTACTGATTTATTTCACAAATTTTGAGTTTCAAGTTTCTGTTCTAGTCGATATTGAAGTACTGAGGTCGATTTTGTTGGTTGATATTGAGTGCATTGGGTCGATATCGACCAGTTTCGTTTTTGGTTCTGTTTCTACTTTCCTTTGTGTTTTACTGTTTCTATGAGATTCGGGACTGAAAAGGCGGACTCTGACACGCTTCCTCGTGGATCGATCCTGACTACCTTCTACTACAACGGGAGGAAGTCTTGTAATTAATTTTCGGAGAATAGGGAGTCGAATTTGAAATTTATATTTCATACTTGATTTTCCTCCTAATAATTTTCAACCAGGGCATCGATTGCAAATTGAGTGAAAGTTGATCGATTCGAAGCGTGGCTCATCGATTGCAAATTGGTATAGATCTCAGCTTGGTTTGCCTTGTGTTCATCAACTTCGCAAGACTTGGTGATCCCGGTCTCCACGAGCCCCCTCCTTGTGCCTCCAAGTTGTCCGCTTGGTTGTGTAGGGTTATAGAGGCGGGTTATATAGTCATTGGTGTTGGTTCCTACCCTCTACGGAGGCCCGGGGTCTTCATCTTGTTCTATATAGATCGACTCAGTCCACTATCGGTCCTGTCTTTAAATTCTTGTTCTTAAATTTTGAGTCTTTACATTGTTTCATCGAGTTTTTGTGTTCTTTCTTTGGTCGACATCGAGCATCCTCTAGGATCTTGGTGTTCTTGCGTGAGTCTTGGTTGATCTTCAACTTTCTTGGTCGATTCTTTATTTCTTGTTGCGTCAATCTTGATTTTTGTTTCGTTTCTTTACTTTCTTGTTGAGTCTTGTTTTGTTCTTGCTTCCGTTCTTGTCTTTGAGTCTTTATTGTCGAAGATCGGGCCATCCTACTACTAACCCCGTATCACAAACTTGCCGACTAAGTATAGAAAGCAAGTACGAGGTCGATCCCACAAAGATACTAACATTTCCGAATTATGCAGTTATCGATTAGGAAATATAAAGACGGGATTTTGAATAGATAAATAAAATGGAAAGCAAAGAATATGTACAGAAGCGCTTTAAAGATAAAAGAGTGGTTCACCATCGAGTTCGGAACAATAGTAGGTCTTCTCACTCATCGAATCTCCTTCTAATTGCCTTAGTTCTAGTGATTATTCCTATTTTGATTTATATAAGCATGACCATCCATCATACCCCTTACTCTAGCACGGGAAGAGAGTAGCACTAAGTCCCAAAAACACTGGTATCTAAGAACTATCACTCCCGTCTCATCGACTTTGTCATATGGTTGTCAACCCAGCCATCACTTTAGCTAAACGTGATAAATCCTAGACGTCAACTGATGATGCATAGTTTGACATGCACAATATGTTAGTTTTAGGCTAGGATGCATGGGAAGCGAGTAGCACTAAGTCCCAAAAACACTAGTATCTAAGCATTATCATGACTTTGTCACCTGGTTTTCAACCCAATCAAGTTACTTGTCTTGATTTGGGCTTGAACATCTTGCTCGCCTTGGCCTTCTAGACCTCATCCTAGCCACCTAATCACGAGGGCAATCTCATTTTACCACTATGTTGTCAGCTCCTTACTGTTAGGAAATTGTATTTATTTGTATTTATCATATCTTTTATTTTGTTTGTTACATATAGGATTTGATCAGGGAAGGATAATTCCAAATCCTTTTAGGTCAAAACTATAATCTCCTTGTACTCTATTTATACATAAATCAACGAGAAGAGCGATACATCTTTCTCTGCAAACATTATTCCTTTACATGGTATCAGCCTAAAAATGTTTCAATCGATCCAATGGCACACACCCCTAATTCTCCCACCCAATTGCTCTTCTCTGTCTCTTCTGATGGAACCAATTCTAATTTCCATCTTCCCAATTTTGCTATCCGTCATGATCGGAGCAATTATTCCCTCTGGTGGAATACTGCTTGTTCCGCTCTTGAAACTTTTGACTTGGATTCGTTTCTCGATCCAACCATCAAACCCCCAACTGGCCCCTACCACCCCCATCGATCCCCCCCCCCCCCCCCCCGCTGTCACTTCTAGTGTCGCAATCCCGGAATTACCCAATCCCGCTTACCCAGCGTGGATTCGCAAGGATCATCTCATGCTCCTTTGGATTCGATCTACTCTCACCACCCCGATTCTGGCTCATGTCGCCAGTGCCACTACCTCTGACAAGCTAGGCGTGGCTAATCTTGGCTCGCATGTTTCATGCCTAGTCCATCGCTCGCCAGATGCATCTTCGTCAACAACTCCAAACCTTACCTAAGGGCTCAATGTCGGTTCTTGACTATGTCGAGAAGAAGAGGGCTCTTGCTGATGAACTTGCAGAGTCGTTGGTTGTGGTCAAGGATGATGAGCTTGTCTCGTACATTCTATTCGGACTTGGGAATCAATTCGCCTCCTCTCGCACCGCCTTCGCTCTCAACAAAACACATGTCTCCTCCGATGAACTGCTATGCTATCTACTACAAGAGGGACAACGCTTGGAGGATGATTCTAAGCTGCTCAGCGACACCACCCAGCCCATGGCTAACGTCGCTGCCACCCATGGGCGTGGTCGCGGCTGTGGCCGAGGCCGATCTTCGTCGGATCGCCCATCCTCTGCTGATGTCGGCTCTTCCTCATATCGCTCCGGGTCCAGGCCTTCGTGTCAAATTTGTGGAAAGCTCGAACACGAGGCCTCCAATTGCTTTGGTCGGTTGAATCTCAATGATTTTCCGGTGACCAATCGACATGCCGCAGTAGCCTTGGTTGTTCTGATGCCTCTACGCCTACCTTCAACCGCGTTGCCTACTCCGCCAATTGTTAGTCAAAGATCTCGGATCCATGGGTGGTTGATTCTGGTGCCAATGGCCATGTTGATGCTGACCTCTCGGACTTTCAATTGCACACCCCTATGATGGCTCCGACAATCTGGTAGTCGGGAATGGTAACACTCTCCCAATCTCTCATCTTGGGCATTCTGTTTTACCTTTTGATCATGTTGTTAGTCATTCTCTAAAGGTCTCTAATGTTCTTTGTGTCCCTGCAATCTCGAAAAACCTCCTTAGTGTTTCCCGATTAACTATTGATAATCCTATTTTTCTGGAATTTCATGCCAATTTTTGTTTGGTTAAGAATCTACAAGGCCAAGTGCTTCTAAGAGGAACCGTTGAGGATGGACTCTATCGTCTGCCGCGTCTGTCTCCGTCTGTCCTTTCAAATTTGCGTCGTCCGGTTGCACTGGTGGGTGAGTGAGCCTCCCTTGACTGATGCCATCATCGCTTTGCCCATCCTCATGCGTCTGTCATTCGTCGTTTAGTGTCGAGTCATCGTCTTCCCATGTCTTCCAATAAATTGGCTTCCGTCTGTGGCTCCTTTCAACTTGGTAAGAGCTATTGGATTCATCTCCCTCGTTGGACTACTACAATGTACAACCAAACCTTTCGATCTTATTCATTCCGATGTATGGGGTGCTTCCCCTATTTTATCTACAAACAAGAATTCTTATTATTTAAGTTTTATTGATGATCACTCTAAATTTTTCTGAATTTATTTTCTTTCCTCAAAATCACAAGTCTATTCGGTCTTTGAATTGTTCATCAAACTTATCGAAACACAATTCTCCACCACATTAAGGCCTTTCAAACCGATTGGGGAGATGAATATTGCAATGTTTTCACATTACTTCAAAAACTTGGCATTGTCCATAAGGTGTCATGTCCCTACACACCACAACAGAATGGGTCATCGAAGTGTCAGAACCGAGTCATTGTTAAAAAAGGCTTAGCCCTCTTAGCCCATGCTCATTTACCAAACAAATATTGGGAACAAGCATTTCATACGTCTGTTTATCTATCCAATCGCATGATCACTCCCAATCTCAACTTCAAGTCTCCATATCATGTTTTGTACGGCACTTCACATGTCTATGGTTTTCTTAAATCTTTCGGGTGTCATTGTTACCCATTCTTACGCCCTTATACCAACACTAAACTTGAATTTCGGTCACTTCCCTGCATTTTCTTGGGCTACAGTTGAAAACACAAGGGATAAATTTGCCTTCATGTTCCCACACATCGCTTTAGGTCAAACTATAATTCCAAATCCTTTTAGGTCAAACTATAATCTCCGTGTACTCTATATATACAGAAATCAATGAGAAGAGCGATACATCTTTCTCTGCAAACATTATTCCTTTACAGTTACAAGACACCGCTTCATGGTGGCTGACACGAGGCCACCTACGAGTCCCCCCAGCACTCTATCTCTAGTAATATAAATACCTCGCTCTGTCTAAGGTAAGAGGGACTGAGAAATTAGGCGAAAGAAAGAGAAGCTCCAACCCCTTCCCGAAGTAAAAACCCGACCAAGAAGTTGGTTTCTAATTTTCTTGAAGGTATCAAATCGACTCCCAAAGAAGAACAAGCATCTAAACTAGAGTAGAACCCCGAGAAGACAAGTGAATGAGGACATCATACGCGGAGCCAAACTAAGACAAACTCCTGCTTTCATCACACCTTATCTCATATAATATTTTAATCGTGAATAATCAAACATTTAGTTAATAAGAAGTTAGGATGTTTGATGATTATTGTAGAGGAGATTGCATGACTATCATCCATTGTTCACATGTTGATTGGAAGTAGACCTGTCAAAACATCCGAACCGAGAACCTGACCCAATCCGACTCGTAAAACGTGGGTTTTTGGCGCAAATATTTCAACCCGAACCCGTTCAACCCGCAAATTTCTGGGTCGGGTTGGGTTAACTCGTGGGTCACCCGTTGGGTCAAGCTATAAGATAATAAAAACATAAATAAATTATAATTTAACCTAATAATGAAATTTATTACTAATAATAATTAGGATTGAATATTATCTTTTTTTTTCATCAACTTTACTTTATAATTTAACATTGCAAATTGTTACACACACACACAAATACATATTACTATTTTAGCAACATTAATTACTTCTTTTCACTTCAGTAATATAACTATTATTAGGGTAATATAACAACCTTAGGTTTAGTAACTATGTAAATAGTCATTAAAATACTCCATCTGTTTACTTTTAATTTAAATGACGTTTACTATTCATGTATGGTTTTAAGGATAATAAAAATTATATAAAATATCAATTTATATATTATATATAATTTCATACTTCAAACTAAAAAGAATGAAACTATAACAAATAAAAAAATTAATATTTTACATATTTTAATCATCCTTAAATAACATGTATGAATAGTAAATGACATTTAAAAAGTTTTGGATGAGTAATGCTCTTGACCCGTTGGGTCAATCCGAACCCATTAATTATGGGTCTGGGTTCAATATTTCTTAACCCATAACCCGAAATGACCCGACCCATAATAGACCCGAACCCGGAAGGACCTGACCCGCCTGCCCTTTTTGACAAGTCTAATTGGAACTGTTTGTGGGATATTGACTTGATAATTTCTTACTGCTTCCTTATCCGATCTTTCCAATAGGTGTAATATGTCTATATTTTTCACAAATCCAATAGAGTGATATGATTGACATAATTGTATGTGATTTTCTCACTTATATATACTCTTGTCTAGAGCTGGCAAAATATGATCAGATCCGAGAAACCCGGTTGACTCACCTGAACTCAAACCCAACCAAACAAAAAAATCTAAAGTCATTTGTAACCTGAACCCGACCCGAACCTAACTCGACTCGAAATAGACCCAAATACAGACAAACACGATCTAACTCGTCTATCAACCCGACCCGACTCCCAACTTGACTAAGTTAGAGAGCCGCTTTGGATATTTTCCGTTTTTCACATTTCCCTTCCTCATTTTAAAAAAAAAAATCATTTCCCTCTTACGTGCTAAATAAAATTTCATTTCCCTCATTTGACAAAGAAAAATAAAAATAGATATAGATAGGTGTTAATCATTATTTTATATTTGTATGAGTTCGTAAGTGTATAATATTATACTCCAAATTATAAGGATAAATTACAACTAATATCCCAACCTTTAGGGATAGTTGCTTTTAATACCCTAACCTTGTAAAATTTCACAAAATATCATAACATATACCATTAGTTGCACTTAACACCCTAGATGAGATTCTTAGATTTAAAAAATTACCAACATCATAAAAAAATTATAAAAAATCACCCATATTCATAAAATGTTTTCAGTAAACTCCTAATATATTTTAAAATTTGAAATTAAAAAAAATCTCTTACAATTTAAGCCCACCCAACCCATCATCCAAAAATAATTACAACAGGTATATAAAATCTACTCCTTTAAAAATATAATATAATTATTTTAGCATTTAATTATTTAATATAATTATTCAAAATAATTAATTATTTATCTTAAACATAATACTTTTACAAAAATAAAATAATGTAGATTTTAATAAATAAATGGTATCAGATATGATAACCATTTTTAATAAATAGTTACATAATAAAGATATATTAAAAATAATATGGTAAAATTATTATTGTTTACCCTGTTATATTTAATATATTTTTATTATATAATTATTTATTGCAAATGGTTATCATATCTTTTACCATTTATTTTTTTAAACCTACTCTATTTTATTTTTGTAAAACTATTATGTTAAACATTTCTTATAGAATCATTTTTTTAATACCATGGAATTTATGTGTGATACATTATAAGATGTTATGTATTAGTTTTAGTATATATTAGTATATATAACATAATATTAACCAAAAAGACAATATATATCGTATCAAATAATATACAGGGAATATATAAATGTACAAATTGGCATGTATCGAGATAGACTTATATAAATTTAGATTTTATTTATAATATATGTTTTTTAGATAAGTAATTAATTATTTTGATTGATTATATTAAAGTTTTAAATGAGTAGATGCTAAAGTAATTATATTATATTTTAAAGGAGTATATTTTATGTATCTATTATAATTATTTTTGGATGGTGGGTCGGGTGGGGTTAAATTGTAAGAGATTTATTTAATTCTCAATTTTTTTAAATGTAATAGGGGTTCATTGAAAATATTTTATGAATATGGGTGATTTTTTGTAATTCTTTTTTTATGTGGGTAATTTTTTAATTTAAGAAACTCATTTAGGGTGTTAATTGCAACTAATGGTATAGGTTTGGATATTTTGTGAAATTTTACAAGGTTAGGGTATTGAAAGCAACTATCCCTAAAGGTTGTGATATTAGTTGCAATATACCCAAATTATAATGGTAAATCATTTATTTATTTAATTTTTTTTACAGTAGGCAACCAGTAGAATGTCTTTTGTAATAAAAGATCATTCTTGATCATCCCTAAGGATGATGTTACAAAGTTCCCTAAAAAAGGGAAATTAGGATTACAATTAACACCATTCTTAGCTATGAAATCCGCAGCTTGATTGGCTTCTCGATAGCAGTGCTGAATTGTAGGATTTGTAGCTGATGTGAATTCCTTCTGAAGTAATTTGATCTTCTCAACCACTCTTAGAATTTCCCATGAACTTGAATGTTGATCTTCAATTGCCTTGACAACTCCCAAGATATCTCCTTCGATGATGACCTTACTCCATCCTCTTATGCGGGCTATTTCTAACCCTTTGCAGAACGCAAGGGATTCTATTAGGATTACAGATCCCTTAGAAAGATCTTCATAGAACATATCAATTACCTTTCCATTCCAATCTCTGACAATCCCTCCAATGCGGCAATCGCCCGACAGTTTAATCGACCCATCTACATTGATTTTGTAGACAGGCATTGGGGTTGGGGGTTTTGCCCATTTTATGTTTCTCCTCCTTTTGGGCTTAATTTTTTTAGATCCCCCCTCATTTTTAAGATTAACCCATTCCCTTATACTATGATTAGCTTTCCTTGCAGTTGCTTCTAAGTTATCTGGTTTGCTTCCTTTAAAAATAACAGAATTACGAAATTCCCATATCTGTTGCCAAAGCATACATAGGTGTTCAAATTGTGGGTTGATCCTTTTTATATAAGGTAAATCTGTAACTGATATCCTGGTGTCATGAAGGCCAAAGAACCTTTCTCCACTCAGCTGTTCATATTTTGCAATAATCATTTTTGTGATGGAGCGTCTAAGGAGTAAGTGGTCATTGTCCTCATTTCCAGGATTGCAGAGACAGCAAGGACTAGGGACTCTGTTGAAGTATCTGTTTAATCTGTCAGTTGTTGCTAAGCTGTCAGAAGTTATCTTCCATATAAAGTTATGCGTTCGCGGAGGGACTTGTAGTTTCCAGATCCACGCATTATCAGCATTAGTTGAGTTTACGTGTCTTGGTTTATCAGTGCTTTTTTTAGTTGTATATATCCCTTCCTTGTTAAATTTCCAGACTAGTTTGTCTCGGGCTTCCCAGTAAGGGATGGTTAGGTGAAAAATCTTCCGGGCTATTGTATACGGGAATAAAGAGGTAATTAGGTCTACATTCCAAGTTTTATCATTCTTAATTAGATACGAGGCCTTCAAATTCGGGTTATTATTATTTCTGTATTGCTGTAGGTTTTCTCCCTTCAACCACGGATCAGACCAAATGTTTATATTTGTGCCATCACCAATGATCCACAAGAGTCCATCAGAGAATCTATCTCTTAGTTGTAGGAGGCGACCGAATTGCCAGGACGTGTTATGAATATTTAAATCCGAGATTTGGCGGTTTTGAAGGTATTTTTCAGTTACGCCTTTGACCCAAATATTATCAGGGTCAGTGTAAAGTTTCCAGAGCAATTTCATTTGTAAGGCTATATTTTGTTCCTCTGCTTTCTTAATTCCTAGGCCACCCATTTCTTTAGAGGTGCAAATTTTGTCCCAACTAATTAGCGGTCTATAATTTTGTGAGGGTGTTTTGTTCCAAAATTTTTTTTTATTAATCTGATCTATCTTAGCTAATATTCCTTTTGGAAGTAGGAAACTTTGCATTAAGTAATTCGTTTTTGAGCTAAGGTTGGCTTTGACAAGGGCCATTCTCTCTGCTTGAGATATTGAACTAGATTTCCATTTTGGAACTGGTTTTTCAGACTTTGAAGAGAATCCTCAAAGACCTCGTTTTTAACCCGCCCATTCATAATAGGTATACCCAGGTATTTTTCCAGTCCCGTTGCCATAGGAATATTCATCTAATGTGCCAGGTTTATGGCCCTAGTTCTATTTACGTTTTTGGAGAACTGCATAGAGCTCTTCTGGTAATTTATGGTTAATCCTAACATGTTGGAGAAATGGTTTAGTATATTTTTTATTGTGTCAAGACTTTTATAGGAAGCCTTTGCAAAGATTAATGTATCATCGGCAAATGTTAGGAAGGGGATTGGGCAACTATTAGGAGTTATTTTCACACCCACTAGAGCATCTTCTAGCTGGGATTCTTTCTGCAATTCCCTTGCTAGACTTTCCATTACAATTATGAAGATGTATGGGGCTAAAAGGTCACCCTGCCGGAGACCTCGTTCAGGTGTGAAAGGTTTCCCTGGGTTATTGTTTACTAAAACAGAAAATGTAGATGTTGTTAGGCATTTCATGACCCACTTGATCCATTGTTCATGAAATCCTAGTTTCTTTAGTGAAGCTTTAGACATGAAAGATAATAATAGAATAAGGGTGTATTTGGGTGTAGTGGTTAGAGGGTTTGGGGGATGGGAAAACTGCATCGGTATTCCCGCCCTCATGTTTGGTTGGTTGTGTTTGAGGGATGCGTGGGATGTGAAATGGGGGATTCGTGGGATGGAAGTGGATGGGTTTTCAATCCTCCTCCAAGGAGGCTTGCTGGATGGGGAAGCTGAATGGCCCCAAAATGCCCTTTTCTTATCCCCCTCTTCAACCTCTCTCCCTCCTCCCCAAGTTCATCTGCTCTAGCTATATCGATTTGGGATTGAAACACCACACGAAGAAATTCAATCAATTGTCAAGAGTTCTGAAATGGTCGCCGCCAATTTAAACCTCCCGACGGGCTTCCGCTTCCACCCCACCGATGACGAGCTCGTCAACCACTACCTCTTTCGGAGGTGCGATTCTCAATCGATTGCCATCCCCACTATAACTTCGTGAAGAACAAGCTTTCCGACGCCAAATTGTACCATTGCAGGCCGTTGAAGAGGTCAACCAAACAGCTCTGGATTTCGATGATATGCCTCTCCACCTCCATGATCGTTCTGGTTCTGCTCTGGATTGCAATGGCTCACCGTGACAACGAAAGATCCTCCTCGATGTCGTTGATCACCCCAAACCCAGCGCAAATGTAAATAATTATACACAATGATACCATGCTAGTTGATACTTCGAGAGAATCAAGCGACGTCGTAGACGTGCGAAGAGAGGCGATCGAGAGGTGAGGGACTTTGAAAAGCTTCGAGGGCATCTCGGCGTAGACGTGCTTCTTGGTTCTCGGTTCCCCTATGAACGCCCAGTGCACGCCCCTCAGCGGAACCGCGCCGTCAGAATCAAGCGTCGACGCCGGAATCCGACGATCTCTTCGCACATCTCTGTCGCCTCTACGCTCGTAGTAGTAACAGGAGTCGCAGTCAAACTGAGGCTGAGCGGCGGCGGCTATTGCAGCTCGGTACGATCGGGAGAGAAACAAGAAGAGGGGTGGCGCTGGAAGCGGAGGCAGCGGCGGCGGCACGTCCGGTGATAGGGGGTTGGGGCCAAGACATACTAAAAAAGAAGAGGGGTATGGAGATGGGGGTAATTTGGTCTTTGTTCGTCTTTCCATCCACAAAAATTCAAAATACAATCAAATACAAAACCCAAAAATTTGGGTGTTGAGTTTCCATCTCTTCCATCCAAAAAACCCATTTCCATCCCCCACATCCACTAAAATCCTACAAGTCCACTAAAATCTATCCCGTTCCCAAACACACCCTAAGTGTATAAGTGTATACTATTGGTATACAAGTGTATAATAATAATATTAATATATTATACTCAAAAGTGTAAACTAATGAATATTCAATCGAATAATTTAAAATGAATACAAATGTAAAATCACGACTTCATTTAATATTTAAGGGTTATATTACTTATATACTTTTATAAGTATCATTTATAATTTTATATTACTTTGTATGTAAAAATTACATCAGGGAAGAGTCGCAAGACTTTAATATTATATTGAAAAATGTACCTGATAATCAAAGATGAAAAACATTTTAAAGTTTTTTTTTTTTTTTTGTTTAAAAACGTGAAAAATATGAAAATGACATTTTCAAGTTTTATTTTTGCCACTAGCTAGTAAAGAAATGCAATGTTTGTAAACAAAACAAAACTTAAAAAGGGCAAATACATATCAAGTAAAAAAACAAACTAAATTAAAGAGATCTACATTAATCTTAAATTTTGGGTTCCTACTGAAATCCGTTGGGATTCGAGATCGGGGGTCGTGTGCACACGTGCGCCCTTGCGCTAATAGCCTAGCACATAAGCCTAGCGGTGTTTCATCCTAAAATCAATTGGCAATAGCAGGAGTAACCCACTAGCTTATATATTATGGCTTAATCTTTCATACTTTGGACGTGGGACTCTTTTTTGGTCTCTTCGCATCCCTTTCATTCTCAACACCTTTACCTTTCCCTCCTATTTCAATGAAATAAATTCCTTTCCCTCCACTTTACAACGTAGAAAATTCATCTCCCTCTGATGTTAATTTATTGTATAGTCAATACAGAGTATTGTATGTATAGTATAACCAATTTAAACATATGGTTTAAGTTTAAATTTTAAAAATTATCAATAATAAAGTAGTGAATAAAAATAAAATGATTGATCAAATCATTTAAAATATATAGACCCGGTTTGATTAGAAACTTGAATGAGACCGACCCAAAACCCGAATGAGTACGGCCCGATTTGACCCGAAACCCGAATGAGCCTGAACCGATTCATCTCGAAATCCGACCAAGCCGAAATTCATTTAGACCGAACCCGACCTGATTCGACTAACGACTTACTACAAATTTTACCCGAACTGACTCGACCGTCATTGACCTAACCCGAATCCGACCCGCTCAACTAAATTGCCAGCTCTATACTTGTCTATATAAAAAAAATTAAAAAGAAATATATTTGTCCTTCATGCAAATCTTTTCCCATAATAAAAGGAAAGGAAAAGAATATAACAGTAATACTTAATTGGTTGAAAATAATTTGTTGGACTAGATTTTTAGGGGTAGAAATTGTTGTCGACCAAACCACACAAGTACATGACAATAAAGAAAGCCGTGGAAGTGGAGGGATTGGCCTCCTCTCCGCAAAATCAGTTTCAACAAGACCACATAATCAACACACGTGGCGGATGCAGGGAATGTCGATTAGCTAATCTACTTCATTCATCCTTTTTATTTTATTTCCTTTTGTATTTAAAATAGAGAGGATGTGCGTCAGCGGATCGAAGTCCTCTCTACACCAAGTCGGTACATTTGCACCAACAAACCAAATGGTTGGCCCAATTGCATTCAATTTTTAACGGTTAGCTGTGACTCTGCGAGGCGGCAATCGACTCACTCGGATCAGCTCACCAAAAATACTCGATTTACTTCTTTTTTTATCATGCTTAAAAAAACACTCTGTAATAATTATGAATTTTTTTTTATTGAAATTCTGATATTTTTATAGAGTTTTTCTTAAAAATGTATCGAAAAGTTAAACGATCTATTTTTTAAAATAGAGATTATAATGTATTTTATTATGTTTGTGTCAAGTTGAATTAAGTTATGTCATTATTAGGTATTGATAACTAGATTATTATCCGGTCGATTATTTAGAATTGTGTTATTATTTGGTTGATTTAAAAGTCTGATATAAATTTAAGTTAAAGACGGTTTCATTTTTTTTTCGAGTTTATGTAGTATTGAGTTATGTAAGCATCAAGTTTCGGTTTGTTCTGGGTTTATATAATGTCAAGTTTTGTCAAAATGAAGTTTTGGTTTGTTTCTGGTTCAGATAACTAAACTTAATCCGATTCGATCCAATACTCAAAAAGACTAAACTTGATTTATTTGGGTTTTCGAAGTCATAGTTAATAATTAACGGTTTTTCTATCCTATACCATAAGGGAATAAGATAAGACTCTAAATTGGGAGTGATTCCCTACTTAAAAAACAATCGATCCTAGGAATCTAATTAAAAAAAACTAAACTAATTAAAATTTAAAAAACATTTCTAAATTAGTGTTATTATCCTATGCCCCGGATAGAAAAATTGTATAAGTAAAAGCAAATACTATTTTTATTTCAAAATATAAGTCATTTGATTTGATTTTTAGTAGTTTTCTTTTAGTAAACTAAACGCTGTAAAATATTTATCCTTTTATAAAATCATAGTTATAAACAAAAAAAAAAAGTGTATTTATTTAAAATTATTTGAAGATGGAACTTATGATACGATTTTTATATATAAAACATGAAGACTCCATATATATATATTAGGTAGAACGAAACGAGTAAAAGGAAGATCCAATTGGCGCCAACATCAAGCAGAAACCCTGCAAGTCCATCAAATTCTGGCCTTATTCAGTACTACGTAGGTTTTAGTTTGAAGATTACAACTGCAAATCCAGCTTACAAAACAAACAACACATCTCTTTCTCTTTACTTCAAGTTATCCGATCCTCTCCCTCTAATTTACTTGTAAGCATCTCTCTCCCAACACCCTGTTTCCCTTTCTTCTTTCCTTTCCTTTCCTTTCCTTTCCATGTGGGTTTATTTTCTTTCATCTCCCCAATCATATTAAAAGGGTATTCCCTTTTCATGTTAGGAATCTGTTTTTTTCTCCTTCAACCTCCTTTTTCATGTTTCTGTTCCCATGATAATCATGTCAGTACCTCATCAGTTTTCCATGCGGATTTCTAATCTAATCTAATCTCTATTAAAAGGTTACCTCACGTTTTCTCTCTTTGAGGGTTTCAAAATTATGATTCAATTCATACAGTACTGTTTATTACTTTGACTCTCATCTTTCAGCCTGCCAAAACCCCTGATTTTTTTTTTCTGGTCACAAGTTAAGCCAAACTACAAATCTGAATATTGTGCAATTGGATAATCTTTGATTTTAATCCTACACGTCTTTGTCTCAATCAACGAATTAACCTTTACTGTTTTCCCGGCCCTCTGATAATGATAATAATATCAGGGACTGGGGTTTCATTTTCAGGACGTCCAAATCAAGGGATAAGATTAGAGGTGCTTTCTTGAAGATCAACAAATTAATCTTAGATTGATTTTTGTTCGTTTGTGTCAATTTTGGCGGCCAAACCGGTTTGGGTGTAGAGCTACTCGGAAGATGGCGGATCATTTTGCGCTGTTTGTGAACGGGCTACTAACTGAATCCACATTACATGAAGCTATTGAGAAGCAAAATCGGATGAACCTAGCTATGTCTACTATGCTTCACGAGCCCCCGGAAATCGATCCTACAGTTGATGATGACAAAGCTATGGTGGATGATTCCTTGCCGAAGAAATTGGTTGAGTGTAGGATATGCCAGGATGAGGACTTGGATTCCGGTATGGAAACGCCTTGCTCCTGTCGTGGCAGCTTGAAGGTTTGAACGTACATCTGCTTTTATGTTTGGTTTGGTTTCATTTTGTTTCGTTTCTTCTTATGGAAACGCCTTTGTTTGGATTGCCAAACATCCCTCAAGGGATCAAGTTATAAAATAGAAACTTTCTATGTATGTTATTTTATATATATGTTTCATAGCCGGTTTGTTCGTCTAACAAAATTGGATTTATAAGTATGGCCTCTAAGATTAGTTCCTTGCATAGAAGAAAGGGGCTGGAAATGGTTTTATGTTCTTAGAGATCATGTGTGTACTATGTACATACTAGATAAACTTTGCATTGTTTCGTTGTCTGCTCGAATTGATTTGACCATTTTGCAGTATGCCCATCGTAGATGCGTGCAAAGATGGTGCAATGAGAAGGGTAACACTACGTGCGAGATATGCTATCAGGTTCGTAAATTCAGGTTGTCTTCGTTCCTATGAATTGGATTTTTTTGCTTCTTGGGATCGCTTATATGCTGCTGAATACAGCAATTCAAGCCTGGTTACACTGCCCCTCCACCCATCATTCAATATGGGTATATACCGTTACATGTCAGGTAAATTGTAGGTGTTAGTTGTCATTTGTATTTCAAGGATTAAGATGAAGTTTGAGGGCGATGAGTGCAGCATTGCGTGCTTTCTCTATAGGAGGAACTGGGAGATGAGCAGAAGGGCCTTAAGTAATCCGCAGTTGATAAGAATGGTCCCAACTCATCATGAAGACGCAGATTCTGAGTACGATGAATCTCCTTCCAGAAGGTTAAGATGGCTTGCAGTCGCCATAATTGTAAGCTCTGATGCCTATACAGTGGCCATTATTTATTCGGTTTCTTTCTTATATGTATGATATTTGTGTGCAGTTCATGGTTCTCTTGATTTTAAGGCATACTCTTCCGATAATCATCAATGGCCCTGATTGCTGCTTCCCGCTTATCTTTGTAAGACTCTTTTATCTTCTGATTTAATTTGACTATATGTTGTTGCCTTGTACGTGGCTTTCTTGATCAGATGTGGTTGTTTATTCGATTGCAGTTGGTAGTGCTACGAATTGCTGGATTCGCGTTGCTGCTTTACATTATATTTCTAGCACTAGTTGGCCTGCGACATTACCATCACCCAAATGTATGTATCTTCCAGTCTTCCACTATACGGATCGCTTGTGTTGAACCAGTGGGATTGGCTCAGTTGGGTGCCTAGAATGGAAAAATAGGATTTAATCCACCAATTTCAAAATATGGTTGAATATAGGAATTGCTCCATATGATTGAGCTTCACTTCTTTCCTATTTACTTTATGCAGAGATGGCTGTTGATGTTAAGGTTTCATTTGATTATGGATTTATGTATGTATGTTGTGATTTCTATAGGAATCATCTAGTGGATCGGATGCTTCACCCCGAGAAGGACCAGTACAGTCGGGGCTGATGCAGGGACCATCTCATGTCATTCAGATTGAATGAAGAAGGGTCCGAAGGTATCGGCTGATTCATGTGCGTGTGTGTGTTTGTACATAAAAAAGACGAAAGGAGATTGATTTGAATTTCAATGAAGGTGAAGCTCCCACCCAAAGAGGTTGAGGAGGAAGGTTTTATAAACAAAGATATCCCCATACATGATAATAGCCTTTTTTTTTTACACAATCATAGAATGCCAGAGCCATGTAATGTAATATTGTAATGTAACAAAGGCATATTGTCTCTGTTTTTTAGGAGATGAACGTTTTGTATAATGTAAAATACGCTCTCTCCCTTGTTAAACAAAAAGAAGATGATGGAGAGGTGTCGCTGGAGCTTTGAAGATCGATATCTTAGGCTCTGTAAAGATTCAGTTGCTTAAGCGTAGATATGAAATTCTTCAAATGTTTGTCTGCATATGGCTTGATAATGAAAATCTAACTATAGGAAGTAACAAGTTGATGAGACATGAACATATCTTAGATCTGATCAAGTGGAACTAACCAAGCATAAGCGAACCTAGAGTGTTGGACACAAGCTTGCAGAAGAGAGAGGAGGGCATACATATGCAGTGGTTAGTTTGTCATGAGATACATTATGAGCTCCGTGTGATAACACATCGCATATGAGAGCTACTCACAAGCAACATTGCACCAAATGAAATGAAGTTATATCCTAGTTCTAAGGTTCTGAGAGGTGAAGCCGTACAGACATTCACGCCAACCAGCTTATTTCTATCTTACATCTCTAATACCTTGAACTTGTATCCTAGTCCTACTGAAATCGGGCTACTCGTGAGTGCCCAACATAACTTACTTAGCACCTAGAATTCAATGGTCAGGACAGATATCATGCAAGCCAGGAGTAATGTCACAAGATTTGAGTGAAATTCACTCTTGAATTCCCATCATACCCAGTAGGTTATCCAACTGCTCCATCCGTTCTTGCATCCTCGCATTGATTTACCTGATCTACTGATGCCTTGTCTGAGACTATGGTCGACCTAGAGCTCATCCAACCTCATTGTTGAGTAATTCAGTGATATATAGGCTGCATTTCCCTGCTGCAGTTTGGCAAACTGCTATAAAATTGAATAATAGATGTCTACAACTTGTTTAATTCGGCATCTCACGCTAAAACATGTATCCTATGGGAAGGAAGAATGTATACTGGGTAAACAAATACTCGCCGTCGTAAAAATCAAATCATCAAAACGCAAAAAAAGCTAGCTTCAGAGGCAACTATACATCGCAGAGTATTCAAAACCATTGTATATACTCCGTATATGTGAAAAATGTTACATCAAGGAGAATTGGTCCTTTTCATGCAGTCCTTG
Source organism: Persicaria tinctoria (assembly GCA_037127255.1). Taxonomy (NCBI): domain Eukaryota; kingdom Viridiplantae; phylum Streptophyta; class Magnoliopsida; order Caryophyllales; family Polygonaceae; genus Persicaria; species Persicaria tinctoria. The sequence continues at coordinate 35,051,912 of JBANSL010000007.1, read as the reverse complement.
GAACCCCCGTCATTAGGTCACCGACTACTGCTCAGCCAGGTCACACTCCCAAGCAAATTCAAGAATGCATTTCCTCTCCTTTGGTCAGTTAAACAACTCAGGTCCAGCTTTTCCGTGTCCTGCAATGGAAGATCACAGGAGAAGACAAAATGAGATTATGGACAGCCCTTCACTCAGGCAAAATGTCACACTGGATGGAAAATTTAAGACTGACCCTTAATTTTATTTTCTCCAGAAGTGTTTATATTACTTTTGATTTGATTCCTAATCTATTTCAAAACAGCTCAAGTCATATGTCTTTAAAAGAGTGTAGATGGTGTCTATACTTCCGACTCTTCTGCCGTGAACGCCAAAAGCAAGCGAGCGCTCCGAATGCACAGCTAGCGAGGGCAATTGCTAATGCAGCACCTAAGGGAACTACTACAGCATTTGTTGCCGCTGCTGTATCTTCTGGAAGAGGATGTACAGCCCCGCCATTGGCCAAAAGGTCTTTCTCTTCGTACAATGAGACCAGCATCTTACCGTAGTAATTAACCAGGAACTTGAACACCTCATCTTGATTCCAGCCGATTTGGTTATCGTCACTGCTTTTCTCACTCATAAGATGACACTTGGGGCAAAGCTGTTTAGGAGGCCACAGCATTTTAGGGAATTTGGGATCTGCTGTCCCTACAGAAGTTTCCTCTTTCTTGAGCCGCTCATTAACTTGATTATGGGCACTCCACAACCAGAGGGCGAAGTCTCGAGTCTTGTTGAAAGGAACACTGACACTGAAAATCAGAATTCAGGAATATAGAGGTGAGCCCAAAAATAAAAAGCTCCAAATACCAAAATTTCCTAGTGAACTAGAAAATACTGACTCGATATTTTAACATGTTCGTTCACCTTGAACACATTTTGTAGAAATGTTGACGGCATTCTTCACAAATGAAGAAATTGTGAATGAAATCACAAATAGTTGTGAATGCAACCTGGCTCTCTCCGTCTTCAATTCTCACAGACAAAGAATGCATCAGGGTCCATAACCCACAACTGCCAGCAATCAAGTTAATTGTTATATGAATGTTGCAAAATCCCAGGAGCAATGCATTCTTCTACTCCCTAGACATTTTATAAGATATATATGAATTTATATTCCTCTACTACACTCTTAGGTCCAACGAGGTCTTCAGTTTAATGCACCACCTCAAAGATCATATCCTTTATTTTTGTTCTTAATCTGTTGAAATAAATGAGAAGATTGGGCTACACTGACCATAATTTTTAAACACAGTAACTTTGAGAATGTAGAATTTCGACACTGGAATAGTTTTCTTTTAAAGAAAATGCACACGATGGAACTTTTAAACTCTTTATTAGTGCAGTCTCTTCTTTTTTTTCCCCTCCAAATTTAGGACATTATCTGCTAATGTAGTGGATTTCACTTTGAAAATACCAAGTCCTTGAAACCTTGTTGTTTTAATCAAATCAGGCTCCCTAAGACATATTTTACTATACAATGTTTTCACAACTTGTACTGAAATTTTGCTTCAAAAACATGATGTAATTATATAAATTGTCATTCATTAAAATCAGGTCAACAATTTTTACAGCGACAACAATCAGATTAGAAACAAAATGAACATGAGAAACATATATAATCCTTCTTCATCAGAGTGTGAATTTCAAAAGTTTATGCCAACCTAGATAAAGTATCCAAACGCCAGTGACATCATCGATAATTTCTGTTCTTTGTAGGTAACTTGATAAATTTCATTTGAGCATCAGTTATTTTCTTGCTGGTGTAGGAAACTAAGTAATTAATTACATCCACAAGTCATAAGTTAAAATCAAATTGTAACTAAGAGATTACCTGAAACCCCTTGTATCATTCCTACTTCCACGGCAAAACATCTGTACATTAACATTGTGAGGAGATTATACTACAAAGAAAAAGTAGGTTCATGATAGAACAAAGTCAACATGAACATAGTTGAAAATAAGAACAAAGACAAGGTTCACACTCCACAGAGATACCTTCTTCATGCAATGTCTTAATATAATAGAAGCACAAATAACATATTTAATAACACAAAAAAACTATGACAACTCCTGTTACGAGTTACAACTGCTTTGGCTGGGATGCTCCAAAACTGGTGCTGATAACCATCAGATCTAATCTAATTGACTTCAACCTCAAAGGATCATTGATTCATTCTGATTTCTTCTTTCTTCTCTCTGGGAGGCCAGGAGAGTATATGGTGATCAAGGAATGTGGCGAGAAATCAAAGAGATTTCTACTGCAGTAAGTCAGTGTTAAAGGGATCAGGCAAGGAACAAAAAAAAAATTGATTTCTTCTTTCTTCTCTTTGGAAGGCCAGGAGAGTATATGATGATCAAGGAATGTGGCGAGAAATCAAAGAGATATCTATTGTAGCATGTAGGTGTTAAAAGGGTGAGGCAAGGAATATTTAGTGGATGTATTTTACTTGGTCAAGAGACCATGTAAGAAACTTTTCTCTAAAGACCCTTACATATGTGTAAGTAAAACAAGGAGAATTACAAAGCTAAAGATGTTCTACCATGTTCAAATTAAATGTAATAGCAGCAAATTGAAAAAGCAGTTTGCCCAGATATAAGGTAAATGTTCTGTTAGCATACTAGCATGCATGTAATTATTACCTTGTTTCTAGGTTATGCTATAGGCCTTTTTAGTGTAATTACCCCTAGTTTACTTTTACCGCTTTTTACTTTTTTCCTTCTCCATGCCTTGTAGCTTATCTCCTAAGCTTTCTAGACTAGTTTTTCTCTTTATATTATGTAACTCTTCTAAGGAATAATGGATCAGATTTTTCTTCTCCCACTCTATCTTTTCTTTCTTCAAACTCTCTCATTTCCTATCATGGTATCAGAGCTTAAGGGATTTTCCTAAGCGCTTTTACAAATTTGATTCACTCGACACTTATTCAGATTCAAGCCTTCATTGCTGAATCTATTGGTTGTTCTCAAGCCTTCATTGCTGAGAATCTTGTAACTTTTCTTCGGCCTTCATTGCTGAGAATCTTGTAACTTTTCTTCGGCCTTCATTGCTGAAGTAATTTAACCTTTCCTAAACCCTAAACCTCCATTGTTACTGGTTGCTGCTGTTGAATTTCCTGGTCAATCTTCTCCAATGACAATCACTGTATCGGAAACTTCTTCTGTTGCTGCTGATTTGGAAAAATTCAAGGATTTATGGAGTTCTTGTGGAGGACAATCTGCAGGGATTAGTGTTGCTGAACTTGAGAAATTTAGAGCGCTATTCAACTCCCTTGAGAAACCATCAGGTGATGCTTCTTCTAGTTCATGCACTCTTTCTCTTTCAGGTAACTCTTCTCCTTCTTTATGCTTGAGAGCTTCTGAATGTTCCCAGCCTACTCAATGGATCTTAGATTCAGGAGCCACTGAACACATGACCAATTGCTCACAAAATTTTCATATTTTCGAGCCATCTTCTAACCCTAAACAAGTGTTGACGGCTAATAATTCAACAGCTCAAGTTAAAGGCCAAGGCACTATAAACCTCCCAGGAAACCGAAGCCTAAAAAATGTTCTCCTTGTTCCTTCCCTATCAGCCAACCTGATTTCCATAAAAAAACTTTGCAAAGATCTCCATTGTTCTGTCCTATTCACTGAGTTTGAATGTGCTGTACAGGACCGGTACTCGGGGAAGAAGATTGTTAATGCTAAGGAAAGGAATGGTCTCTACTACCTTGATTTTCCTAAGGAAAGCACCAACCATCTCTTGTGTCATGCCTTAAACACCACCAATACCCAAGATTCCATTTGGCTGATGCATTACCAGCTTGGCCATCCCTCCTTCTATCTGTTGAAACACTTGTATCCTGAAAAATTTCAAGGAATTGATGTGTCTTCCTTTCAATGTGATGTATGTGAAAAGGCCAAACACACTCGTGTGTCATTTCCCATTAGTAATGCTAGGAGCAGTTTTCCTTTTGAGTTGATTCATAGTGACATTTGGGGGCCATCATCTGTCCTCAATATCTCAGGAGCTAGATGGTTTGTCACATTTATTGATGATTGTACTAGGGTTACCTGGGTCTTCCTTCTAAAACAAAAATCTGAAGTTAGCACCATTGTGTCTATCTTTCTCTCTATGATCCATACCCAATTTGGAAAACAAATTAAGAGATTTAGGACAGACAATGCCAAAGATTACTTCAATCAGTCCATTAGCTCTTTGTTTCAAACACAAGGGATAATACATGAATCATCTTGTGTTTACTCCCCACAACAAAATGGGATCGCTGAAAGGAAAAATAGGCATCTTCTCGAAGTTACCCGTGCTCTTCTTTTTCAGCACAATGTTCCAAAACAGTTTTGGGGGGAAGCTATTCTCACTGCAGCGTTTTTGATCAATAGGCTGCCTTCTAAAGTTCTCAATCTTCAAAGTCCTCTTGATTGTCTCATAAAGACTTATCCAGATTATAGAAACTCTAATCTTTCTCTTAGAGCCTTTGGTTGCTCAGTTTTTGTGCATGTTCATGGTCCTCAAAGAGGGAAACTTGATCCACGAGCCATTAAGTGCATCTTCATTGGTTATTCTTCAACACAAAAGGGATACAAGTGCTATCATCCAACCTCAAAGAAAACATATGTCTCTATTGATGTGTCCTTTGATGAGACTAAATCCTTTTACCCCTCAAATGATGCCTCTTCCCAACCTTATAATCCCGAATCTCAAACTATTGGAACTCCAACTCCAAATACCTTACCTCCATTTGAATCTTATATTTTTGCCCCTTTCCAACAGCAGCAAGCTGAACCATCAGAGCCTCAATCACATCATGGGGATGGTCAACAACCACCACCATATTCAACCCCATCTTTTCCCTCTTCTCAGCCATGCTTTCCTAGGGTCTATTCAAGGAAAGAGAGATCCATTCCGATCCAAGAGCAGGAGCAACCTTCGTCACCGGCTGCTGGAACTGGAAACATGACAGAAGAAGGTACACTTGTTTCACCTCATTCCATTTCTCATTTGAACAGCCCAGAACAAACTGATTTGGAATTACCTATTGCTCTTCGAAAGGCGACTCGTTCTTGCACAAAAACTCCTCTTTACCCTTTAGCTAATCATGTGTCCTTACATCGTTTCTCTCCCTCCCACAAAAAGTTCGTACAAGACCTAAACTGCATTCTCATACCAAAAAATGTTTCAGAAGCTCTTAAGAAAAAGGAGTGGAGAGAAGCTATGAGAGAGGAGATGTGTGCACTAGAAAAGAATCATACTTGGGACATTGTTAACAAACCTTGGGGCAAGAATGTTGTTGATTGTAGGTGGATTTTTTCAGTCAAATACAACGCTGATGGGTCATTGGAGAGGTATAAAGCCCGCCTTGTTGCTAAAGGTTTTACGCAGACTTATGGGATTGATTATCAAGACACATTTGCACCGGTTGCAAAGATGAATACGGTTCGTGTCCTTTTATCTTTGGCTGCACACTTTACCTGGCCCCTTTGGCAATTTGATGTGAAGAATGCATTTCTTCATGGCAATTTGGAAGAGGAAATATACATGCAAATTCCGCCGGGTTTCTCCTCTTCCTCCTCTTCTCATCAAGTGTGCAAGTTAAGAAAAGCTCTTTATGGCCTTAAGCAATCACCAAGAGCTTGGTTTGGAAGGTTCACATCCGTTATGAGAGCTGCCAGGTATAGGCAAAGTCAAGGAGATCACACGCTGTTTATCAAACATTCAGCTTCAAGGGGAGTGACTATTCTACTTGTGTACGTTGATGATATCATTATCACGGGTGACGACAAAATTGAGCAGGAGAAGCTTAAGCAAAGGTTGGAAGCTGAATTTGAAGTTAAGTCTCTTGGTAGACTTAAATATTTCCTTGGAATTGAAGTTGCTCATTCTCGTGAGGGAATATTCATTTCTCAGCAGAAATACATCACTGATTTGCTTGAAGAAACAGGGAAAAGTGGATGTAAACCAGCCTCTACTCCTATTGATCCGAATCACAAGCTTGGAGACTCCAAAGATGACCCAACTGTGGATAAAGCTATGTACCAGCGTTTGTGTGGGAGGCTGATTTATTTATCTCACACAAGGCCTGATATTGCTTATCCGGTTTCCATCATAAGCCAATTCATGCATGATCCAAGACAGCCTCACCTCAATGCTTTGTATCGGATACTTCACTACTTAAAAGGGTGTCCAGGAAAAGGAATACTCTTTAAAAGAGGGAACAAACTGTCCGTGGAAGCCTTCACAGATGCTGATTATGCTGGTTCGGTTGTTGATAGAAGATCAACTTCGGGGTATTGCATGTTTCTTGGAGGAAATCTTGTCACTTGGAGGAGTAAGAAACAAAATGTTGTTGCGAGATCTTCTGCTGAAGCTGAATTCAGAGCTCTTGCACAAGGGTTATGTGAAATGTTATGGCTAAAAATTGTCTTAACAGATCTTAGGATCAAATGGGATGAACCTATGGTTCTATATTGTGACAACAAATCTGCCATCAACATTGCTCACAATCCAGTCCAGCATGACAGAACCAAACACGTGGAGATTGATCGCCACTTCATCAAAGAGAAGTTGGAAGAAGGGGTTGTTAGGATATCCTTCGTTAAGTCAGAAGATCAACTTGCTGATTTACTGACAAAAGGGTTCCATTGTTCTAGATTTAATCATTTGACTTCCAAGCTAGGATTGATAGATCTCTACCATCCAGCTTGAGGGGGAGTGTTAGCATACTAGCATGCATGTAATTATTACCTTGTTTCTAGGTTATGCTATAGGCCTTTTTAGTGTAATTACCCCTAGTTTACTTTTACAGCTTTTTACTTTTTTCCTTCTCCATGCCTTGTAGCTTATCTCCTAAGCTTTCTAGACTAGTTTTTCTCTTTATATTATGTAACTCTTCTAAGGAATAATGGATCAGATTTTTCTTCTCCCACTCTATCTTTTCTTTCTTCAAACTCTCTCATTTCCTATCATGTTCACGTATAGTTACTACTGTTACTACTTCATCAACTCATGGCAATGTCAATAGAGCGATTTAGAGGTTAGTGATGCACCATGAGATCTTCACATCTAAACATATATAATCTTTGATAGAGTGCAATAATTTTCCATATAAAATTTTGTATGTTAAAATGGCTTGTCCTAAAACATCGCCTATGAACAAACAGCTAACAAACTGCAAAATATACCCACCCAATATCCGCGAGGAACTTTTTCTCCGCAGATTTGAAAATTACTCAATGCAGCCTTTCCATTATCAGAAAGTTCTTCCTGTTTTCTGTCACTCCACATTGATGGATATAAGTCATCAAAGTTCATTAAGATTTCTGCACTTCCCTTACGACACCTATTACCAAAAGGGGAAGAGTAAAAATAAAGGATACTGGTTACTTCTTTTCAAAAACATACAAAAAGTAAGACATTGTACGGTTGTACCTCTTAGAGGGGTGATGAGCAACTAAAAGTTGAAGAAATTTGATAAATGGAGCTCTGGTTCCTGCTTTTATCATCTACCATGCAAAAACTATATCAAGAAACAATAACCACAGATCAAATCATGAACATAATAACGACAAAGAGAACACCAGTACCTTGTGTTGTAAAATTATTTCCAATGCTTCTGCAGTGGTCTCCTCTACATCATAAACAGCTCGAGCAATCTTGTGGTACAAGTTGCAATTAATCAGACAATTCAATACTAAAAGTTCGAACAGCCAACATTTATAACATAGTGTCTAGCAAACCTGTTCAGGATCTGAAGAATTCAACTGAAGATGCTCATTTTGATACTTCTCATCATCCAAGCCAAACGAGCTAAGAAGAACAAAGACATGCAAGGGAATCAATAACAACAAATCACATTTTCTTACAATAACAAGGAATCATGCAACAGAGAACGCACATAAAGTTGATGGGCTCTTTTTTACTACAAAAATAAGGTATAGTATTTAGAAATAAACATGTAAGCCTACACTTTCCATCACAACTTTCAAGAATGGATAATCAATTCATCTCTAGATATTTTAATTATTATATTTAGCCTAATTAGTAATTACGAATCATCTTTGTTTTACATATTGATTGCTTTCGGTAACATGCAAAGCGAAATAGCACTAAGGCTTTGTTTGGCACAAGAAGTAACTTTTCGGATCTTGCGGTTTTGATATTCTATAGTTTTAAATGAAATAAATATAAGATTTTAGTTTAATTAGCCTTGAAATCATAGTTTTTCATCCGCTACTCACCGAAGCTTTTCGGACTCCCAAGTTTTCATCTGCTACCCTAACAACTAGGTTTCACAAACGTCATACTAGCTTATTAACCTATAGTTAACACAAATCATCCATCAACTTCAGCTAATCCAATAAGCTTCAGCTACCCTTTTACCAAACATAGCCTAAACAAAATAACTACTCTCCTCCAGCACGTTTATTCACCACGTTAACTTCTTACAAATCTAAATAGGACCGCTACATTTCTCCCAAAATCACAAACAATAACCTATCTCCCAAAATCAAATGAAATACAGGATTTGGATACGGTGTTACCTGCCCATTTGCTTATTGATCCATTTGAGCAAGAGTTCAGCAGTACGGCCATTGTCAACAGCTTTTATTTCACTGTTATCTTTTCCAGGTTGCCATCCATCAACTTTGAACTTAGAGGGTTTGCCCCATAGTAGCATAGGATAGTGGGTGACCGAAAATTTATCACAAAGTGGAATGTTTATCTGTGCTGCCAAAAAAGGAAAAAACGAACACAGAAAAATCACAAAAAATTCACAAGAAGAGTATTTGAAATATTCAATCACAAGTAATAATAAGTTGATGTGTGGGCACTCGGCACACTAGATTGGCCAGGCAATAAGGTAGGCATGGCATGCAAGAAGATGCCGCGTGAGTCCATGCTTCGATGGTTTGACCATGTGCAGAGGAAAGACCCAAGAACGCCATTCCTTTAAGTGTGAAAGTCTTGCCATCGCCAGTGCTCGTAGTAGCAGACTAGCAGGGTTGCCCAAGAAAGAGCTAGAGGGAGGACATGACGATGGAGAACATTGCAAGGGATCAGACACGTTGGAGGGGAGCTATTAGAGTTGAGGTGGACTAGTTTGTGTGGTTGAGGGGTGTCTGAGGTCGTTCCTTTATTGTTTTTTTTGTTTTGTTTTAATTCCCATCAAGTATTTTTCTTCTTCCATGCCCTTTATTACCTTGCAAGGGATCAGACACCCCTCAACCACACCACCATCGCCAGTGCTCGTAGTAGTAGACTAGCAGGGTTGCCCAAGAAAGAGCTAGAGGGAGGACGTGACGATGGAGAACATTGCAAGGGATCAGACACGTTGGAGGGGAGCTATTAGAGTTGAGGTGGACTAGTTTGTGTGGTTGAGGGGTGTCTGAGGTCGTTCCTTTATTGTTTTTTTTTTTTTGTTTTAATTCCCATCAAGTATTTTTCTTCTTCCATGCCCTTATTACCTCGCCTTTGCATTTGTTTCTGCTTATTTTTGTTTGGTTCTATGACAATATTGGTCACTTGGAAACACCCTCTGAACATAGTCTTAGTTGTGCTATCTTATATATATGTGTGTATGGGTATATATCACATTTCCTTTCTACAGATCAAGCAAAGTAAGTAGTACTGCTCAAAGGGATAAAGACTTGTACTGCTCAAAGTGATAAACACTTATACAGCTCAAAAAGTGCCTTCGACTCCGATGGGTGTGTCTTTATCCATCTTCCACCAACATCTCCCCTAGCTTCACATGTGCTTCCCAAATAAAAGCAACAAACGGATTTCAACCAGGGCCCAGGCCATCTCCAAGGATTAGATACACTACCTCACAACAATAAGATAGCCATGAATAAAAATTGAAAATTGAACTGAGTTAATTGCCATTCCTTTGCTGCTTTGCATATGCCACGAGCATCTATAATACAGCCATCACTCAATTTGATACGGAAAAATCCAATGAGTCTTAATGGAAGATTATTGCTTTCGGTTTGACTAGTATCACTATCAACGAAAATTACAATCTCTTCTTCCTAATCGTGCACATAGTTGCATGGTCATAGACTCATAGGGCATATTAAAGCTGTTAATGCCACCCAACTAATTCATTTCCAAAATTTTACTTTTTTATTATTTTATACGTATTATTTAAATACCTTAAAATATTCCTCTAATTTTAACTTTAGCATGTTCTGTCAAAAGGTGGTTTGGGTTAGATCCGGGTGTAATCATTTGATTTCGATTATATGTCGGTATATTGTATGTTTGGCCAGGTTCGGATCGAGTCGGGTAGCATATGGCCTTTATTGGTATAGAAAAGGCCTACGACAGGGTTTCGAGAGAGCTTCTTTGGAGATGTTTGTCAGAAAAGGGAGTGCATGGGTCGTATATCAGAGTTATCAGGGATATGTATGATGATTCGCTGACAAGTGTCAGAACGTCGTGTGGGGATTCAGAGTATTTTGAGGTTCGAGTGGGGCTTCACCAGGGCTCTGCGCTTAGTCCGCTCCTATTCACTTTAGTTATGGACTCACTGTCTGCTTCTCTCCAAGAGGAGTTACCTTGGTGCATGCTGTTTGCCGACGATATTGTTCTAGTGGACGTCTCTAGTTCGGAGTTGGCCCGCGGACTAGAAAATTGGAGAGAAGTGTTGGAGTCTAAGGGTTTCAGAATGAGTAGGACCAAGACCGAGTATATGCAGTTCAACTTTGGAGAGCCCAGAATCCCTGAGACATCCGTTCGATTGGGGGAGGATCTTGTCCCAAGGAAGGAGCATTTCAAGTACCTTGGTTCGTACCTCCAAAGCGATGGGGGTATCGACAAGGATATTGAGCATAGAATCTAGGCTGGGTGGATGAGATGGAGAGCATCTGGGTCCTCTGTGACAGGAAAGTCCCGACTAAGCTGAAAGGGAAATTCTATAAGGTGGTTGTCAGGCCGACCATGTTGTATGGCGCAGAGTGTTGGCCTAGTACTAAATCTCAAGAACAGAAGTTGGCGGTGGCTGAGATGAGAATGTTGAGATGGATGAGTGGGCATACGAGGCTGGACAGAATCAGAAATGTAGACATTAGAAGCCAGGTTGGAGTTGTGAGTATCGTTGATAAACTACGGGAGTCCAGATTGCGGTGGCTTGGGCATGTTCGTAGGAGTTTGGAGCTTGGAGATTGGAGCTTGGAGAGTTTGGAGCTTGGAGATTTGTGCCGAGGAAGAGGTCGACCGAAGAAGAGCTGGATGGAGGTTATTCGACATGATCTCAATGCGCTGAACCTCTCGGATGACTTCGGATAGGGACCACTGGAGGAGACGCATTCGGGCTTCGGATGTCTAGAATCCCTAGGATGGGTGTTGAGTCATTCATTTTTGCTTCCGTTCTACCTTTCTTCCTGCTTCTATCTACTTTCTGTCGGTTATCTACATATCTGTTTTCTATCTTTCTGCTGTCTATTACCTATCTCCTACTAGGTGCCCTGGGACGTTGTGTTTTATTTGCTCTATGGTTTTGGGTCTTCCGGAAACACTTTCTCGACTAGTTCGGGGAAAGAGTGCGTACATCCCGACCCCCCAGACCCCGCTTCGTTGCGGGATATACTGGGTTGTTGTTGTAAGGATGAGTAGGGTATGGTTCGGATCCGGTCAAGGATGGGTCGGGTATATGTCAGGATGAGTCGGGTTGGTCTATTTTCGTGTCCATTGTCAAAATGGGTGAGGCTTTCGAGTGGGTCAGGTTGCGTTCTCAAGTCGAGTTGAGTCAGATTTTGCCAGCTCTATTTTTGTCATGATATATGTGTGTGTGGTGACACCTAAGTGAAATTATATATATAAAAAATTGATATTTTTAGAGTTTTTAACTTTTTAAAAAGCGTGCCGAAAAGCAAAGTGACTTAAACTATGGGACGGATGGATTACTAAATTAGAAAACTCGTATAGATGTAAACTGGAATCCAGCTAGGATCTTGTGAGGAACATGGAAAAAATAAAGGATAAACTCGTATGGGATGTCCCTAACGAGGATGGAGATAAGCTGATTTTCAATCCCTAGACTAAGGTAGGAGATAAGGAGGTTTATGTTAAAAGGGGATGGGAAGGGAGGGTAGCCCATGTTCTGACCTACCTCATTTCCTCACACCATATTATCCCCTTTTACCCTTTTGGATATTGTCGGATTATCTATGTTGTAATAAATGTATTTTGTTTGGTTAGGTTGTCCTAACTAGTTTTAGGTTCTATTATCATGCTTTGGTTTAGGTTAAGCTAGACTCTAGCCTTTGACTTTATTAGACAGCTTTTATAGCTTTACTTTTCAGACTTGTAGCTTCTCTTGTAATCTTAAATAATTTTTCCTTTGAATAATAAGATAAGATAATATGAAGAAGATCTTAAACTTCTCTTTGTTCTTCCTCAAGATCCTCCCAAGATTAATTGTTTTTGCTGGTTTAGAAACTTCACAAGTTTTCTCCAAATTCAAAGACAAAAATCTTTACGTTATTTCAGAAAGATAAGTTCCCCAAAAATGAAGGCAAGGTTAACTGACCCCTTTCTTTTTATTTAATAGCCTCAACGACCATTTGCATCCTATTTGTTGGTCAGTTGGTGGCAATGTTCATAATAATTAGGTTAGTGAAACAGCAAGAATACATATTTCAGATTCATGAAAGAAATAGAATTCACAGTTGATTGTGTTGAGTGATAAATGACTCCCTCTAATGCGGCAAATGTTTTTGTTCCTCCGTGCATATACATTATCAAATGAGAAGACCATAACATTAATTCATTTTTGACAATGCAACAAAGGGAACTTTATGCTACCTATGCTTTTCAGGAATTGGTAAGTGTAAGAGCACCCTTTTCATCTATAAAAGAAGAGTAAATGAATTCAATATGACTTGACTCAAGCATTTTCAAACAATATCAAGCTTCATAGGGATTGCATCTATAGAACCTATTCAATTTCAACATCGAATCATGACCTTCTCTTGTATCCCTCAAACATGATAAAGATTTTTGGCGTAATACAGAAACCACCAACGGTTTAAATTTAAACATATTCCAGGATAAATATGCACTGAAACATCCTTGATCAGCACAGGAAATTGTAGCATTTCCATGTGAGACATATACAACCAACCAAGGATGCTTACCACCAATTCAAGATATTTAAGGGAGTTAAATGCATTAAGGGCTTTTTTGCTTCTAGAGAAGAGAATGGAAAGGAGTTAATTTTACATAAAAAAATGTATATGATCATCATTTTTTTGTGAGTCTAGAGGACGGACTAGGGGAAAACGATTAGAGCATCCTAGGAGAAATAGTTACTCTCCTTAAAATGAGAGAATGAAATGTGGGGAAAGGTAACAAATTTTGTATGAAAAAGGGGAGGAAGGGAGGGGAATGGTTAGAATAATAACTAATTAATCTTAACTTAAATATGGACTAGATTCATAAAGGTAACCATTACTTTCCTCTACCAAAAAACAAACGGGGGTAAATATATTCAATTCAATTAAACCAAAAACAAAGTCCAGCTTTGTTCTCATATATCCTGTCATGGATGCAACAACTTCAACATATTTTGATGCAACATCATTGAGCAAAGATTTACTGTAGCAGCCAAAGTCAGTTGGCTTTAGAAACACGAGAGAAAAGCTACAATACCTTTGAAGCACAATCCACTCTTGCCATCAGAATGATTCCTGGATGCGCAGAAGTGGGGCCATTAAATAGCCTTGCTACTTTTTCATATTGTGGCTGCATATGAGGTTACAAGGCCTTATAGAGATGTTTAATTGTTGAAGAGAAATTAGCAAACATCTACTTAATAATATAGCTAATATCACCTTGTAATTTCTGCAAGCCGGACACCTACAAGACAAGAGTTCAAATAGATAAAGATCACATAGCGGAACAACCTCAGCTGGATTGCCATAAAAACAAAACATAAGATTTGAAGCATATTTCACTTGAATACTAGAATCAGAAAAGTCCTAGAACAATTCAGCAAGAATACATTGAATCATATTTAAGGACTGAGTAACATAAAAAGATGTTTCTCTAAGTTAAATGGAATGACACTTAATATTGAGTCTTATTGACATGATCATGAAGGAATTCAAAGCAGATTATTCAGCAAAAAAAAAATACAGCAAAACAAAGGACCATAAACTAGTTGATCTGGTTAAGAAAAACAGGGAATTTATACAAACAAATCTTCAGCTGCTGGTTTTTGAAAAAATTGCTTCTAAATTACAAATCACAATAACCACCACTAATTCCTTTCAGTTCGACATCATTCCAATTCCCATATTATTTGCACCGAGTATGCTGATGAGCACTTGGCCAACTTTAAATTGTATCCTTGGCCAAATGAAAAATCAAAAGCACCTAATATTTCAAATAGCACACTTTCGTTTCATGTCACAACATAGTTCCTGCTCCAAAATTAACTACGCTAATAAAAAAAAATTAAGTGCAATAGCTTCAAAGGACAGGAGAGCAAACTAAGCAGATGAAAAGTACAGGATCTAAGACTCGAAAACTTAATCTCAGGCGTTGAATAAATCTGAAAAAATGTCTTAGGCGGCGCTACCAGTAGACAGATCAAAGTGAAAAATAGCTGGGGGGAAAAGATGATTTTGATGAACTAACCAGTGTGCGAAGAACTCGACCATGGCGAAATTGGCAGGGGTGTCACGGAGAACGGCGTCGAAATTGGAAGCATTCAAATCGACAGCGACGTCAGGGAGATCGGAGGTATCGCTGATTGTCCGGAGAATGGAGCGCGATCCAGACGGCGACGGAGAGACTCGGAAGCTGAGGCAAGATAGGACCACGAGCACCACGACAAAGATCGAATTCATGGAGAGATCGAGCGAGAAAGATCTTTGCAGTGATGTTTTGGGGGAGTAGGGAGAGAGAGAGTTGGTGGTGAGTTGGGTGTGGAGATTGCCGCCGTCAAGGAAGGGGTGTGGAATGGAATTCTGCTACTGGCAACGGCGCCTATATTGCTGTGAACGTGAGAACGACGCGCAAAGCACGCCGAGGGAAAGAGTAGGTCTAGTCTAGGGAGGCCTCGCTCTGTCCACTTTTCGGTTAACTCAAGGAATCGCATGTGAAATCTACTTAAAAGGGTGTTGCTAGATTACGCAAATTGTGGTTAAGGATTTGCACGTCCTTATTGACGTGCATGTCCGTCGTTAACAACGTGCAAATGTGGAACTGTGCACGTTGACTAGCAAATTAGGGTTTGCACTTGCACGTCCTTAGCGACGTGCAAATCCCAATTAGGTTTTGCGTTTAGGGTTTAGGGTTTAATGTTTTCCGAGGGTTTTTTAACGTTGATTGAAAAAATTGAAGGGTTTAGCTAGTGGAGTTGAAGGATTTAGGGTCTAATTAAATGACAAGCAATAATTGGTAAGATTTTCATTCGGATAATATGCGAATAATGTTAGAAGGAACGGAAAAAAAGGTTTACATCCATAATTTTAATAAACCGGTGGAATAAAATCTAGGAAAAGTGTAAAGGGCGACCAGACTCGACACGTAAGACTCGGAATCTGTCAAACCGAGCTTGAAAAGGAGCATCACATTCTTCGACGCTCGGTTGATGATGTGCGACCCATTCTGGCGCAGGCGGCGGAATTGGAGCGTTAGGACGCAACCAGATATATTAGAACGGAAAATTAGAGTTAGAGTATTGACATATAGATGAAAACCAAGAATAGGTAATAAAATAAGACGTTTGAAGTCATACCGCGGCAAAATGGTCTTGGTTTCCGATGCAGGCTAAACCAAGGGTTGTTGATTGAGGGTTGTTAGCAAGTGTCAGCGAGGTCATGGGGAGACATGTGAACGGATGATGCCAAGCTAGGACGACGAGAGGAATCTGATATACCGTTGCAAATACTAAACCCATGATGGGTAGCTCTATCCACCGTCTCCTATCACCATTCACAGGTCATGTCCATCTTTGGTAGTCGACGAACTGCTGGAATGGGTACCCTCCCATATAACAACCGGCGTAGAGATCGACGTGATCCTCCAAGTGATTGCATAATAACGTTTTGAGTTCCGGGTAAGCAGACTCGTCGATCGGTGATGTCAATGACGCCAAAGCACGGTAGCCACAATGACCATCTCCAATAGTGTCCCTCACACCCTCAATATGACCGAGCATGAAGGGATCAACGTTGTTTCGACCCCAATTGAACCCTCCGAACACATCATCACGTCCACGTCGAGCTGAGGTCGCTTGTGGACATTGTCGAGCAGCACGTGCTTCTTCTCTCTCAAATCTTTCCTTTAACTCCTCGTATGGAAACGGGTTGGTTCTACAGGCATTCCTCGACCCCCGAGGCCTCCATTTCCTTCGGACGCTTGCAGATGAGGGTGGGTGGAGCTCATCGTCGCATACATTGTTGGAAGACGTGTATGAAGATGATAGCTCATACGGGATTGGGGTGTTGTTGATGTCAGTCCATGACAAATCCATCCAGAACGGGTGGATGTCCTCAGCGGGTATCGGAGCACTGGAACTGACGTATGCCTGAATCTCATGGACACAAGGGATCCCGTAACAAACCCTCCAATGTCGGTCCGTGCATTCCGGAGGAATGTTTTGGTTCACGACATCCTGCCACATCTTGTACAGATAATCGAAGCACTTTTTGGAGATTAAAGTCTTTACCTCATCAAAAAGATTGACTTTATACGCCGTTGTTGGCCATTTGAAGTGGTCGATCTCCAAAGCAGTTTGCAGCTCATGCAGTTGACAATCGTTGACTCTATGGATTGCATCGATCAAGATGCGAAAGTCACCAGTCGATGAGTGCAGTGCCTCCTTCAGAACCTTGTGTTGACCCTCAACTCTGTACACATTGAAGTGCATACCACTAAATGTTTGATGTCATATCATATTTTAATGGGAGATATGAAGTAAGGTGTACTTGTTTGTCGTACGGGTTTTGAGATGGAAGACATTATCTATGTAGCATCGTACGATGTTCCTGCTGTACGGAAGCCACACCGCCTCTAAATACGCCACCACACCTGGGAATGGGTGCCATGCAGCGTGTAGCGTCCGACGACGGCGGTTGAATGATTCCTCCGACCTCGATTGGAACAACCCACAATAGTTGCCCTTGAAGGTGCCAGTGTGGTTTAAATGCTTTGTGATCATTAGAGCAGCTTCCTCTCATCTTCTCGTCACGTGTAACCAGCAAAAGAGATGTTGGACGTTGGGGAAGACAACATTTAGCGCCGCCAAGAGACCTAGCTCCCGATCAGTCATAATAGCTTGAGGTTGAACCGTCCCAAGCAAGATCTGAAGCTGACGCAACACCAAGGCGTATGTGTCTTCGTTCTCGTGCGACATGAAGGCATAGGCGATGCAGTAAGTATTGCCAGAGGGTGTGAACCCGACCACCACGCATAATGGAATCCCATATCTGCAAGTTTAAATATGTTAAATGTACAATACTTTATAATCGGCTATATGTGCAATTATGTAATCGTAATTAAGTAACTTACGCATTTGTTTTGTACGTGTTGTCCAATACGATGACGTAATGGAACCTTTGGAGTAGCCGTATCCCGTCAGGATGCGCGAGGAAGAGGTCGCTCAAGACCTCGTCGTCATCCGGATGTCGTCTGAACTCATAGTAGTACCCTCTTTCCCGTAGACGATGCATGGTATCTTGGGTCATCATCCGACTACCATTTTCTTTGGCGACCATCCTGTTGAGCGTGTTGGTGAGGGAACGCAATGACGTGACGCTTGTCTAATCTAGTTGCCTCAATCCGTACCCAATGACTTTTGGAGGAGTACCAATTTCCTTCATCCACCTAGCCATCTTCTTTTCCCCTTCTGTCATCTGTCCGGCGATGGCGTGACCCTTCAAGCTCGTGGGAAGCCCGTGGTTATGAACACCGTGGGTTACCGTCATAACCCAGTAACCCGGCGGAGCTTCGTGCCCGTGTAGGGAGAATGGACAACCGTTTATCTTCGATTGCGTGCTTCGGGGCTTCCTCTCGCGTGGTCGGTACTCCCCATACTGCTCGCAAGCAAGGAGAACCCCGCCTGGATGGTTCGACGCCCCCGTCCAAGACCGCTTGATTACTAAAATCATGCAGTGTCTTAGACCTAAGTCTTTGAAATGCGTAACCATTTCGTTACAGTCATTCCAAACCCTTGGGTCCAAGAACTCAGAGGTGAAGTCTCGAAACTGTAATAACATTTGTGGAAATATAAACAAAACGCAAGGGATACGAAATATATTCACTATACGAAACGTATCCGTATCTAACAAACTTGGAGACGACGATTGCCTTGCGACTCGCCCATATCGAACTACGTGGGACTTTGTTTTGTTTTGGAGGATGCGGATTGAAGCTATTCCGCTCCGCTTCAAATAGGCAGTTAGGCGTCAAAAGAACGCTAGGATTGCATTTTGCACGTCGTTAAGGACGTGCATATGATGCACATCCATAAGGATGTGCATATAATGCACGTCCTTAACAAAGTGCAAACCCTAACCCGAAGATGCCGGACGTTCTAGCCCTAGCCAACCCTAAACCCTAACCCTAAACCATAACTACCCTTCCGATACAATCGAAACAGATAACAATACAAGAGATTCATTCTTGACGTTTTCGTTTAATATGACTCAGAAGAAATGTGACTAGTCTTGATTAGCCATTTCGTTGAGGATCTACTCAAGATAGAAATATAGAGATAGATACAAAAGCCGTAACATAAAAGTATAATATAAAGATAGATACTACAAAAGTTGTAAAAGTCTACATGTACATCAATGTCCAGGTGGATGGCGTACAACATCATCCAAAATCTCAGTGACCTCGTCTAAAATCTGCTGAATCCGAGGGTCGGTGGGCAAGGCCCGTATATAGCTCTCTATCTCATGCATCCGGGTCATTACCGCTGGAGGGATGGCTGGAGGCTGAGGGAGGTCTACCCATGGATCCAGGGTGATCGGATGGACGGGAGCCGGCGGGTCCGGATGTGGTGGCGTGGTGGGCAGCACATACGACCGGCTCTGCGATGCGTACCAAGCCAGGTAATCAGCAGTGACACCAGCCTGATAGTCCTCGTTGGTATGTCTGTGATCAGCCAGCCGGTAGAAGCGATCCTTGTCCTCAAAGTCCTGCCACCTGTCGTGCGCGCGGTCAAACACGGCGACGTACTTGGGCTTCAAGGTGGCGTCGCGGGTGACCTGACTCGGCTCGATGATGGCCAGCGGGACCCCCTGGACTCGTCCGAACTGCCTAAGGCACCTATCGGGCATATATGGCTCCTCGTCCCCGCAGAATGTGATGATGCCTCGATAGGTGGACTGACGGTACTCACCGTCGAAGTCCAGATCATGCCCAAAGGGCATCCACTCCACCTATAATTAAAAAAATCAGGCGTAATTCAAATTTACGAAATATATGTAATATAGCTAGAGCCTCGAAGACATACATCGGCGACGGTAAACCGGTCGACCTTGTACCGCATCTTCTTCATCTTTTCCAGATTGGCCTCTTCTTTCGAGCGGATGGGCGCCTTCGGAGGGATGAACTTCCCATACCAGCGTCGATCGGCCATCCTAGCCGGATCGCTGGACCGATCGCCTTGGAAGCGAGGGAAGTACGCATATCCAAGCCTTGACACAAAACACAATGTGGTTAGAATATAATATAATATAAAAATTACTGAACTATAAAACAAACAAGGCCATGAACTCGTACATGTATAAGTGGTGTGCAACTATCTATATCCTTCCCACCTGCCCGGGTAGCCTCGCCTAGGCTCCTGTACAGACATGCGAGGGCAGCTGCAGCCCATGCAAGGGTGGCCATCCGGGGGATGTCCCAAACAAGGCCGAAAATTTTCCATGGGATCCGGCTCTGCGACTTGTCCACAAACAGAGTCGCGACGACAGCGGTGGCTAGGTAACCAAGGTGAAGAAACCGACACTGTGCAGGGTCATCCTGTGGTTGCCCCCCTCTCGTATGCGTGCGCAACCGAATCTGCTCAGGATCAGCTCTGGCCTCGGGGTCATCAGCGGGGGCGGGGTCGATGAGCGGCCCGTGTCTCGCGATCCATAGGGCAGCCAACCAAGTAACGGGAGGGCCGCCAGCGTGTCTGTATGAGGCCAGGGCCTGTGGGGTGAACAAGTAGTACTGAGCGACCATGTGGATCAGCGCCCCCGGGCCAGATGTGACAGACACGGTAGACCCTCAATCGGAAGCCCCAGGAGGCAGGCAACGTCGTGTAGCGTGATGGTCATCTCGCCCCATGGAAAGTGGAATGAGCTGGTCTCCGAGTGCCAATGCTTCAGGAATGCGGTGGACGTGAACTCGTCACCACCCTCCCAATGGAGGGACCTCAGCTGCGGGATGCCCGATGGAATAAGATCCTGCCACCAGGTCCTTGGGCCCTCGAATATGTACGGGTCAAACGGCTATAGGTGAGTCGCCCGATGGTGGAACTTCAACAGCGGCAGATCCACAGTCGGCTCCCTCCACACCCGGTACGCTCGGTGATGTCTGTAAGACACCAGTAGATCTCCTGATGGTAAGAATGGGTCGACTTGCACAACCGGTGTGGTAGCCTGCGCAGGGATGGGTGCGGGCTCCTGTTGCCCCCCCTCTTGTGGGCCCCCTGACCCTCAACCCGCCCCTCCTACCCCCCTCACGTGGGCCCCCTGACCATCAACCCGCCCCTCCTGCCCGTTGTCAGCCTCCTCTACGACGTCAGGGATCCTGTCATCCGCAGAAGCCAAAGAGATCGTCGTTGGTGTGGGGGAGGTCAAAGCCTCAGCGTCCTGGGTGGCGGAAGTAGAAGCCTCGTGGACGCCCGAAGTAGATGCCTCGGGGATGGTGGGGGGTAGACGAGCAGGCGGTCTACCAATGTCAGCCCGTCAACCCACAACAAAATCAGTGATGCAGCTGCTCAGTACATCGGCGGGCTCCAAAGAAGGCCGCTGCCCCTCCGTCGCATCGCTAGAAGGATCGAAATCAGGTAGACCCCCCCAGAAGTTGTCATCCTCGTCGGCTGGGGGGGTCCCCATCGACTGCTGGTAGCCCTCTACAGACATCAGCAGATCATCAACTGTATGTGTCTGATCGTGAATATCTTGGGGTACCGTCTCCTCCGCAATCTGACTGACCGCTGCCCGGTCGCCGAACCTAACAAGCCGAAGGGTACCATCCCCCCTCAAGAGCCTCCCTGCCTGTTATTATGAAATTTTAAGAACCTGTTACTTTCTATATGCGAATTCATTTGATCTAGTTGGCTATTAATGTGTTTTCAATATATTTTAATGTAATTTAATATATTTTAATGTTTTTTATTTTAATGTATTTTAATGACTTTGAATGTTATTCTACTGTCTTTTGATGTATTTTAATATATTTTAATGTTTTTTATTTTAATGTATTTTAATGACTTTTAATGTTATTATAATGATTTTTGATGTATTTTAATATATTTTAATGCCTTTTAATATATTTTAATAGTTATTTATCGCTTTTAAAGTTTTTTATTGTCTTTGAATTTTAATGTATTTTAATATATTTTAATGTTTTTTTTATTTTATAGTATTTTAATGCTGTTTGTACTTTTTGTGCAAACTATAATTGAATCTATCAAATTATATTATAAACCATAAAAACCATATAATATCAAACCATAAAAACTATATACTATCAATTATAATCTATCAAACTATATAACAAATGATGAAACTATCAAACCATGAAACTATATAACAAATCATAAAACTATATACTATCAATCTGCGCCACCACCTCCGCCTCCGCCTGCGCACCGCCGCCGCCGCCCTCCATCTGCGCCACCACTGGCACCGCCTCCACCTCCACTGTCACCGCCACCGCCCCCGCCTCCATCTCTCTCTCCGCCTTTCTCTCTCTCTCTCTCTCTCTCTGGCTCGAGCTCTCGTCGCCGGCAACCCTAACCCTCACCTCTCTCTCTCTCTCTCTCTCTCTCTCTCTCTCTCTCTCTCTCTCTCTCTCTCTCTCTCTCTCTTGTGGATCTGGGACGAAGTGGAGACGAAGGGGCAAGTCGCATTCGATTTTAGATGACGCGCATGCACGTCGAAATGGACGTGCAATATTGCACGTCCTTTTCGACTTTAAAATTCAATCCAAGCTCGAAGATATCTTCTAAGACTTGGATAAGGGATTCAGATTCTATCTTTTTCTTTTATGATTCATCTGATTTCTCCGAAGATCTATTGTACATATATATCATCTTTTATCTTTTTCTCATATTCTATCTTATATCTCCTCTATATATATACAACTCATCCCACTTTGATCCGCCCTAACCTAGTTTCTCTTGAGTTTTTAAAGCATACAATTGAGCAAATTCATAGAAAAGGTTTTATTTTGGGAGAGAAGTTGAAGAATTAAAGCGTTTCTTCGTCGAAATTTGACGAAAATCGAAGAACAAACGAGCCCAGACCATGGGCGCACGCCAATCCTGACGGAATGTGTTTCTTCGGGTCTTCCCTCCAAGTTTTGGTAAGATCGCTCCTATTATCTCCTTATCTATCTCTTTCAAATCATGTCTAGGGTTGAGAATACAATTATTCCTAAGAACTTGAGACCTCATGAAGAGAAAAATGGATTTCTTTAGAAACTTGTATGTACTCTTCAGCCCAATTCTTGGATCCCAATGCTTTACGCGATTTAGGTTTGCTTGAGAACGTGGAGGAAGTACTATGGACAAGACGCCTTGATTTATTTCTCTAAATGGTTGCGCCTACCTATCCCGATCTCACCAGGGAATTCTTAGCCACACTAAAGTTTTCGGGAGAACCAACCTTGAGTTTCTTACTTCAAGGGAGATGGTTCAAAATTACACCAAGGGAACTGAAGCAAGCTTTCGTAATCAGCATGAACCCTCCTACCAAAGGAAGGAACAACATTGAAAGCTCGGACCCGGTTAAGACGTGGTAGCTCACCACCAAAAAGGAAGCACTGGCATAACGGAGAAACTAAGATAGCAGCATCACACACCCACCACTTCGACTTTACTTAAAGGTTTTAAACAATACGTTCTTTGGTCATCTAAACACTGAATTGTTCTTAATCCGAGATTGGAGCCTGCTCTATTGTTTGACTCTGGAGGCAACTGTAGTCCCATTTTGGCCGGAGTTGTTCGTGGACAATTACTTCAAACCAGGCCCGTGCCAATCATTTTGAGGGCCCTGTTCGAAATTAAAATTAATCATATTAATTCATTATTATATTTTTTTGCTAAATTTATAATTGTTTATATCGAAATTAATTATAAGATATCTGTTATTTTAGTTATATATATATATATATATATATATATATATATATATATATATATATATATATATATATATATATATATATATATATATATATATATATATATATATATTATTTTTAGTAGAATGAATTATATATATCAAGATTAATTTTTATTTAATATTTTTCGCACACTTTAATCATTATTAGTTTAATTCTCACATTGTAATTCAGATTTATTATTTTTCATATTTTTAATAGGTTTCTTTTATAGATAATAGATGTAATTTAAGAACATTGTGTTAACACATTTACGTGAATGGAACATGATTACATGATACACACTAATGGTAAATAAACACTTTCAAAATGTTTATGTTGATATAATTATATAATTGCACTGTAAACATAATGAAATAAAGACTTTCAAAATATTTATATTGATATAATTATATAATTGAACCGTAAACATAATGAAATCCATAAAAAAAAGCAAGGAAATTACCAATTATATAATTGCAGTGTAACATAGTGGAATCCATGAAAAATAATTAGAAGGGAATCGATGAAAAATAATTAGAAGGCTCCATGGCCCTTCGTTGCTATATACGGGCAACGAAGTGTGAGAAATGAAGCTGTGAAAATTCCACAACATAGACTACGGAGTCGAACTTGAGACTATGGGGGACACGCGTGAGCTTACTCCACTAGGCTATGGTCAATTATCAGTATCAATGGAAGGAAGAAAATTTTTATATTTAAATACCTTGGTCCGTGAATTATTGGGCCCTCAAAATTTGGGGGCTCTGTTCCATTGAACCACCTGGACATGCTTAAGCACGGGCCTGCTTCAAACTTGTTCAAAGTGATGTATGGAGACGAGATATCACCGTCGGCTTCGGAGGATTGATCACCCTGCTGGCCAACTAGTTGAAAGTGGATTGCAAGAATCTTACCACCGCAAGTAATGGATGTTTCCTAATGGATGTAGATTACTTGTGCATCACAAGCATCCTGAACCACTCGTTCATATGGAAGTCAGAGGCGGGACACATATTGTCCGTTCCTATGGTAATACTAACATTCAGGAAGATCGTAGATTTCTATCTACCTCCAATAAAAGGCCAGGACTCCCAACTAAAAAGACAGCACAAACGGCAAATGATCTCAAGGCAAGACATGAAGAATCCATCACTACTCGCATAGAGACAGAACTCCTAGAAATGGAACGGAGAATAGGGACACTGGAAGCCCTCAACAAGGGGCTATATTTGGAGAGATCATTAAGCTTAAAGAGGAAAGGTGACTAATGAAAGCGAGTCATAGTACACTGATAGCATCCACTAAAAGCGAGTCATTAAGCTCCATGTTTATTCATTGAGGACAATGCAAAGTTTAAATGTGGGGGAGAGGGTGTATCTAAGTATATAGTCTAATTTTGATTGCATTTAGAGCATATTTGAATTATTTTTCATATTGCATAAAAAAATCAAGAAAACCAAAAGAAAAACTGGAAAATGTCAAAAATACCAAAAATATCATGTATAAAATTGTGTCATTATTCAAATACCCATCTATCTTAGTTAGTTCTCAAATATATACTTTTAAAATATTGGTCATATAAATCCCATAACACGTTTGAATTGATTTAGCCTTGTCACATAAAATTTGGTCTTGCTATGTGAAACATATTAGGTAGACGTAATTGAGTATGTATGATTTAAGTTCCTAGCCATGATTGAAATCCAACAAAAACTTGTCATAATGAGAATTTTTGGCCTTATAAGGATATTATATTTATCACCTCTACTTTTGTTGTGTGATTTACTCTTCTTATGCATTAATCTCTAAGTATTGGGATAGTTATTTATTATTGAGACCAATTATGATACATATCCATTGCTTATAAGTTTCATATGATTGAGACACCTTTTAGCCCACATTTATTCATATCTACCCTATGTTATACCTTTGCTTGAAGCCAATACAACCTTTAGCCTTTTTCTTTGCAAGCTCCACAAAATACAATATATCCTTAGCCGATAATAAGTTTGACCCTCCGGGAATTAGGATTGGAGTTGGTTATGGTTGATTCATTTGGAGAAAGGAAAAGCGGTTTATGCATTAATATGTTCAAAAAGTTTCGGGGAAGATGTAATGTTATGTACTTTATTTCATCACATTTTGTACTTCATTAATTAGGTGGCTCTAAGAAAAAAAAGGAAAAAAAAAAGAAAAAGAAAAAAAAAAAGAGAAGAAATAACATCGAAAAAGGAAAAGAAAAAAATATTATTGCAATAAAGAGCCTTAGTTTATTTTCTATATGTGAGAGTTGGATAAATTGCATCATCGTGAAAGCTTGTATACTTTTGAGTTGTTTTGATGAATGTCGGAGAAATTTGGAATTTTAGTTCCCGGAATTGAGAGCACCACATAGTCAAATATGACTCCTTACCCTTATTTTCATACCAAGCCCCATTACAACCTCGTCGAATGGAGTCTTCTTTGAAGTCTTCCATTGAAAGAAAGTCATCTTGATGTTACTTATTTGCTTTGAAGTATTAGGTGGAGATAATGCTATATAAATGTCAATGCTTAAAATGTTTTTTTGCAATAAATTGAGTTGAGAGTTGATCTTAAAGCCTAAACACATGAGAGTAAGCGAAACACATTTTCCCATGTAAGGTTGGATGGAAAAGGCATGCAAGCTACTTGATCATTCATATACATGCTAGGATGTTAGTCTTCTTTACCATTGTTTCCACTTAAACAAAATGTTGCTTTTGATAAAGGCTATTTCATGAAAAACAATGTTTGTGGGATGCTTTGATTATGTCTTGAAATCTATTTTGCTCGAGGACTAACAAAAGGTAAGTGTGGGGGATTTGATAATGCATAATTTGTATAGGCATTTTAGGTAAGTCTTAAGTCATTTAGATTGCATTTAGACACGTTTTAAACATAAAGTGCATTCATTGTCTCTTAAGTTGCAAAGTTCGGAATCTACATGTTTTATACCATTTATGTAAATTCTTGGAACCAAGCCTAAGGAGAAGAGGAAAGCTACACTCTAGAGCTATGGAAGCCTAAAAAGAGTCAAGGAAGAAGACAAGAGAAGAAGCGGATAAGCCAAGACACGAAGAAAAGAAGAAGAAGGCTTCTACAAAAGCGGCACCCGCCGATCCCTAGTGGTGCCCGCCGATCCAGCAGCGCCCACTGAAGATATCAGGCACCCGCATGTCGACACCTGCAGCTGACCATTGGCGCCAGCCGAGTCCTATATGCAGATTCTTAGCGACCGAATCAGGCCCATTGGGCTTTGCTTCTAACCTAATTTTGCCGACACCTAGGATTTCCTAACACTATAAATACACCTCACATCTCAACCATTTCTCTCTCACACACACGCGCGCGCGCGCGCGCGCACACACACACACACACACACACACACACACACACACACACACACACACACACACACACACACAAAACACACACAAACTCACAACCATCACTTTTTTCTTATATTTTCGGTAAGCCATGCTCGGCTAAACCTTTTATATAGTTTTGCTTATATTTCAATACATTGGTTTATGACATGTGAGGGTTGTTTCTATACGCTTTTATAGTTAATATATGGTTTATGAATATTTGATTATTCATTACTTTTGTTCTCCATATGTTTATATTGTTTATTCGTCTTAATTGGCAATTAGGATAGATAAACAATGTGCTAAATGATCATAGCTATATCCTCTATTGCATGCCTCAATCCTATAAATTAGCAAACATATCTTGAGAAACAGGTTGGAAATCATGCATATGTGAGAGTAATGACAAGTAATTGAGTGTTATTCTTAGCGGAAGCGATAGCTGGGTCGACATGCAACCAGGTGATACGTCGGATATGCGGGAATTACATGAATTGCATGCTTAGATGATAATGGACTTATTTCTTCTCAAACCCCATTTAAGATTTTAGGGAGTCGATAGTTAACAAATAAGGAAGCTATACAACTCTGTGCATAAACCGACACTAAGATAGCCACTTAAGCATAACCAAAACAACCCGATGATCATGAACTTACCAATGTTATGATTATAAGTGAAGCTATATTCTCATCATATTATTCTCTCTTATTTACAATCATTAGTAATAGTAATATTTTCTCTCATACTTGCTATTGTTACTATTCTCTTGCTTACATATTCCGTTTAGTCAAAGTCGCACACACTCTACGTGGGACCGACCTTTACTTGTTGCTAATACTCATTGTTGGTTGAAGGTAGAACTATTGCTATTTAGGGTGTTAAAACACACGACATTATAGCGCTCGTCAATCACAATTTATCACTGCAAATGTAACAAGTACGATTCCTCATGCATTAGGTGCAAGTGTTCTTTCAAGTCACAAATAGATTATAGATTTTGGTGCAAATGATCATTTTGTTATGAATGAAAGCATGGTTATGCATAAGAAAAGGCTGGATAATCCAATACATGTGGCATTGTGATACAGTGCAAATGTCGGTGACTCCTGGTGACATTAAAGACAACATGAAGGTACCCTTCGATGGTCCTATCACTCGTGCAAGGGCCAAGAAGATTCAAGATGCAACTAGAGCACTTCTTGTCCGTTACCAAGGAACGATGAAGCAAGGGTTCAAGCCACCTGTAATGGCCCGGGATTATGATTCCCGAGTTACGTTTCGAGGAATGAAACCCCTTGTTGTGATCTTGCGCCCCGAGTACAGGTTGAAGGTTTGAAATCAAAGATGTGTAGTTTAAAGTAGAATTTCGCACCCAAATCCGGAAGGTCAGTTGGAGACCCCGGGGTAAACCCTTGTACATGTTCTAAGTCTACAACACGGAAAATCCTTTATCATGCAAAGGGCATAAGTTCTGAAAATAATACAACGAGCGTCACGACAGAGCCGAGTCAAAACAGAGTATAAGTAGGGAGAAATCCCAAAAGTATAAATTTGGTGAAGTCAGGATTCAACACTCACTCTCCACCATATGAATGGACCCCATCATAACAACACAAAATCAAGTAGTGAAACGGGTACCCGAAACTATACGACAAAGTCAGGCCAAGAGTCTGCTAGCGGGTCCTCTGTCGCGCTGAGGACATTTAATATGTCTATACCTAGAATAAAGGATGCATTCATGCAGTACTGAACAATATTAAGTAAGGCCTTAACAAAGAATACCAAGTGGTATATCTCTCTTCTACTACCACCCTTCTTCCAAATAGGGTGGAGACTGGCCAGTTCGATTCTATAGCATATCGAATCTCATCATCATATCGTGGATCATGCGAAAAGAAAATAATAATTTTGATAATAGTAAAGGTGTTTCAACGACTCAAATGACTCAGGACGAAACTCGATTGAGCTGGGATGTCCTATGACCCTAGCAAGGACTCTAGGACTCACAGATAACGACCTTCGTAATTGCATACATAATAAGAATGCTCGTCGTAATTGCAATTCCTAAGCATGATACTACATGACATGCTTTTATGCATATGCAACACCTACATACTATATGACACATCAGCCAAGTGCAATTCCTAAGCATGATACTACATGACATGCTTTTATGCATATGCAACACCTACATACTATATGACACATCAGCCAGGAGGTACTGGATACTGAGTAAGCCCCGGAGGACTTACCTGGAGAAGTGCATGCAAAATCCAAACAATGATCAGCAATGACAAGCAATCCAATAGATCATAGATCACCTAGTAATCCCATAAATAACATAATAAGTCTAAGTCTAATTTACACAAAGCACACAAGTCACATATGAAGCATATAAGATACACACATGATAATTCAACCATCTCGTCATTATTAACATTATCATCTCATCTGCTCATGACAACCTCCGTACCATACTTAGCCAATTTCACATATTATCATTTGATACTCCCACTTGGCATACAAATATATATATCATCAACATCATAATATCTAACATTTAATCTCTTATAGTAAATCACCGCAAGTCATGCTATTAGTCACACATATCATGTCGTTAGTCAACCGCTCAGATTATCATGCTAGTTAGTCATCAAATAAGTCTTATTCCCTTGTTAGTTTCAAAACTGTTTCAGATTCAAATTAAACAATTAAGAATTCCGACCCTTGAAAATACTCGTCAAAATCCCTTCTAAATTTATTTATTAGATTACTTTCCAACCTTGAAACTCTTTTCCAAATTCTTTATAAATGTCTAAGTCCCAATAATATATTTTAAATCTCAAATAGTATTACATGATGTTTGAAATACCATTTATTTAACACTTTTATAAATTATTTCCAAATCCCCTAAAATCCCGACTATTTTTATTTAATAAATCAACCCTTATAATTCTCCCAAAATATAATAATTTATCTTTAAAATCCTCAAATACTATTATAATATATTTTAATTACCGTTAATTATTTAAATAATAAACGGGTAACCCAAACCATACCGAACCGAACCCGTATAAATAGTCCCACCCGGTTAGTTCCGCGCTAGCAAACTCTCTAGCTAATGAAATGCATATTCCCGTCTCTAGAACTCTAGAAAAATACCTGGGGATTCCTCTACTCCGTGGGTGAATCAAGAATGAGATGTTCCAAGATGCCATACAAAATCTCAAAAAACAACTTTCTAAATGGAAAGCGTCGTCCTTAACCCATGCTGGTCGTGTAACCCTCATTACCGCAAATCTAAGCTCCAAAACTAACTACCTTATGCAGAACTTCTTACTCCCAAAAGGGGTGCTCCGCCAGATAGATCAAGTTAATAAGAATTTTTTCTGGAACAAATTAGAATCAGAACATTACAATCCACTAATTAGCTAGGATAAAATCTGTAAACCAAAAGACAAAGGTGGCCTAGGTATAAGATTATCTGAAGATCTCAACATTAGCCTTCAGATGAAACTCCTTTGGAAGTTATACACTAACAATGACAATATTTGGGTTAAAGTTATTAAAGAAAAGTACTTTCAACAACAAAATATAATGACATCAACTCCGACTAATCCCTCATGGCAATTCGGCCGCCTTCTACAACTTCGTGACCAATTTCTTCACGGTTTACATTGGATAGTCGGAAATGGGGATACCATAAATGTCTGGAACGATCCTTGGGTGATAGCATGTAATCTTCAAAACTTTTAACTCTCACATGATCCTAATCTAAAAGTTAATCAGCTGATCAACCAAAATCAACAATGGAATGTACAAATCCTACATAGCCTCTTTCCAAATAATATTGTCGCCCAGATTCTAAAAATCAAAATTCCCTCTTGGGAGGTTAGTGATAAACTGATTTGGAAACTTAATGGAGATGGTCAGTTCACGACCAAATTGGTCAAACAGATTATAAACAAGAGCAACCAAAATGAGGATAAAGGAAAATGGATCTGAAATTTAAATCTCCCTCCCCGGATCAAGAACCTTGTTTGGAAAATAACACAAGATGGAATTGCAACAAAAGAAAGACTAAACCGTTTTTTCAATAGAGTTCTGTCCCAATGCTGTCTTTGCAATGACAAAGATGAAGATAGTGATCATCTCTTTCAGCATTGCACTGTCACCAAAAGAATCATAGCGGTATATGAACAACTAACTGGGAAATCTATAAGTTACAATAATAACCAGATTATAACCATTAAAGAGATCCTACATTCTAAACCATCTATTCCGAATTTCGAGAACCTCTGTTTTATTTAGCAAGCAATATGGGAAACTAGAAACAACATCATCTTCAAAGGAAAAAAAATGGACTCTATCTCACAAATCGCGATTCGATCTTATGTGCAGGTTAGAGATTGGGTGAATGTCAATCCCAATAAAAGTCCAAAACAAGACAGGCGAAGATCTGTGATCAAATGGAAGAAACCGTCTAGGGCCACCTACAAGATTAATGTAGATGGCTCAAGCAAGCCTACCGGTTTCTGCCAGGTAGGTGGGATCCTTAGGGATTGTGAGGGAACTCTGATGGATATTTTTCAGCAGCAGGTAGATAGTGGCTCCGCTATCCAAACCGAAGCAGCTGCATTTTGTGCAGGTACGAAAATGGCTTGGCAAAAAGGCTTACACGGAGTTATAATAGAAGGTGACTGCCTAGAAGTTATCAAGGCTATTAACGATAATGGAAGGCCCAGATGGGAGATATGGTGGCAAATTGAGCTTATCAAGAAGATGCAATTGGAATTTGAGCATATAGAGTTTAAACATTGTTTACGTGAAGCTAATGTAGTAGCAGATTTCATAGCCAGCACTTCCACTTTCACGTTCTTCAGGTAATTTCGCTTTCTCCACCAAGCTTTTTCGCTCACACGTTTTTTCAAGTAATAGTGGTTGTTGGTCTCGATGCAATTTCGATTTGCATTAACTCTAAATTTTTATTTACATAAAACCCTAACTTTTGATTTTCATGGTCTGAGACTAATTTGAATTACTTAGTTAAGATTGAGTGTTGCTAAATAAACAAATTAGAATCAAATTGGGTTGTTGTAGCGAACTTTGATTTTCTAGAGGGGTGAACAGAAGGGTAAATTACACGTGTAATTCTCAATATTTTTCCATTATTTGGGGTTTTCTAGAGGGATGTACAAAATCAAAGTATTGCTGAAAAATTTCCATCATTTGAGGTTTTTTAGAGGCATGAATCAAATTGGGTTTTTAGAGGGATGGACAAAAGGGTAAATTACATATGTAATTCTCAATATTTTCCATGATTTGGGGTTTTCTTATGTGGCATGTGGCATGTGATGATTTTATCCTCTTCTTCTTGAAACAGAAAAAAATTTAAGCTGTCATTAGTTTACTCATATCGAGCTGTCATTAGTTCACTTCTCAGCCTCGTTTAATCTCTTAAATGTGACTTGTTGTCATACTTATGCTGCTGCTGCTTAGGGATCTTTGCAATCCCTCTCACACAAACTTGAGATAGCTTAGCATGTTGATCTCTTAAATGGAACAAACTAACTAAACAGAGCACTAAAAACTGATTGCACAGAGATATTCATTCTATCATCAAGATTTATAGTCTCTCAAAACTTCCTGCCAAGCTACCAAGTAAAACAATACATACAAACTTTAAAGTCCTGAGGATCTAGGCTACGCTACCATAGTTGGTCAGTTTGTGTGTATAAAATTATCTGGTAGCTTATTGGAAGGATTTTGGCCTGGTTAATTTGTGTCCTGATGGTTTGATTGCTCATAAGGAGTCAATTTGAGAAAATTGTAGCACCCATCTAGTACCCACAAAGCTGCTAACCCCTCTGATTGAAGCACCCACCTAGTACCTACCACATATTTTAACAAATAATATCCCCATACACATCAAATTCATTCTTGTTGACATAAATTGACTCCTTATTTAGGAGTGATTTTCTCAAATTAGATGCCTGCCAGTTTCTCTTAGAACAATACTACTAAATTAAACTTATTTTGACCACCAAATCCCATTTTTAGTTGATGAAAATACCGCAATTGATGATGGCAAAACAGGCCAGTTCTCTGTAGTCAGCAGATGCACAATAAACATCACAACTCTGCCCTGCCTGATTCATCAAACCCAACACCAAGAAAAATGCAGCTGACAATTATGAATATGAGAAAGATCCGGGAAGATGGTGAGTGCTTCACTGTCAAAGAATAGGCATAGAAAGGGGAAGAATACAGATAAAAGGTGAGCGCGTTATGGACTTATGGTTATATTATTTTTGCCAGGAGAAGATTATATCGGCTGTTGATCTTTTTGATGAATCTAGAATTCAATACTAGAAATGACTATGCATAGTGGCTGTGTGATTTGCATCTCATCTTGACTCTTAAACTGCTTGCATCTGTTTGGTAGGCATATCTTTTGTTGAATTGAGTATCATATATTTGATTCGTTTAACCTCACTTAGGATTGAAGCATGAAAGCCAAGTTCTTTCGTTTTTTGAAGATTGTTGGAGTCGGGTTTAAAGCCAGAGCAGAAGCGGAAGGTCACCTGCTTTTCCTCAAACTGGGTGACAGTCATGAAGTGGAACTGGCAGTTCCACCAACTGTCCAAGTCTTTTGCTTCAAGCCCAACATCATCTGCTGCACCAGGTATATCTCAATTCTATATTGCCACAGATGATGACAAGTGAACAATAAACTTAAAGACTTTGGTCAATTAAGAGACTCAACAAGAATGTTGGCAGGTACTTGCTTACTCCTGTCTCATACGGGGTCTAATTTTTTCTCTTGTTTCTTTTATAAATTTAATTTTTAATCTCAAAGCCTTTCCCGGAAGTTTGTTCGCTCTTTATTGTAAGGCTAACTAGCTTCTTTGGATGATGTCATAGTTCCATTATATTTAAATGCCCTCCCAATATGCTTCTCCACACTATCCCTACCACTTTTTTTTTTATTATTATTTGTCATGGCTTCACAGTGTTATCCATGTAATATAATCATAGCTCTTTGTGCACACATTTGCAAATTTGTGTTTTTTATCCGGACGTTTAGTTCTTAATCCTGGCAGACAATGGGTGAACTGATGTTTCGTCCTGGAACACCAGTAGAAGTAAATATTGAGCGGACAAAAAAGTAGATGGGAGATACATAGTATTTTTATGTGTAATAACAATGCCTTTCAACTCTTAGATAAAGTAGATCCATTCTGTAACTTTGGTTGGTCAAATGGGGTAATAACCAATGTTCTCGGTGATGGGAGATACATAGTATTTTTCAAGCGGACAAAAAAGGAGAAGGAATTGAGCCACAGAGCTCTAAGAGTCCTTGTGGAGCAGATTAATGGTAAATGGATCCATTCATCAAAGGTATGTTGGTTATGTTCTCCTTCCCCATCTTTTTTCCCATGTAATTTACTTGTGAAAAAGATGAATATTTTTTATTTGAATTGCTTACAATATCCTAGTATTCATATAGCTCACTCATAATATTATTCAAAAGAGTTATATGTCATTATAAATAGGCTTGTTAGCACTTTGTTAGACTGATCCTAGTATTCATATAGCTCACTCATATTGTTATGCCAAAACTTTTTGCTAACAGCTGCCCACTTACACCATTATCAGCTGTTAACAAATTTGTAGTAGTAGTTAGTTTCCCAAAGTTTATTTAACTTATAAATAGGCTTGGTAGCACTTTGTTAGACTGATCCTAGAATTGAATATCAGCAAAAAAATTGTGAGCTCAAATGTCGGTGTTTTCTCAGGCTGAAATGGCTCGGGAAGTGGAGCCTTCGAAGATTGCTACAGTAATAGTGGAAGTGGAGCCTTCGAAGATTGCTACAGATGTCGGTGTTTTGTTTCTTGGATGACATGGCATGTGATACATTCTTGAAAATTGTTCAGAAATACAAGCGTAAATTTGTCATTCAGGTAATTGTTGAAACCTGATATCAAGTGAATTGAACAAACTGCAAAGCCTATGGCTTGTGTTTTTGTTTGGTGCCTTCATTTGGAACTATTTCTGAGCTATTAAAAGGGTTGAAAGTTGTTTTTGTAAGCTAAAGTGGTTGATCCATATGTGTGTTGTTCTCTTGACAAGCAACCGATGGATTTCTTATTTGTTTGATAGGTTGGAGAAAATGAGCCATTTGTACAAAACATGTGTGCTTTCACATGGAGGTACTAATTAATAGTTTACTCAAAGGATAGAGCAATGTGTTTATACAAAAAGATGTGGGTTCAAATCCCGCATAAGCTATTATAATAATTAGGTAATAATTACTACAATACATATTCACTTCGGTTCAAGAATTTACTACGGTTCAAATGAGATAACTAGTTAATGAATACCCAAATATTGTGAGCCAAAAATAGATAATTGACCAATGGTACCTAAGATCGAGCATGAATCAAAAATGGGAGATGAGATTCACTTGGAGATGAGTCTAATTACTAGTGAGCTGAATATGATCACAAAACCAAGCTCGATAAAAAAAAAATATCACCCCTATTTATAATGTATGATTTTGGCTTCATAGTCCGGAGTTGTTGCTGGGCTATTATGTCATGTATTTTTTTTCTTTTATAAAAGAACTTTATAGCCCGGGTCAAATATGACTGAACTCTAAAGTCATGCATCAAATAAAATAGATTCATTTTGATAATTTTACACTTTAATCTCCAAAAAGCTAGGATAATCAATAGTTATGCCAAACAAGATGTTCAATTTTAAGCTAGATTATAATCTTAAGCTAGATTAAAATATGTGCATGCCAAACATGCCCTTAATTCTATCTTTTATCCAGCCAAAGCTCTACCCGTAGAATTGGTTCTAGTTTTCTATTTAAACATTGTATTCCCTCTCAATTAAAATCAGATTGGAATATAGAATTGATGAAACCTTTTGGCTAAAAGGTTCCTCGATTACCAATCCCAAAGATTCAAGCTCCTTATGGTCTTGTTATACTCGGCACTTACACAATCCAAACCTTTACATTCAAGTTTTTGATCGTTCTCTTCATCGATCTCCATCCAAATACGTTCGCACACATTCCAATTGTTTCCGTTATTCATTGTCAAATTGCTATTGCGGGTTTACTTCCGATTAATCAATTCGAAGTTGACCGAGAGTTTGTTCCATGCCAACGTGTGTACCTCACTGTTCTTGGAGGTAATTAGCATGTTGTTTATTAATTAATTATTCAAGGATGAGTTTGATTCCACGCCGATCGTCTACATTCAAGTTATTCCAAGGAGTTGCCAATTCCACATTCGCAGAGTCTAATTAACACCCTTATTAATTAGTTTTCCCATAGCGTATAGGCCTCCGTGGGTGCGAGTCTGAGTGTAGGGTCGGATCCCATTCGCAGAGTCTTGATTCATTCAACATGTTCGGCGTTTGATCGAAATTAATACGGGTATCAACTATATATTAATTGGTATTCAGAGACCGGTTATGCTACGCTCTTTGTTTCTTTGAGTTTGATGTTAGTCATGTTACCGATTTGATTCGATGACTTGGAAAATTTTGGGCGATTGGGATGATAATCCTGATCCCTTGGAGGAATTTTTTGCTTTGGAACATGCTAAACAACAACGACACCAACAAAAGTTACGTCGGAGAGCTTGAATACAATAACAAACCCTCGAGCGTCAATGCGAAGCCAAAATACGTCAACTTTGGCTTCAACGTCAAGAGAAAGAACAACGACGTGCTAGGGAACAACTTCAACTAGAACGTCAACGGGAGTACAAGCGAAATTGGTGGCGACAACATCAAGAAAGAGAATTTCAAAGTGGGAGATTTGACATTGTTAGTTGGGATACTTGGTATGCATCATATCAGCGTCATCAAAGGGAAAAAGAAGATTGCCAAATATGGGAGAAGGAAGATGCTCATCGAAAGGTTGCGGAAGTTTAGGACAAATTCGTTGCCCAGAAAACAGCTCAGCGCGACGATTTTGTTTTGCAATTTCCCATTGACTCCAACCTCGGAATTGGGTCAACTCAGTCTTGTTACGAATCTGAATCGAAGAGCTTTCCAACGATGGGTCATTCGCTGCCATACTCTTCCAGTAAAGTCTCCGAAATTGTGCTACAATCAGACTACGATAATGTTCTTGACCAACAAGTTGATTCCGTTGACGAGGATGAGGTACTTGATGACGTGTCACAAGAGTTAGGAATTGTACCTCCTGGGGTTATTCATGAAGTTCCAGTTGCTAAGATTTGAGTGCTCATTGATCCTATACTTATTGAAGATCAAGTCCGTTCAACGATCGTGCATGAAGGTGTTGGTTTTGAGGTTCCTATACCTTGAAATCTCCTGGCACCTATTTTGCCCATATCTTCATCGTCATCATGTGTGAAGGTTGATGTTCCTTCCCCGTCGATCATCAATGACTCAATTCTAGGACGAATCAAAGCTAAGAAGGGGAGAATGATGCGGATCAAGATGACCTTCTGTGGGTAAAACAATAATCTTGATTCAGGCAAGCTCTCAAGATCGATTCGAGGGCTATTGATGGAAAAGAGTGTCGTCCTCAAGAGAAAGAAGAAGGCGCCACCATGGATTAATGAAACGATATTTTATTTATTTAATTATTATTATTATTATTATTTTTAGGTTCTTTCCATATTTAGTAACTCCTATGTTAGTTAGAGCTATTTATGGAATGTCTTATTTTTAGTAATACTTAGTTAGGTGAATAAGAGTGGAAAAGGAAAGTCTACCCCTTTAGATATTTTCCTTGGCCACTAAGTAGGAATATTTATCTAGGATTTATTTATTATTATTATTAGGATTTAATATTTATTTATCTAAGCCAAAACTCTATCTTTTGCAAAGGTAGAATTGGTATGTTTGTTATTTAAACACTTGCTTTCATTTAATAAAAAGAAGATTGTAAATTATATTGAGGAACCCTTAAGGATCACCCTTAAGGAGAAAGAGAGCATGGATGCAGCTAAGCAAGTGGACTTCATCAAGCACTGGCATGAGCAAACCAAGGCCCAGCTGGAAAGGAAAAGCACTCAATACAAGGCAGCGAAGGACAAGCATCGCAAGGATGTGCTGTTCAACATTGGGGATCTTGTGTGGCTGCATCTCATGAAGGAAAGGTTTCCGCAACAACGGAAATCTAAGCTGGATCCTAGGGGAGATGGACCATTATGAGTGGTTCAGAAGATGGGTCCTAATGCTTACAAGCTGGATCTCCCTGCCGACAAGTACAGTGTGCATTCCACTTTCAACATCGCCGATCTATCTCTGTTCGTGCCTGACGATGACTCTGACGACGATTTGAGGACAAATCAAACTCAAGTGGAGGAGAATGATGCAGTGAAAATGTCGATGACTCCTGGTGACATGGAGGACAACATGAAGGTGTCATTCGATGGTCCTATCACTCGTGCAAGGGCCAGGAAGATTCAACATGCAACTAGAGCACTTCTTGTCCGTTACCAAGGAACGATGGAGCAAGGGTTCAGACCACCCTGGATCACTTTGCTCAAGACTACACCAACTCCATAGGCGTTGAGCTTGGGTCCACAAACGGAGCTCATGAAGACTCGTCAACACCCACCTTGAGCAAGACACACTCGGCACACATGGGCCACTCGACACACACTCATGTCGGGTGCAAGAAAACCCATACCGAGTGGGCTTGGGTTCATACCGAGTAGGTGGAAGTGTGGGCCGGGTTTTATTAGTTAATTAGTCCATTATTTTATGCAACTTAGAATTAATAATGTGGAATTAATTATATCTATCTTAGATGTAATTCTTGTTCCCTATGTTTTATCTTTCCTAGGTTTACTTATCTTTAGGGATTTAATTCTATCTTTTATCAAACCAAAGCTCTATCATTGAAAGGTATAAATGGTTCTAGTTTTCTATTTAAACATTGTATTCCCTTTCAATTAAAATCAGATTGGAATATAGAATTGAGGAAACCTTTTGGCTAAAAGGTTCCTCGATTACCAATACCAAAGATTCAAGCTTCTTATGTTCTGGTTATACTCGACACTTACACAATCCAAACACATCCATCACCAAACTCATTCGGCAGAAACCAAACACAACCTTCAAACCGGTTCAAATCAGGAGATACCGAAGAGCATTGCGAGATCGGGCAAATATACGGCGTGGTTCTTGATCTTGAGCCCACAGGCGAAGGATCGAAGATTCCAAACGTATCACATTGCCTGATGGTAGCACTATGATTACCGAGATGACTAGGGTTGTGAAGATAAATTAAAATTCGAACTAGTATAATGTTCTTGTGATGCCCGGATTTAAGTATAATGTACTATCAGTTACTCAGTTGCATTGCTAGATGAGAATGGTTTTCTAATCAACATGAACCAACATGAATGTATTTTTTTTTATGGATAATACAAGTAGGATTATGATACTTCAAAACTCCAAATGCTTGAGATTTCATGTTTTAAAACTCTAAAACTCCAAAGAAACACCGAGGAAACTTTTTTAGAAGGCCAAGTATGGTTAACGTTTCATTGACCATAATGTGAGGAAATGAAACTTTGTGGAAACGTTCCAAACCTCTTGGGGAGACATTTCTGGGCCTATTTTGCTCTCTTTTTTTTGACACATTTGGTTATGGGTTTGGGCCATTGAGGTTAATGGGTTATAAAAGGATGTAGTTATTTATTTATATTTATAAACTATCAAGATGGTTGTTTACTCAATGTTATATTTTATAGCTAATTATAAAGATGGTAGTTATGCATAAGAAAAGGCTGGATAATCCAATACATGTGGCATTGCCTGGTGGTAGCACAATGATTACCGAGATGACTGGGGTTGTGAAGATAAATTAAAATTTGAATTTGTATAATGTTCTTGTGATGCCCGGATTTAAGTATTAATTTACTATCAGTTACTCAGTTGCTAGATGAGAATGGTTTTCTAATCAAAATGAACCAACATGAATGCATTTTTTTTATGGATAATACAAGGAGGATTATGACACCCCAAAACTCCAAATGCTTGAGATTTCATGTTCTAAAACTCCGAAACTCCAAAGAAACGCAGAGGAAACATGTTTAGAAGGCCAGAAATGGTCAACGTTTTGTTGACCATAATCTGAGGAAATGAAACTCTATTGAAACGTTTCGAACCTTTTGGGGAGACATTTCTGGGCCTATTTTGCTCAATTTTTTTTGACACATTTGGTTATGGGTTTGGACCATTGAGATTAATGGGTTGGCATAAAAGGATGTAGTTATTTATTTATATTTATAAACTATCAAGATGGTTGTTTACCCAATGTTATATCTTCTAGCTAATTAATGTAATGTATTTTATGTATGATTTGTGATATGTTGATTGTTCTTATTTAGGTCTTTAAAATAACATATAATGTATATTTTTATTTCCCCGACGTTTTCCATTTTTATCAAATTTGAGATTTTCGTTTCCCCATTTCCATTTCCATTTCGCTCCAGGTTTCTAGTTTTGTGTAACATAGAGGGAGGACAAGAGTTTTGGGTTCACTATTATGTTACAACCTTCGTTATATAATATCATGTTATATATGTTCTATTTCTTTTAAGATATTAATAATATAGAATACGTGAATGACATGTTGTAATTGCCCATGGAATTAAAATAAAATCACACACACACATTTTGAAAACGGATACAAGTATTAAAATCAATCACACAATATTAGATGATTGATTTTGAGCTTTATTATTTTCAAAATTGAGTTAGAATAAAATTAACGAGAAATCCATAAAATTAAATAAACATAAAAAACAAGCGGTGACAAAAATTACTCATATATAATCACATTATAAATTTACAATTGAACTTGAAAGGAAGATCGAACCTTCAGTGGTGCCTCTATTGAACGACCCCTATTTGAAGGGTGAAGTGAAGAATTAAATTTCCATTAAGATAGGTGAAGAATTAAATTTTAGAGATGTTTAATACTCCTCTAAATATTTTTTTTTCCCTCTCTCATTGCATTTTCTGTATTTTAGAGAAAAGTTTAGAGGAGCTTTTGGGCCACAAATCGCTTATTTTCTCTAAATTTGTGTTTTTTTTTGTAGGAGCTGGAGTTGTTTTCAAGCCTCTACATAAATTTGTTGATGCATGAGCGGAATTCTATCTTTTAGGAGCTAAATTTTATCTTTTAGTTAGGGTTAAGATATTTTTAGGGTTTTAATATTATTATTATTTTCATAATGATTTTAGGCAATTTTAATATTTTTATCTTTTTAGCTATCCTTTACAGACAAGTTAATTGTAGGCATGGGTAATAACTATCTCTTTCTTATTATTAATCTAAATATTGCTTTAGAGAATTTTCCCTTTATCTCCTTGATGCATTCCAAACCCCTTCCCGGTGGATATCAAACATACTTCCTAGGGTTTCAATGCTTGTAAACCATTTATCATCAAAGGCTCGAGCTTGTGTACCTTCAATGACTTTCTACTGCGTCATTTGTAAATGTGCTTTTTGCGAACCCATTCAATTTTATGCCTTTCCGTTGCAAAGACTTGAATTTCACTCTTTCACTCTAGTGCCTACAATGTCTGTTACAGTAGAACCCTCCCTTTCAATAAGGCAATATCTACAGAGCCCAAAATCAGCTATCTTTGCATGCCCCAGTTCATCCAATAGAATATTTGCAGGCTTCACATCCCTATGAACGACTGATGGTCGACAATTACTATGTAAATACTCCAACCCTACAACCGATTCGTTCAAATAAGAATGTATGTGGCTAGCTATGAAATGTTTAAAATCCTGCATGAATCAACAATCTTACCTTGCGCAACATCAATTGAAATCTGAAGCCTTTCTTTAGGTTGCTCGCATTTCTCTGCCAAGAAAAATAAGTTCAAAAACTTCTAATTGAATTTTTTTTGATCGCTCTGTGGAAAATAAAGGTAGTTACATAGGAGATTTTACCTGATAGATGCATTTGTAAGTCACCAGAAGACATGTACTCATACACGAGTGCCATGCTTGTTTGGTCATCGCAATACCCAATAAGTGAAACCAAATTTGGATGATGAATCCTCATCAAGAGTTCAACCTGTGAATTTATCCATGTAATTTAAAAAGCTTATATTTAGTAAATCGGGTATGAGATAATGTTGTTTGATTTGACTTGCCTCAACACAAAATTGCTTCACCTTGATTGTGGGCGACGTATTACTCAGTACCTTGACAACCACTTTGGTTCCTGATCCTCCTTTACCAAGGACTTTCTTGAAACCATTCATGATCTTGACAATGTCTGAATTGTTGAATTGCTTGTTTTTTGAGTTAATTGATACCAACCCTATGATTCAACCAAAATAATTGGTCCAACCATGTTACTCTTTACTAAAGAGCCAAGGTGCAATGACAAGTTGGCTAGATGAAACGGGAAGGAAGGTAACATACCTTGTTCCTTTCTCTGTTTGAATGCACGAAAAAATGATAAGGAGGATCAAAAGGAGTGAAACGGAGGAAACACACACAACCAATGGAATGAGGAAACAATGTCTCTTCTTGTTGACCTCTGTCATCTCTTTCTCCTCCCAACACAAGTAAGACTTACAAACATCAATATTCCCCTCTAGTTTGCATTAAACAAAAGTCAAGGATTAACCATTACATTAAACCAACCAAAATATTCAACGGTATTCAAAGTGAGATATGCAAATACCTTAAATCTATGGACTTATTGCGTGCCATTTCAACAAGCATAGGAGGAACTAGACCAGTCAGAGCGTTTCCAGATAGATAACTGCAACACCAATGAAAAATATGAGATCATTCATGTGTGTAATTTGTAAACTTTGAAATTTTAATACTATCATCTTACATGGCTTTTAATGATGGTAAATATGCCAAAAATTGCGGTATCTTCCCTGTAAATCCATTGTTGGATAGATTTCTAAAGCATATGCAAACACCCAGCGTGGGTTAGAACATTCTACTATTCCAATCTATAAGAAAATGAAATATATATGAAACTTATAGGTACTTCAATGATGTAAGATTGGGTAGAAAAGGTGGGATCTCTCCAATCAAATTACTCGAACTCAAATCCCTTTACCATGAAGATATATTTATAAATCAAACCTTAAAATATATCAAGTATGATGAAATTGAAATTTACATCATCCAAACTCACAAGGAGATTATTCTTGGAGGATCATTCCGACCATAGGTACAATTGAGACCATTCCACTGATAATGAACACCAAAGCAGGGGTCTCCTTGCCAAATTCTTGGTACTGCATACTCATCCCTTATTGCAATAATAGCATCCGCTGTTTATAACAAGGCAAAACAATTATCTATCCACTTGAAGAACACACAAGAGATATGAAATCACTGGGAGAAAAGTACGAAGCATGCATACCGTCTTCTTGGTTAGTAGACAAATTAGGAAGCTCAAGG
Organism: Persicaria tinctoria; assembly: GCA_037127255.1. Lineage (NCBI taxonomy): Eukaryota > Viridiplantae > Streptophyta > Magnoliopsida > Caryophyllales > Polygonaceae > Persicaria > Persicaria tinctoria. Next base: position 35,008,697 of record JBANSL010000007.1, on the reverse strand, counting down.
ACATTGTACAACTCAAAAGCATTAAGGATTGGGTAAAGGTTGGATTTATCTGTCTTCCTAAGAATAAACTCAAAATTGCCCGATCCATTGATAGATACTATAGGACATACTATGGTGGTGAGTTGTGAATGTTTTGGGCTAATAGGTCCCAATTTGTACCCACCGGTAAAAATGGTGAACTCTCTAGTGTCATTAGATCCGAGCAATTCAAGCTCAACAAAGTACCAGTAGGCATAAACTTGAGCTTTAGAACTGATTGGGGGAGCGTGATATGTGAAGGTAGTAGCAATTAGCTCACCGGCGACATTCAACACACTTGTAGGTAATTTGTAAGGATTGGCTTGTGAATCATCAAAGGATTCATTCAAGGTAATTACTTTCCAATCGGGCATGCATGAAGGAGATTTTGTAAAGGCTCGGATTTTCAAATCAAAATTTTTCGGAAAAAGGAAAATAAAAATGAATTTAAATTGGATTTAAAACTCGTTTAGCGGATTCCGACCGGAATAGAAAATTTAGCGAACGATTTCCGTCATTTTACCTCGGAAATTCAAAATAATTATCGTGGTGTGATATCCTTTTCGATTTTATAAATCTAATTGATCGAGAAAGCGAGAGTATGGGAAAATAACATTTAAGAACTAATTGTAGGATTCAAAATTCACATATTCAGGATTTATTCCGGGTATTGGTTTTCACCAATTCAACACACAATCCCTCACCCACATAATATTTTGTTTTAAAACTCAACCCGTACCTGGATTGCAAGATCCGAATAAGGGGTTTTATCCCTTGAAACGTAACCCAGAAATCATAATTCTGGGCTGTTACAAAGATGGTATCAGATCTCAGGTTGTGCAATTCGGGTACACAAGGGTCGAGTGTATGTTTTGAAAACTACCCACGAGTTTCAAGGACTTTTGAAAAGGATTTAAAAGGGCAAAATGAACTTAAGATGCCTAACCCAAATTTGACTAAGTATTGAACTCGACTTGTAATGAATAAGGAAAATCGACCAAACGGGGACACGAGTGGGTAGTAAAGACGCTAGACCACCCCTATTGGGAGTAGTTGGGAACGGTAGGCAAAATACTAGCTTGCTCTTTACAAAGGGTCTGGAAGACTCCAAAGAGATTGCACCAAGGTGGTTGGAGTGGCGAGTTAGGTAGGATCGCGAGGTTTTTGCCCCTTCGGTCAGTCGCTCCTCGAAGAGCGACATTAGATAGCTTGATGTGCTTTATATATTGAGACTGGGTACGATCTCCCTCGAAGAAGGTCATTATAATTGTCATTGACTAATTCTATGTTGAGTGCTTGATATACTAAAGTCTGATTGGTATGCCTAACAATTAAATATGTATCGACTGATCTGTGCAAACGGGATAGTGGAAGTACCCTTAATTCTATGGGGTCAACCCAGCTTGTGTGAAACAACCCCTTCCACTATGTTTGTTAACCCTTTGACGGTTTTATCAAGTCTTTTCTCCTGGATGTCAGTATCTTTCATGGGAATCGGGTTGGTAAACACATTGCGTCAGAAACTCATGTATGTATATGAAGGTTGTCTGAGTGAGTATTGGAAGGTAGTTCTTGATGTCATTTTGAGTCAAAAGTAAGGTGCTTTCGGAATTGTCTTCCTTGAGTCTTATGATGATCAACCGAGGGTTTCTTGCCACAAAGATTCGTACTTACCAAGGTCCCACAAGAAATAGGGGTGATGAGTCAGTTGGGGAAGGTCAATGGTTGCCTTTAGGGATCTCTGTCCAGTTGTAATGGTGACTCTCTATGAATTGCATGACATGATTTTGTAACCTCCTGCATGTACCTTGCAAATGCTCAATTGTAAAATGCTGCTCAGGTTATTATATCTTTGATTAGTTACATTGATCAAGTCTTGTGTTATGCCTCACTCTCTATTGTGATTATGTTGTCATAGCATGCCTACTTGACTTATTGTATTAATTGTACTAATGATTGATTGGAAGCATAAACCACATGATATGAACCTACATGATAATTGTATTCTCCTGGGTTAGGTCCATAATAGTGTGATAAACTCTTCTTCGTATGAATGCGTGTAAATGATCTCTTTATCATACTAGCTCATGACGCCTTGATGTTTATTGCCCGTTTTATGACAAGAATCTACAACATGCCCATCTATTCTGTATTCGTCAGATGGTTGTTTTGCACTTTATATTGTGGTGTGATTAGTGCGTTGGATGGGGAGTATGTGGTATAATTGAGTCTTGATGAATGAATGCTTTAATGTTTATGACTTCATGATGGCCATTGTGTGAGTTCAAGTTACACATGTTACGTCTCTATCATCCCAGCATGCCTTACTCAGTATGTTGTATCGTTATACTAGTGCATGAATGTAAATGTCATGTGTTAGGAAGCCACATGATTAATGTTCTCCCTGTAAATAGGTTCATGATAGTGTGATCGTTCAGTTCTAGTATCATGATAGAGTGAGTTCCATACTTGATGAATATGTGTTATAACTTGATGTCAACATGCCTTATATGATACGTAATTCCCAGTACATGTTAAGATGATGATCCTTAATGTAAATTCGTTGTTGTATGACATTCTGTACCCATGCTTGCCCCATTGCTTAGGTCCCGTGTTGCACCTTCCTTCATATCCTGATTATATGTCGCCTTTGCATGTCTAATTGACCTGTTGTATTGGTCGTACTAAGGACTGATTTGAAGCATGAATTGCATGACAGGAGTTGTATATAGTTATTGTCTTCCCGTAGATTAGACCCATGATAGTGTGTTACACTTCCCTTGTATGAATGTCGTAAGATGATTTCCCCTGCATGATTAGTCGATGTTACCCATGGTTTATTGGCTAAATTAGTATTTCAATTGTAATCATGCTATTTGACGTGATGTCTTGGTAAATGCATGCCTTATTCAAATGGTTGTTGAGTTGGAATACATACCTTGTATGCTAGTCATATTGCTTGTTGCGTAGGCTTGCATTATGCATTGCTATATTCCTCCCATGCTTCTATATCGACGGGCTATGTTAATATGATTTCTTACACATCGATGTGTTGGTCATTCAAGCGCATGTATGTATCGAATGTCATGTTGAGCCTTTAGCATCATGTAGGGTCCCTGGTTGTGACTTGTGTGAATTTATACCTTGCTTGCATTATTGCTGATTCCCTCTCGAGCCAGGTCCCTCATAGTGTGATCATTTCCTATTTCTATAACCTTGAAATATCTTACTCATGCAAATTAGATTGATGTTGAATTCGATGATCAATTGCCTTATGTGATGGTTTATCCTGGCATGCTTACATGTTATCACTCGGTAGTGTTTCCCTATTACCTTATGAATTCCTGTAGTGTTGGCATAGATGTATGATTTGACACCTCGCATGATTACACACCACGTTATATCATTTCGCATATGCATGAATGTTAAAATGAATTTAGTTGAGTTACCTTGATTGTGGTCATGGTTCGATATGTGCTAGTAGTATCATGTAGGGCTTATGATTTCCAATATGACTCACTAAATGATTACATGTTGTACCTATTCTATGATGTGATAACTACTGCACTTTTATATGTGTCCTATGATGATTCGTTCCTAGCATGATTATAATCTATTGCCCATGATGTCCTTCTTGTTACTTTTGATGATGCCTCATGTTTCCTGAACATCCTATTGAACCCCTTTTAATGACTCTTGACTATGCTTGTATCACATTATGTGTCGCTAGTATCATGTAGGACATGCACTTTCTAAATGTATCTCATCATATGATTACGTGCCATGCTTGACCTACTATATGACCAGTGTGTTCGGATGAGATAGTTACTAGGTTGCTCCTATATGTTCTCGTATGACGCTTAATCTAGTTGTTATGTTACACCTTGCCATGCCATATTTGACCTCACCTATTGATGCGTACACCATGCTTGTGCATTCGTTCATATACACCATACTCGTCATCGTCGTTAAATCCCACATGACCTCGAATCCTGCATGCTCATTCTTGATTCCGCATAACTTGCTAGACATATCTACTTTCATGGAATAATAGACTACTATCTTGTCTCGCATGCATCAGTATAGGAATCGATCGTGTCGTTGGAAATGAATACGAATGTTGCTCCTCCGAAATAGGTACATGTTAGCGTGGATTAACGTGATTGATATGCTCCATAATGAATTCGTGTTTGCTTGTCGCGATTATAACTTGATGGACTTCCATAAGGGCATCGTTGCTATTCTCAGGTCGGAGTTTCGTCTCTAGTTGTCATCTTTAGGGTTGGTCTGTGTTTGTTCCGAAAGGAACATTGGGTTGTCCGCTCTTGCCCCTCCCCTATCTTCGCTAACTTGAACTCCTACGCGACACGTTGGACGAGCGACCGCATGAAAGAGGAAATGGGAAGTTCGACAGCGATCGAGCAACGCCGCGAAGGCGTGGGCCCATAACCCACGGGCCTCAGGATCAACGATTTCGGCAGGACAATCACGTTTTGATGATGACGATTACTGAGTACGATATGAACTACGAGCAAGAGTGTCCTTCGTTTGAATTGCCAATCCTTCTAAATTAGTTGATGGTGATATTCCACTGACCTAACGATGAAGTTTACGTGTTGATGTGCTTACTTGGTAATGAATGTTGCCTAAGGGTCCAGTGATTATGATTATATGATTCAATGCCTTGAAGTTCTTACATAACATGATGTCTTGATGTGTTGCTACTCTGAATTGCTAAGCATGATCTAAATTCCTTTGCCTATAAAATATGAACTGCAAATGCTGAGGAGCCTGAATTACTATCTGATAAGGTTATGATGAAACTTGCTAGCTTGAATTGACTATGTTCATATATGGTGTTTTGCAACAATTTTGAGCATAATAACAAATTGAGACTTGTTGTTTGGTGATGATGTGGAAATTTTCTTGGTTATGTGAATCGTTAATATGAACTGGCATGATATATTGATGCATTGCTATTCGTCTATGTTGATTTAGAAGCGTGTTATGATGTATTGTAAAATGATATATTAATCATGAGATAATGATATGTTGCTAAGTAAAAGCATGATGTTATATTATATGGTCGGTAAGCATGATGATGAATATGTAAATGATGAATATGACTTGGAGCATGAATATAACTTGTATAAATGAGATAATGGTGTCTGATTACTAAATGATCGTTATATGGTATTGTGACGAGTTGAGATGATGTCTGGAGAGCATGTTGACATTTTAATGATTGATATACTGTTTGATCTTTCCGTTTACTGAAATTTAATAGCATGACTTTGTTGTGTTGATGTGTTGACAATGGGTTTGGTTCGTTGACCCTATGATGGAAATTTCAATATGACTACCTTTAAAATACCAATGTTGACATGATAAATCCGATAAGACCATGCCAGATAGAATTTGGATAGGATGACGATGTGAAATTATGCGTTAAATGAAATCCCTTGTTGTGACCGATTCTACTATGATTGCGGTGCTGATATGCAATAGTGAGATTTGACTTGTAGAGACGTACTAACTCCATGACACCTAATCCATTGATCTATTGACATGTGTGCTTGCGTGATTTGCTATGATGGTTTGATGATGCACTTATTATTACTTTTAGTATGATGTGAAGATGCTTGATGTGACTGTGGCACTGTGTTGATATGTGTTTTGAGACTTATCGTATGATGTATTGGTTGGAGATTGATTGGTTTATGCGGGTATGCATTTCTTATAGCATATAAATCTTGCTTGAATTGACACTGATAGATTGACTGATTTTGGAAAATAAGAAGAGAATATGAGATTAGCCTTTAGAGGTGGATGATTCCACCTCTCGTGATATGAAATTGCTTGACTAACGTCGAATTTGAAGATTTTGAACGGTTTTGGAAAAAGACTAACTTGGATTTTAAGGAATAAGCGCTATCGAGAATTTCAATGATTTCAAGGTTAATCTGTCCACTTACAAAACTCTTTTGAATCATTCGGGACTGGATTTACATTATGACGTTTCACGAAGTGGATATAAGCATTTATAAAGGCACTTATGGATTGCTTGTTAAGACCTAGTGGATGTTATGATTCTTTTGAGTTATAATATGATTGAGAAGTCGGGGTAAGGATATGATAGGGGCCCATATCACATTCTTGCTACGACCGCTTGAGGATATTATGATCACGACGAAGATGCTGTAAGGATCTTATAGGGGCACCTACGAGGTACTTACGGGATTAATGGTACGATCCTTGGACTCACCAATTTCAAACTTCATCTCCTATTTTAAAATGATTTTAGCCTCGGTGACGAGGCTTATTTTTAGAGGTGGATGATGTAAAGGCTCGGATTTTCAAATCATAATTTTTCGGAAAAAGGAAAATAAAAATGAATTTAAATTGGATTTAAAACTCGTTTAGCGGATTCCGACCGGAATAGAAAATTTAGCGAACGATTTCCGTCATTTTACCTCGGAAATTCAAAATAATTATCGTGGTGTGATATCCTTTTCGATTTTATAAATCTAATTGATCGAGAAAGCGAGAGTATGGGAAAATAACATTTAAGAACTAATTGTAGGATCCAAAATTCACATATTCGGGATTTATTCCGGGTATTGGTTTTCACCAATTCAACACACAATACCTCACCCACTCCCATCACTCACCTTACCCTTCAAATTCAACCCACCCCCTCACCTTGTCATTCACTCATCGTCATCACCTCTCACCCTCATGTCGCCATCTCCACCTCCCATCACCGTTCTCCATTTCAGCAACCACCGACGCCATAAGCACCATCACGCGCCACCACAACACCTTCTTCCTCTCATCACCATCACCACACACCACGCCTTGGAGCTCCTTCATCGTCGTTGTCATCCTCGCCTCCTCCTCTTTCTTCAAAGAGCAACAAACGCTGCCCCCGGAGCACTCGATGCCATCGACGAGCCACCGAAGATCCACCGCCCATTCAAACGCAAAACAACCTTCCGGTAAGCCGTTCCCCTTTGTTTCCGACCCAAAAAACTCTCGAGCCCTACCATCGCGCCCACCCACATCTGACGCAGGTCTGAGGAGCCATCGAGAGCCTCCGACAACGCCCATAGCTCCGTTCAAAGCTCCGACATTCGCGAACCTCGGTGAGCTTCATTCCTTTCTTTCCGTTAGCCTTCATTTCCTTTTCATTCTTCAAGGTCGGGAAGAGAGTGTGTGTGAGCTGAGAGTGGGGAGCTTGGGCAAGCTCGAGAGCTCCGGCGAGCTCGAGAGTCGGCGAGACCGAGAGAGAGAGAGCGCGTGCAAGAGAGTGAGCTGCGATGGACAGGCCTACGAGAGCCTGAGCAGTGGGCAAGAGCGGAGATGGCGGCGCTGAGGTACTGGGATGAGCAGCCGCCGGCGAGCCTTCTTCCCCGGGCGGTGTCGAAGCGGTCGAGCAACACCGGCCAGCTACAGGAGCGGGAACCTCCATTTTTGAAGGAAGAAGAAGGACGTGTGGGCCCCTGCCCAGTCATCAATGGGGGCCCACACCTTCAGATTTTATTTGTTTGATGAACCGAGTTGGTTTGAGGTTTAGCGGGTTCGGTTCGGTTTGGGTTAAAAGCGTTGGTTCAGTTCGGGTTTATTCGTTATTTATTTATTATTTTGATTTATTAATTAATTGCTTAACAGAATTCCGATAATTGATTATTTAGAAATCGATTTGTGTGTCGGTATTTAAAAGGGCTCGGTTTTAAAGTATATAAATTGAATTATTTAATAACGGTTGAAAATTATTAAGTCCCTAAAAGGATGATTTTAATTAAAGTAAAGTATGCCGGAATTATTTAATCGAATTTTTGGAAGTAGTTTTAAAGATTAAATATTTTATGAATTAGAAATGGCTAAGTATAAATTTGAAGAAATTGTTTTGACTAACAACTGGACTAGCTAGTGAGATTATATGGATTGAAGTATGACTGAGCCAGTTATGGAAATGACAATGGAATAAGATGTTGAGATAAGTTGAGATAAAGGATGCTAATGATGCTATGATTAAGGGATTGATGAGCATGTTTCTTAGTGGTAAATGGATCCCGTTGGTTGCAGTTTACTTATGCATATTTATTAATAATTGCTAGGTGATCTGTAACCTACTTGCTTATATCTTGCTGCTTTTCATCTTGCTGATCTGCTACTCCAGGTAAGTTCTTTGAACTTACTCATGATGGGCGCTCTATCCACTGGGTGTTATATAGTAGGCTAGTGTCCATGCACCATACGACTTAGAATCACGCTTAGGAGCTAAAATGAAAATCATATGATTGCTATATGTCCTTGCAAGAGAACGACCGTTATCTGTGATAGTCCTAGAGTCTTTGCTAGGGTCATAGGGTAGCCCAGCCTCATCGGGTACCCTGAGTCAATCGAGTCTATATGAGCATGATATGATAGCCCAGCACCATCGGGCAAGCGATGAGATGATATGATATGATGATGCCGTGGTTTGTGCACCACCACGAGGAAATTGATATGCTATAGCACCGAACTGGCCAGTCTCCGCCCTATTGAAAGGGGGTGGAGGTACGAGAGGGACATGCCATTTGGCATTCTGTGTGGATCCATTTATCGCTTTCTGCATTATATTAATCTGTCAGTATATATATATATGTGATTTGATTTACGTATGACATTACACATTTCATCTTAAGAATAGGGTGCTTATTATATGCCTCTCATAGTGTGTTTACATACGCGCGCATGAGTGACCTGATGATTGACCCAGATCCCCCTCATTTTTTTTAGATTCAGGTAACCGTTAGCCGCTATCGTTGCTTATGTGGATGCTTGACGGGTTCAGACTTTTGGCGTTAGATCGAGAGGTTGAGAGACCACCACACTTCCTCTCTTTTATACTCCTTTTCGGATTGTATTTAAACTCAAACTTATTTTTGCTTTCGCTCGATTTCACGATTAGACTAAGGCAGGTATTTGATCCCCAATGGATCCGCGATCTTTAAGGGTTCGAAATCCCTTCTTTTAGTACAAATATTTTGTTTTAAAACTCAACCCGTACCTGGATTGCAAGATCCGAACAAGGGTTTTATCCCTTGAAACGTAACCCGGAAATCATAATTCTGGGCCGTTACAGATTTATACCATAGACGATCATATGCATCATCCTTCACGCTACATCACACATTATTTTCATCGTTAAAAAACAATGGGAAACATAATATAACCATGTAAGAGGATAAGTAAGGAAATTGATCATCCATTGTGCTTAAATAAAGCATTCTGAAGTTCATCTTCTAGTTCAGGCATTTCTTCAAATAGGTTGGGAACTTCATGAAAATAGTTTCTAAATAATGTATCCTAACAAATCCACATCCTGATTATATACTCTAATTAGTAACAAATCCACATCATGAAAATAGTTCTTGTATCTACAAATACCTTAAGATTATACAAATAATAAATGTCAAATGCACTAAATTAATAAACCAATAGTTGTTTCGAAATGTACTCAATTTGTAAGCTAAAATAACTTGTTCAACATAAGTACAAGGAGGAGAATTAGTTTGCGGATACTTACTCATAATCACCCGATGTGGATGTAAAACCGCCAACATCTGCTTGATCCCATCTATGGAGTGAGAAATCAGGAGAAACCGAGTAAGAAGAGCTTCTCTCCAAAGGCCGCAGTTCAAGAACCGATATAAAAGGGGTTCCTCGACCAGTGTTCAGTAGACAAACATCTATGGATTCCGAAGTTGCGACATGGATCATCTCCTCTGAAGTCCTGTCACCTAAGTCACTCAGCGATAATGTAAACCAGAAGTTGACACCAATGTAGACATCGAACTAAGGGATAGAATTCTTACCATCATAATTTCCATAAAAGAACCAAGCTCTGATGAAATATTCATCGTTTAGCTTCACCGGCCACAACTGATAGCAATTTCTAAGCCCCTTTGGGAAGCTTCTTACGGTTGCATCAAGTCAGTGAAGGTCACTTCTATTGTAGAACGTTGAGGATACTTTGAAGTTCTTCCCACTGCTGATGTACTTGTCGTCGAAAGTGTAGTTCAGCCCGCATGGTTGATAGTAGTATGATCTGCCGGTTGCTAAGCCGCAATTGATGCTTATGAAATCTGCATCGATCTCCCATTAAAAAGTAACTCATTAGTTATTTGGTGCAACAAATATCTGATTGTTTGGTGTGACAAACCAAGCAAACTCATAACAAAAAATACTATAGAGAGAGAGAGAGAGAGAGCAATATCATTGGGTTTTCCTCTCAGTCTTGATCCCACCATGTCGTTCTCGATCCCATAACAAATCAACATGATATTAGATTAGGATCTCTGATCCAGGCCCTATTCATTTATGTTTTCACAAAACATAGATATATAACTCGTTTTCTATTCTTCAATCCAATTTCTAATCGTTTAAACAAGGCTCTGATTTGCGAAGAAATGAGAATTGATTCAAGTGATCCTTTGTACTTGCATACAAGCGTCCTTCCATCACGCCAACGGTGACAAACGGGTTGACACTGCAAGATGCATTGTTGTCAATCTTCGAGTGTAATCTCTTATTAGTGGGAGGAGACTCGAGGTTGAATGTTCTCTTTACACTAAAATTTTTCTGTATGCATGGTCCATATTTGAAGATGTCATTGAGGATTAGACATGAGCAAGGGTCAAAGTTCGACCCTCTGGGTCATAGTCTAGGTGGGTTAAGGGTTAGGGTTAGGGTCGTGCTGATTTGACCCGCTGATCCAGCGGGTTGAAACCAAAAGGTCGACCCTCTGGGTCATCTATTTTTTTCAAAAAATCGAGGTGAAGAGGGAAGATGAATTCAACATTATAAAATGGTGGAGTCGTCCGAAGAGATCCCAATTTTCTACTCCCTAGTCAATTGCTCATAAAATAATCGCCGCTCCTTGCTCAACGGTAGCGGTAGAGGAGCGTTTTATTCAATATAGTCATATATTAAGCGAGAAGAGATCGAGAGTCTTGTCCGAGATCCTGGAAGATCAAGTTTGCCTAAACTATTGGAAAAGGGTAAAGATGAGGAATCAAAAGAATGGTCACTTAATTGAGTCAGACTCGGATGAGGAGCTCAACGATGACACAATGGTCAGGAGCTCAGAAGCAGAGCAAGGCGAAGAGTCCTAGCATGGGATAAGGTAAGTGGGGATCAGAACGAAGGTAAAGAACTACGTGAGCGCTTTGATTCCTCTTCTCCGAGAGGAACATAGACAACTAGAAAACCGATCAAAGCCCTTCTTCCTTTTTCTTTTTCTTTTTTAAACTTAAATTTTTTTTTTAAATTAAATGACTTCATTGAGGCCATGGGTGGAAGTTGCCCCCCCAATCAAAAACAAAATTTTATATACACATTTCTCTTGTTGATAGCTTCGATTTAATATATTATAAGCTCAAATCTGACACCTGAGTAAAAAGTTATAAACGTTTCAAGACTGAACTGATATAAATTATTTTCCACATTATTAATTACCAAATCGGTATACTTCTATCTTAATTATCATTTGATAAACTTCATATGTTAATATGATGATACAATATTCATAATATTATTGATGATTTTTCCACATTATTTTATTCTAATTATACAATATTCATAATATTATTGATGATTTTTTTTGGCAAAAAGGGTTTAATTTTTCTCCCCATCAACTAATCGTTTCATGATCCGCCTCAGACTATTTTGTTAGAAGGGTGGATCCAACATTATAGCAACAAAAATATCTCATAAGACTCTTGTTTTCACACAACTTGACTAGGGTTTTTCAAAATCTCACATGGTATCAAAGCATGGCTGAATCAGATTAGTTTCCATGGCTTTGAGTTAGACTTAAAGAGATTGAGATCCTTAGACTAAACAGGAAAGAAAATGTTCAAGTATTGTCCCAATCAAGTGGGTTGTGGTTGAGGGAGTATGAAAGGATATATGGGTCTTCTCACATTAGAGAAACAAGAGAAAAAATAACATAAAATTATAAGAGAACATCAAGTACCTACACATTGGCTTAAGTTTTTATGTTATAAGGTTAGAATCCAACCTTATAAAAATGACCCAAAAAAATGAGGACAATAAACCCAACATGACTCCCGTTTTTAAATGACCCGATTGAGGTTTCTTGATGGGGCAAGGAAGGGATAGGTCCAAGTAAGTCGGGACAATTTCTTAACTCTAGTTTGGGTTAAAAGAGATCGAGAATATTGAAAACTATTGTGAAAAACAAAAACCATAAAAAAAACCCAAGAAAAAAATGGTCGAGCTAAACAGATATTGAAATGCTTAGACCAAAGAAAAAAATGTTCAAGTGCCAACCCGACTAGGAGGGTTTCACTTGAAAGGACATGTTAAGAAGGATCTCATCAACATCGGATTGGTAGAGTAAAAATACCACAAAAATATAATGGAAGATAAAACCCATATACATTGACTTAAGTGTTTGCGTTACAAGGATGAATCTTGGCCTTATAATAAAAAAAAATAAAGATTGAGATGCTCGAACCAATGGAAACAAAATGTTCAAGTGTCAGCTAGAGTAGACAACGTTAATTACACTTGTGGAAACGTGAAGAGACCAAAAAGAGAAGTATGAACTATATAAAAAAGAACTTTATATAAGCCGATGTGTTACTCTTTCTATTTTTCAGTTGATTTTCGAATAAAATCTCACTCGATAAATATACTTGACTACTAGCACATTTGTACATATATAAAAGTATTGAAATTGACAATAAGAAGACCATTACTTATTCAACTGACTACTATTGGATGGTTTACCTACGTCTCTGCGGGTTTGTACCACCGATGCTGAAACCGACAAGCAGTGCAGTATGATTTCTAGGAGGAACAAATAGATGAACGGAAACAAAATAGTTGACACCATAGGAACAACGACCATCAATTGATCTCACACTAATAAAATTTACTTCTCACTCATAATTTGTATGTGATTCTAAATACATAGATGCTCAATTTTAAAGGAACACTCGTTCCTTATTATCTATCAAAATAAAGCACCTTTTTACATTTCAATAAATTTTACTAATGACCCTAAATAAACTCTTAACTAATAGCATAATATTGACTAATGGTAATTAATTAATTAATCAATCAATCAATTATCATAATATATATTAAAGAAGAAGTCGCATGAGACACATGACATTATACGCATAAGATAATCAATATATCTATATATGCATAAGATAAAATTTGACTCAATTTGATTAAATATGGATATATTTTTAGAAGATATTAACTAATTTTAAAGACTACGGAGTATTATATAAGATAAGATTTTACCTATTTTCGCTATATATGAACATATTTTGAAAAGATAATAACTTTATCAATATATTACATGGTCATACTAATTAAATAACTTTAATTTATCAATAACTTCATCAATATGAACATATTTTTAGAAGATAACAAATTTTGATGAAATTGAAATAGAGAAAATTTGCGCCGAAGGAGCAAATTTTTGACCATATTGAGGGAGTGTCCCCCAAGTGTGGCAAATTGGGGATTTGTCCACCAAAAATTTTTTGGACAAAATTACCCCTCTAATCTAAACCTAATCTTATATCCTCCTCTCCGTTTCAGCACAAGGTAAAAAAAAACCTGATCTCCTTCCTCGTCCTCCATCTCCTTCCTCAATCGCAACAACAGAGATGAAGCCTCCCATCGCTCTCTTCCTCTCGCTCTCTTCCTCTCCGGTGACCTACGACCTTGATTGTGTTCGTGATGATCGAACGTCGCTGACCGCTTGTTAAGATCGTTCCAGATCTGGTTGGATCTTCAAACCGCTCTCTCTTTGGATCTCGCTCAAATCCCTCCGATCTTCTATATGGATGTGCTCTGATCTTCATTGAGGTCCTGGTTGCGAGATCGGGGAGTTTGAGGCCTTTTCAACGGTGAATCAGGAGGCGGCCGATGCGACAATCATGAGGAGGATGATGCGGTAATGGCGTCTCTCTCCAATGGCGTCTCTTTCCAACGGCGAATCGATCTCTTTCCAATGGCGTCTCCAATGCGGCAAGTAGGAGGAGGCCGATGCGGAAATCGATCCGCCGATCGATCTGTGATGTTCGCTAATGTCTGGCTATCTCTCTCTACAGTTTTCGATGGATTCCTCGAGTTCTTTACAGTTTTCGATCGACGGGGTAACAGTGGGCTCTGCAAATGCTAGGTTTCTAGCGAATTTCCGCCGGAAATTGCCACCGGGGCACCTCAATTTCAGATACCAGAGGAGTTCCGAATCTGCCGCCAGTTATCTTGGGAGATGCAATTTGGGGGTGGCAAGAAGAGGTGGTGGTTGCTCTTGGCGGCGGTTGCGTTTAAGATCAGCTGGAAACGATTTTGTTGAATATGAGGAAACGATCGAAAAGAGCAGCGGTTGCGTTTAAGATCAGCGTTTAAGATCAGCGGGAAACGATCAGCGGCTGCGTTTAAGATCAGCGAGAAACGTTTAAGAGTAGGTGGTTGTTGCTCTTGGTGGTTGCTCTTGGCGGCGGTTGCGTTTAGTTCGGAGCACGCTCTTCAGGAAACGATCGAGGTACTTCTTGAGCAATTCATTTCAGCAATTTATTTCAGCAAAATAATATATGTATGCTAATGACCTATTGATTCATTTCAACAAAATAATATATGTGTGCTAATTTCCTCACAGTCTTCTTCACTAATGGATTTATATTTTAATCTCTTTAAGCATTGCACAGTTGCACACAATAGAATAAATACTAAAATGAAGTATAATAGACAGCTTATTTGTGTCTGAACTGCTTGTTTGTTCAAATAAAGGATACTAAGCAACTTGTTTATTTCAAGAAAGTTTATGTCATTTTATACCGTGTATTTGACATGTTGGATATATGATAAAAATATGTTGGCTAAAAATAAAGAAATTGCGTGTTTTCTGTTGTAAGAGGAAATCGAGACTTGTAATAAAATATAAATAATGTAAAGCAAACCAGATTCCGTCTCTTGCAAATGATTACAAGACTCCCTCCCTATGCTGTAGTCGATATCGACAAAGTGATCCTCGATATTGACTACAGATGTCGACAACAGAAACTCAAATCGACAACAGACAGCAAACCCAGACACATAAACTCGATCTCGACAAACCCTTACTCAATATCGACAAAGTGCTACTCGATATCGACTAGAACTCCCTGAGATCGATAAACACAAAAACTTTAAAATTGCAAACTTCGAACACATAACTCAGATTTTGGTGAATAAAATCAATAAACTAAAAGACTTCCAAAGCCAGGGTATCAAGACCACAACGATAACCATGCAAAATAACACATAAAGGCATAAAAGATCATGCTTTTCATCAAATAACTTTCGTTATTAACAAATAGGAAGATAGAGGCTTTCGCATAAACCCTAATTGTTACTAACCCTTTTTCACATAATTAACCCAAGTTGCATTAAGATCACTTTCGCTTGAATAACACAAAAAATGATCACCTTCAACTTTCGCAAAAGAATCATGCTTATAGGAATAGAAGACGAATTGCATAAAAAGATTACAACCAATCGAAGCCAATCGAAGTGGGTGGGCTACTCGCTCTTCATCATCTTACATGGCTACCGTCGGGCTCACCCCGACCCTAGAAGTGGGTGGGCTACTCGCTCTTCATCATCAAGAAACTCATCAATAAACCAAAGGAAATAACTTGAATTAAATAAACTAAAGAAAGCTTACAACCAATCGAAGCCAAATCCGCTTTTGCCTTTCCAACTTCTCTCGCCACAAGCTCTCTTCTCTACTCTCTCTATGTAACTAATTGTAACTGAAATTGAATTTGTGATGGTATGAATAAAACTGAGCCCCTAAGGCTTTATTTATAGTGCTCAAACCCCGCTAATCAAGGAAAGAACAACTATATCTATATCTAAATCTCTTTATCTAAAAGCTTAAAGCTAGATAAATAAATGGAATAACATAAATAAATCCAAAAAGAAAATTATCTCTAAAGTAGCAAAATATCTTCTTGTGTGGGTAGATCTTCTCTCCATAGATAGGACTTGATAGGTGTGGATGGATGTGGATAGAATCGGACTTCTTCGGCTCCAAGCAAAGCCAGCTCGACACAGACAGCAAACCGCGTAAAGCGGCTCCGGATAGCGCTCCTCGATATCGAGTAAACTACTCGATATCGAGTAAAGTTGACGTCGACTTCAGCTGGCTTGGTGATGTCGGGTAGCAGGTTCTCGATCTGGCTCGACATGAGGTTCTGGGGTCCTCAATATCGACAACTTTCGTCGATATTGAGTAAACTTGTGTCATCTTTTATGTTTATAGTCTTGGTCGAGTAACTCTTCCCCGATACTGGCTCGCAAATGTGGCGCTGAGGTTGTCGATATCGAGTAAGATCCTCGATATCGAGTAGATGCTGCTCAACGTCTCCTGGTCTGCGGCTTCTCGACTTGGTATGGCAACTCGACTCAGGGCATGGCTTCAGGGTGTTGTCGATATCGAGTAAGCTACTCGATATCGAGTAGAGCTCCGGAGTCGGGTTGGCTTTGTCTTCAGCTTTCCTCGATCAGCTCCTACTCGACCAGCACTGCTCGATCATCTTTTGTCGATATCGAGTAACTCTTGGCTCCAGCTTGATTCGTCCTGGTTCTGTCGTTCTTTGACCTTGGACTTCTGTAGTTGACTTCCGAGCTTTTCCAACTTTTCTCAAAACTGCTGTAAATTGCCTCGAATTCTGCGAATTTAAACAGAAACTGGTGTAGATTCCATAATTTGGCAAATAAACATAAACTACATAGATTCTGTACTATTCTAGCCCAAATGCATGAAATGTATGCAGAAAACGATATAAAAGTTACTGTAAAACATGGCAGATTCGGCTCACAACATTTTCTTTCACGGTGCAGCTAGTTAAAGATAATGGTTTCCTCCAAACAATTGATCTGATATGATGAGCAGGGTCTGTCATACACGTTTAGAAGCATTACATACTGTATTGATAGTCATAGATGATATGCTGTCGCTATTTGCTAACTTTTAATCAATTTGTAGGCCTTTACAAATGTTGGATTTCTTGCTTTCCCCCTTTTATATTTTTTATATTTATTTTCGCAACAAATAAATACTGGAATGCTAAAATAAATACTGAAATGCTGAATTGAATATTGAAATGCTGAAATGAATACTGAAATGCTTTAAATCTCTTTTAAAAGCCTCTTAGCTCAATAGTAGAGCGATGTGCTATGCACAAATACGTGGGTTTGAATCCTGCACAGGCTAAATTTTATATCCCGTAACACGATTTCAGCAACAATTCCAGCATCAACAACGTTGCTGAAATCGGGGTTTCAACATCAACAACGTTGCTGAAATCGGGATTTCGACATCAACAACGTTGCTGAAACCGGGGGTTTAGCATTAACAACGTTTCTGAACTCAGGGTTTCAGCATCAACAACAATGCTGAGATCGGGGTTTCAGCAACTCCGGTTTCGGCAACGCGAAAAAAAAAACAGTAACGTGAAAAAAAAAACTGCTGAAATATAGGGTGGCACAGGGGTTTCATCAACTCTGGAAACGCGAAAAAAAAACGAAACAAAAGCGAAAAAAAAAACAATAACGCGAAAAGAAAAAAACTGCTGAAACAGAGGGTGGCACATGTGTTTGAGCAACTCATGAAACGTGGAAAAAAGGCGAAAAGAAAGGTAACATGGAGAAAAAAAAACTCAATTTCAGCAATTTCGGTTTCGGTAATTTCGGCAACGTGGAAAAAAAGAACTCAATTTCAGCAACTTCGATTTCATCAGTTTTAGCAACGCGGAAAAAAAAAACTAAATTTTGCAGAAATTTTTTTTTTTGCTAAAAACAAAAATTTCAGCAACTTTATTTTAGGGGTGGACATTTTGCTAATATGGAGAGGGTGGTGGAAATTTTCCTAATAAAGCCCAAAATTTTGGACATCGAGGTAATCACCCCATTGAAATAATACTTAGCATGGTCATACTAATTAAATAACTTTATCAAAAACTTTTTCAATATGAAGAAGATAAAATATTTTGGGTAAATTGAAATAATAATTAGCCGTGTAAAGGTTATCAACTCATGGAATACAATTTTTGTTAATATATTCCCAATAATTTTAGATATGGGTATAATTTTGGAACAATCTAATCACAATTTTTTTTATAGAAGATCTATCGTTTTTGGGGATAAAGAAATAAAATTTTCCTATCTTGAAGGTATTGATATTTCCATATTTAGACGTGATTATCATTCATTCTTTTAGCGTGGTAATTCTGTCACAGTCAAAGATTCATTTTCATTTGTATATATTTATATTTCCATATTTAGACGCGGACCCTTTATTTCTTTCAAGATCTGGGGGTCTTTGCCTGATTTCTTTAAAACGAAAGTTTTCAGAGGAACCCCTTAGCATGAGGGGGTTCCCACAGACGGCGCCAATGAAGAAACTCGAACTAAAAAAGGTCTCTATTTTTAGTGTGACCCGGGAATAAACCCAGTGGTGCCATCAGTATTCCTAATGGACTTACCTGACCCGTATCAAAATAAGCGATACGGCCCAACTTGTGCCGAGGGAATAATCTTATTTTTGGCATTCATAGATATTACCCCCTTACCGAGATTACTTCAGACGAAGCGAGGATCGGCCATTTACCTGTCACCGTTTACTAACTTTTAGGGCTTGACAGTCATAAATTCACGATTCTCTCTTCGGGCTCCCGAACAGCAAAGATGAGTCGAAACTAGCTACCCGCGGATGGGGTTTGGTGCATGTCCGCGGAGTGGTTCTTTACCCATATAAGAGTTTTGAATATCTTGGTTCTTTCTCTCTCTTTCACTTTTTTCTATTTTACTCTTTTCGGGATATTTGATCCAGGTCCGCCTCTTTTCTTCCTTCTCTTTGCCGTCCAAAAGTCCCTTCTCTGTATTTCTTTCTTTCCTTTTATAGCCGATGGGTGATCTATGGACATTTTGCCACGTGGGGTTTGTTGTTCGACACGTGTTCAACTCGTGGGATGAGGGCATGCTTGACACGTATCCCCTTCTTCCGTCCGCGGATGGGACGACTTATGAGGGTGAAAGTTCTTGTTGGATGGCTTATCCGCGGATGATTTCGACATTGCTGGGGATGGCTTTTGAGATGATATTTTGCCTTTTGCTTCAACTATCTTTTATATTTATACATGATGCGGGCCGACAACTCTAGTATAGAAAACATCTGACTTTCTATGGAAATCTCATCCTTGCGTCGTCCCATCAGCAATGGGCTTTTTACTTTCTTGCGTTGACCCATTAAACGCCCATTAGGCCCATTTTTTTATGGAAGTTCAAAAGTCGGTAAATTCCCTATAAGTTACCCCGTTCCGTTATTTATTTCACATTTTTCCTCTTCTGATTTTCAGAAAATTTTGTTCTTATGTGCAGTTTGGTTTTCCGGTGGTGGTCTTCCGGTCTCCGACCGCTGCTCATTTGAAGTTTCCGGCAAAGTTCTTCCTGATATTCGAGGTATTTATTCTTGTTTTGTTTTGTTCTTTAGGTTCTTCTTTTTCCAAAAAAAAATTCTTTTAATCTTTCTGATGGGTTTATCGAGAATTCGGGTGAGATTTTGTTTCTGAATCTGTTTTTGATGGAAGTTTTGTTTCGTGTGAGTAAATCTTCATAAAATTTTCTCTAGTTTCTTTGGGGATGGCTAACATCAGCGGGGAGCATGATGTGTTGGATGATTTTGAGAGAGGAGAAGGGTGGAGAGGTGATGTCGCTTCGTCTTCTCAACCGCATCAAACTCAAGAGATTCTTTCCTCTTCTTCTGAGAGTTCTTCTTCTAGCTCTGATGGTATCTCATCAGCATCATCTTCCGCCACATCTACATCGACTCCAAATCGGGTTGGTCCTACAGGCAGCCCTATTAAGGTGAGAAGGCGTCGGAAGCGTACTGACCCTGATTACTATTTTTCTCCTTACAGAGTTTCTTCTTCTTCGAAGGGATGCGCGAGAGATGAAAATTATGTTGATGAGGTGGATCAGGTGCTTGTTCTTCCGAGGACGTGGGTCTTTCTTCCACTTCTCATCATGTGGACGTTGATCAAGAGGTTGAAACTATTTGGATTCCTTACGAGGCTCCCTGTTGTGAGCGGAATTTGCCATGTTTTACAGTAACTTTTATATCGATTTCTGTATACATTGCATTCATTTGGGATTAGATAGTACAGAATCTGTGTAATTTATGTCTATTTGCCAAAATTATAGAATCTACACCAGTTTCTGTTTAAATCGCAGAAATCGAGGCGTTTTACAACAATTCTACAGAAGGTCGGAAAAGCTCGGGAAACCACTACAGAAGTCCAAGGTCAAAGCAGCAGAACAAGTCTGAGAGTCGAGACTACTCGATCTCGAGTAAAGCCTACTCGACCTAGACGAGCATGTCCGGGCACAGCCTGGTCGACAAAGCCATGATCGAGAACCAAGCTCCCCGAGCTCCGAAGCCAACCCGATCTCGAGGACCGTTACTCGAGGTCGACGAAGCCACAACACCAGATCCGGAGTCCCTCGAGGAGAGCTGCTCGAGAAACCCTAGTCGGCGAGCCACCGTACTCGAAGTCGACTAGGGCTTGTCGAAGTCGACGAGCGCCTGAGTCCTTGTCCGAGCCGGTCGAGCACACCAAACCGAGGACGAGAAGCCGAGCCACCTCTACTCGATCTCGACTAACCCTTGTCGAGATCGACGAGCCGCCCTGAGCCATGTCCGAGCAACCCGAGGAGATCCACCCGAGGGAGTCTAGTCGATGACCCAACCCTTGTCGAGGTCGACAAGGCGTGGTCGAGGTCGACAAGCACCCAGGTGCCCAGGTCCGAGCACATCGAGCACCAGCGAGCCGAGGCGACCAACCCTACTCGAGGTCGAGTAAGGCCGTATCCAGAATCTTCTCGACGAGCCCTTGTCCGAGTAGAATTGGATTCCTTGGTGCCGAAGACGGAAAATTCTATCCGAAGTTGCTGAAATCTATCCGATCTATCAAGTCTATCCATGGAAGGAGCAAGATCTATCATCATGAAGACATGTTTCCTATTTAGTTTTATCTTTTCCGTTATAGATTTAATTCCATTATGTCATTTATTTATCTTTCAAGCAATTTAGATATAGATAGATATCTTCTTTCCTAGAATAGCTAGGGAATGAAGGCTATAAATAAGGCCCTAGGGGGCTCAGTTTTATTCATTCAATTCTAGATTCAATTCCGAGAGAAGTAAGTAGTTCCACAGAGACGATTTAGGGAGTTCAAAGGTTTTAGGGTTTTGGCATTCGACGAGAGTTGGATTGCCGGGATTGTAAAGTCTTGGAATTTAGTTTAATGCAAGTTAGTTCTTTTCATCAATCAATGTCTGCGATTGTGATGAGGCGTGAGTAGTCCACCCACTTCTGGGGCTGGGGTGAGCCCGACGGTGGCCATGTGAGGCGATGCGATAAAGGTCAGATCTTTTTGTGCGATTCATCTTCTATCCCTATGAGCAGGATTCTTTTGCGAGAGTTGAAGGTGATTCTTGTTGTGTTATTGAAGCGAAAGTTATCTTAATGCAACTTGGATTAATTATGTGAGAAGGGTTAGTAGCAATTAGGGTTTATGCGAGAGCCTCTATATGCCTATTTGTTAATGACGAAAGTTATTTGATGGAAAGCATGATCTTTTATGCCTTTATATGTTGTTTTGCATGGTTATCGTTGTGGTGTTGAAACCCTAGCCTTGGAGGTCTTTTAATATATTGATTTATTTCATAAAAATCCTGAGTTTTGGTTCGAAAATCTGCGATTTTGTCTTTTACTGTTTCTTGTCGACATAGACCACTGTTTGTCGATCTCGAGTACTGTTCTTGTCGAGGTCGAGGAGGGGTTGTCTAGGTCGAGTTGATTTGCTCCTGTCTTTGTCGATTTTCAAGTTTCTGGTCGACCTAGACGAAGCTTCGTCGAGATCGAGTTACCTCTTGTCGATCTCGAGTTGGGTTTGTCTTAGTCGAGTTGGTTTTCTGTTTTCTTTTATCGACTTTCACTTTCTGTACTCTGTGTCGAGCAACCCTTGTCGATCTCGACAAGCTTGTGGTCGAGATCGGGTACGACTTTCTGTCTTTGCTCTTGTCCTTTGCTTTGCTTTTATTTCTGTCTTTAGTTTGTTCTTTGCTTTTATTTCAGTTGCCCTTGCCGGGTTATTTGTCTTTTCTGCTTCTGTGTTTGTTTCTGTCTTTCTGCTGCTTCTGTGAGAATTTACAGCTACCTGAGAACTGCTGACGTGCTTCCTCGTGGATTCGATCCTGACTTTTCTCTTACTACAACGGGAGGAAGTCTTGTATTTATTTGCTGAGACAGGGGAGTCAATCTGAACTATATTTTACATATTTATTTCATACTTGACACATCCTCCTGCAACAACAAATTGGCGCCGTTGCCGGGGAAGCAATCAATCGCGCCTTAGGTAGTCAGTTCTCACTGTTTCTTTGAGTTAGATTGCAGGTGTATGCATCGTTCTGGTCAAACACTTGAGTTTGACAGCTTAGACGAACCGGAGCGCTACCTACACATCCACTCCAAACTCAAAAGGATCATGTCGGCCGCTGAAACACAGGAACAGCTGATCGCTAGGCTTACCAGGGAACTAGCCGCAAGGGATGCCGCTATCAACGCTAAAGATGCTGCTATCGCCGCTGAGAGAGCAGCAAGGGAACAAGCACAGGCTGAGCTTGCCCAGTATCCAACCACGGCAGAGGACTACATGCATCCAACTCTCGTCGTGCCTGAATCGGCGATTCTAATCCCTGAAAACTCTTTTGAAATTCGCACTCAATTTCTTATAGAGCTTAAAAATAATGCCTTTTACGGCAGATTTAATGAGTGTCCTCTTGAACATATTACTAACTTTCATGATATGTGCCGTACTCTTGCAGAAGGCACAACTCTGGAATATGTCAAGATGAAATCTTTTCGCTGGTCGCTCGCTGGACCTGCACTGAAATGGCTGGAAGGGCTGAAGGCAAGATCACTCACAACCTGGGCCCATGTAGAGCAAGAGTTTCTGAACAAATTCTTCCCACCTGCCAAAACAGCACATCTCCGCCAGAAAATCACCGCCTTTAAACAGCAGAAAGGGGAACCGCTGGCAAGGGCATGGGAGCGCTACAAGGAACTGTTACGATCTTGCCCTACTCATGGACAGCCACCCTACATCATTCAGGAGATCTTCTTCAACTCTGTTGATCAAGTCACTAAGGACAGAATCAACAATTATACTCGCTATGAGTATCTGACAATGCCGCCCAGTGACGCATGGGGAGTACTGGAGAAGCTCACTACCTACGACAACAAGTATGGGTCTACTGCAACTTATGAAGAGAACCCATACGCCAGGCCAGCACCATCCATGCCCCTCTATGAACCATCAAAAGAGATTGATCCAGATGTCAGGGAGCAATACTACAGAGACCAGAATAGGAAGCTCATCAAGCAAGTCAAATATCTCTCTGTCAACCAACCTTGCATAGAATGCGGATCGCAAAGGTACACCACTCCTGAGTGCCCACACACAGAGCAAGTCAGATTGGCAGAGCACCATGAGGATGTAGCTTACGCAGGGGGACCCAATCGCTACATGGGGGACCAAAGGTTTCAGCAACCACAGTGGAACCAAGGTGTCCCTAGGAATCCCCCGCCCTACAGAGCTCCAGGACATCCAGAAAGGGAACAGAAAAAGGATGATATACAGCTGGTACTGGAGGAAATACGGAGAAACCACACAGAAACTAGGCAGTCATTCAACTCCGTTTATACTCAGATGCAAGGTGTCAACTCTAGGCTTGGGGAAATTGATATCTGGCGGAAAACAGTTGATACACAGATTGGTCAGCTAGCAGCAGGAATCCCCAGACAGTCAGGCGCACTCCCTGGATCTTCAGAACCAAATCCTAAGGGAAAGACTGGGCACGTCGCTGCTGTAAAACTCAGAAGCGGCCATCAACTGCAAGAGCCAGAGGTTGGAAAGCAGCAGAACAACGAAGATCAGCAAGTCGACCTCGACAAATCCGTAGTCGATCTCGACAAGGCCGTACTCGACCTCGACAAGACTCTCGTCGATCTCGAGGAGAAATTGCCAGAAACTTCGTCTGCGCCGAACAGCAACTCGACTGCACCCAATCCAGTCGATCTCGACAAGCCTCTTGTCGATGTCGAGGAGCCCCTGGTCGAGAAATCTGCAGCAACTCCGACGTCTGTTCTGACTCCGAATCAAAAAAAGAAGCTGCCTTTCCCCACGAAATCTCTAAAGGACCCAGCAGAGAAAAAGTTTCAGCGCTTCATCAAGATGCTTCAGAAGCTGAACGTCACCATCCCCTTCACAGAAGCTCTCAATGAAATGCCGTCCTACGTCAAGTTCCTGAAGGAGATTCTGAGCAAAAAGCGATCGATGGCAGAAATCACAGAGGAGTGCAGCCATCTGGACATATTGGAGAAGAGGCCGGATCCAGGTAAGTTTGCTATAACTATTGGATTTGGTCCATACAAAATTAATGCCCTATGTGATCTTGGAGCCAGTGTTAGTATTATGCCTTTAACGATTTGGTCCAAGATTAAGATAGGTGCCCTGGAGCCTGTGGATGCTAGACTATACATGGCCAACAACACAGTGATCATTCCAACATGCATGGTGGAAAATGTACCAGTACAAGTAGGTAAATTCTTCGTTCCTACTGATTTCCTAATTGTTGATATGCAAGAAGATCCTGCTTGTCAAATTATTCTAGGAAGACCATTCTTGGCAACAGTGGATGCCAACATAAGCGTAAGGAAAGGAGTGCTCACCTTCAACATCAGCGATGAGGTAATTGAGTATTCCTTTAATAAAACTGAAAGGCATGCAGGTCCAATGGAAGAGGTCAAATCTATCTCAGCTGGCTACATCACCTGCGGGGAACCCAAGGTCAGAAATATGACCCCTGAGGAGATAGAAAAAAGGGACATGGAGGCCCAGGTGGAGGAGATCATGGCAATCCTCAAGGAAAACACAGAGAATCCCATTGACACAGACCAAGGTAAGTCCTTGTGGATTCATTATTTTTCGGATGCCTTGACAGGAGCTAAGTATGGGGTCAAGATCGACCAGGGCTCCTCGACATCGAGTAGAACCCTAGTCGATCTCGACCAGACCAAGGAGACTCCACCAGCGCCAGCTTCGTCGAGCAGCGAACCAGACAAGCCGGGTCTACTCGAAGTCGACAACACTCTCGTCGATCTCGACCACCCCTCGGAGAGCCCAGCGCCGCCTTCCTCGACGAGCAAGCCACTAGGAGGAGAAGGCTACTCGACCTCGAGTAGCCTTGTCAAGGTCGACCAACACTCAGCACCACCCGGGCCATCTTCATCGACGACGCTGACTGCAGGACCAGAACCCTCGTCGACCTCGAGTAGCCTTGTCGAGGTCGACCACCGCCAGGCGCCACCAGATCCTGTGTTCTCGAGGAGCATCCCACCAGGAGCAGAGTCCTTGTCGAGGTCGACCAGCCAACTCGAGGTCGACAAGACCTGTTCTTCCTCGACTTCTGACTCTTCGACCAGACCACCACCAGAGCCTGTAGTCTCGTCGATCTCGAGGAGCCCTAGTCGAGATCGACCAAACACCGTAGTGCCCGATTCCGTTTCCGCAAAGGTAAGTCAAGGTATGGATCTTTCTTCTCCTATTTCCATCAAAGATTTATCTATACATGGGAGAGGTCTGCCTTGGTATGTGCGATTGTGCAGGATTTCCAATGATGAGCCTAAGGAGTATGAAGTTGGAGACAAGCTCTATGTCTCCAAATCAAAGGATCATTGGTTTCCCAACAAATTCAACAAGAAGCGGATGGGACCGTTTGTGGTGAACAAGATCCATTCTGGAGGATTACAGCTGATGGACAAGAATGGAGTCTTATTTGAGGCCCAAGCTACATGGGCCCTGCAGATGCCACCTTGAGCATTAATGAAAGTCGGCCTAGCGACTATAAAATCTAGAGCGTGTACATAGACTTTTTAGGACATTTGAGACTTTGTTTTTATTTTTGCTATTATGGGTATATGTCTTCTACATTTTCAGGTCCATGGATGGAATCAAGCAACACTAAAACTCGGCCAGGAGGTGCTCCATTCGAAATTTTGCGGCTCTGCACTCATGTCTTGTGAGTTTCTTTCTTTACCCTTTACATTGTTTTTATACAGTGAGGACACTGTAATGTTTAAGTATGGGGTGGGGGAAGGGCTTACTTTATGCATATTTTCCATATTGTGTATTATTTCTTAGAATTGCTACGTGGCTATTTTGGAATGCATTATTTGATTTATGTGCCTATATGCATGTTTTCCAAAAATTTGAGAAAAATGACCCCCATTGAAATTTTGAATAATGTCATGGAAGCTTATATTGGACTCGACGATGCAAAATTGGATTCATTAGAGATATATCATGAAATTGCCTAGTAAAGGGAAGTCACAATGAAGTGCATTATTTTCTTGAAAACCATGAAAGGAGGTAAAATTTGAATTTGCTTTTGACATGTTGCATAATAAGATGATGGAGGACTTTATATTTCCATATAATGCTCATTGTAAATTCCTAGCCATACCTATGCTTATGTATCACAAAAGCCATAATATGCCTTATTTCAAATATTGCTCCACATGAACTAAATATTTGCCATTCTTTACCTTATCCGGGGATTATGTTGAGAATGATGTTACATTATGGAGATGTTATATGGTGTTTGTGTTGTTATCATATTTGGAGTTTGGAAGGAAATTGTTTGAATATATGGAAAATTTAATGAGTGAAAGAAAATCCAATCACCTCAGGAGATAAAGGTAGATTGACCCTGCTCTCTGAGATAATAGTTTGGAGAGATGGGACACATTGTGAGGAGTCCAAAGCACTAAGTATCCGGGGCCATTCATGACACCCATGTTTGCGACTCGCGAGAAGGCAGTGCTGAGGTTAGAGAGGTAAAAGCATTATTATTGAGAAAAGCATTATGAAAGGTGATGAATCAAAGGGAAGAAGGAATGTGGAAATTCAATTTGGAAAGTACTCCATTTCCCCGGATCAAAAGCACCACATTGCCAAATATTGCCCACCTTTAGCCTTTTACCAATCTACTCCTTCATGAGCTTAAATTAAAGTCTTCTTGATTATCAATGCTTTGTCACTTATATTGTTTTTGCATTACCCTCCTTTTGTGAGTAGATGTTGCTTTTACATATTTGCACATGCATGGATCTGTGACACTAGTACCTTTTCGAGGATGGTAATTGACTGCAGGGACATATAAGAATGAATCTAAGATGTTGAGAGTTTTTATTTCTTCCCCTGAATGACAAATAAAAGTATTCCTTGAGGACAAGCAAGCTTAAGTATGGGGTGTTTGTTGTGAGCGGAATTTGCCATGTTTTACAGTAACTTTTATATCGATTTCTGTATACATTGCATTCATTTGGGATTAGATAGTACAGAATCTGTGTAATTTATGTCTATTTGCCAAAATTATGGAATCTACACCAGTTTCTGTTTAAATCGCAGAAATCGAGGCGTTTTACAGCAATTCTACAGAAGGTCGGAAAAGCTCGGGAAACCACTACAGAAGTCCAAGGTCAAAGCAGCAGAACAAGTCTGAGAGTCGAGACTACTCGATCTCGAGTAAAGCCTACTCGACCTAGACGAGCATGTCCGGGCACAGCCTGGTCGACAAAGCCATGATCGAGAACCAAGCTCCCCGAGCTCCGAAGCCAACCCGATCTCGAGGACCGTTACTCGAGGTCGACGAAGCCACAGCACCAGATCCGGAGTCCCTCGAGGAGAGCTGCTCGAGAAACCCTAGTCGGCGAGCCACCGTACTCGAAGTCGACTAGGGCTTGTCGAAGTCGACGAGCGCCTGAGTCCTTGTCCGAGCCGGTCGAGCACACCAAGCCGAGGACGAGAAGCCGAGCCACCTCTACTCGATCTCGACTAACCCTTGTCGAGATCGACGAGCCGCCCTGAGCCATGTCCGAGCAACCCGAGGAGATCCACCCGAGGGAGTCTAGTCGATGACCCAACCCTTGTCGAGGTCGACAAGGCGTGGTCGAGGTCGACAAGCACCCAGGTGCCCAGGTCCGAGCACATCGAGCACCAGCGAGCCGAGGCGACCAACCCTACTCGAGGTCGACAAGACCTTGTCGAGGTCGAGTAAGGCCGTATCCAGAATCTTCTCGACGAGCCCTTGTCCGAGTAGAATTGGATTCCTTGGTGCCGAAGACGGAAAATTCTATCCGAAGTTGCTGAAATCTATCCGATCTATCAAGTCTATCCATGGAAGGAGCAAGATCTATCATCATGAAGACATGTTTCCTATTTAGTTTTATCTTTTCCGTTATAGATTTAATTCCATTATGTCATTTATTTATCTTTCAAGCAATTTAGATATAGATAGATATCTTCTTTCCTAGAATAGCTAGGGAATGAAGGCTATAAATAAGGCCCTAGGGGGCTCAGTTTTATTCATTCAATTCTAGATTCAATTCCGAGAGAAGTAAGTAGTTCCACAGAGACGATTTAGGGAGTTCAAAGGTTTTAGGGTTTTGGCATTCGACGAGAGTTGGATTGCCGGGATTGTAAAGTCTTGGAATTTAGTTTAATGCAAGTTAGTTCTTTTCATCAATCAATGTCTGCGATTGTGATGAGGCGTGAGTAGTCCACCCACTTCTGGGGCTGGGGTGAGCCCGACGGTGGCCATGTGAGGCGATGCGATAAAGGTCAGATCTTTTTGTGCGATTCATCTTCTATCCCTATGAGCAGGATTCTTTTGCGAGAGTTGAAGGTGATTCTTGTTGTGTTATTGAAGCGAAAGTTATCTTAATGCAACTTGGATTAATTATGTGAGAAGGGTTAGTAGCAATTAGGGTTTATGCGAGAGCCTCTATATGCCTATTTGTTAATGACGAAAGTTATTTGATGGAAAGCATGATCTTTTATGCCTTTATATGTTGTTTTGCATGGTTATCGTTGTGGTGTTGAAACCCTAGCCTTGGAGGTCTTTTAATATATTGATTTATTTCATAAAAATCCTGAGTTTTGGTTCGAAAATCTGCGATTTTGTCTTTTACTGTTTCTTGTCGACATAGACCACTGTTTGTCGATCTCGAGTACTGTTCTTGTCGAGGTCGAGGAGGGGTTGTCTAGGTCGAGTTGATTTGCTCCTGTCTTTGTCGATTTTCAAGTTTCTGTCTTTTTTTCTGTTTCTGGTCGACCTAGACGAAGCTTCGTCGAGATCGAGTTACCTCTTGTCGATCTCGAGTTGGGTTTGTCTTAGTCGAGTTGGTTTTCTGTTTTCTTTTATCGACTTTCACTTTCTGTACTCTGTGTCGAGCAACCCTTGTCGATCTCGACAAGCTTGTGGTCGAGATCGGGTACGACTTTCTGTCTTTGCTCTTGTCCTTTGCTTTGCTTTTATTTCTGTCTTTAGTTTGTTCTTTGCTTTTATTTCAGTTGCCCTTGCCGGGTTATTTGTCTTTTCTGCTTCTGTGTTTTTTCTGTCTTTCTGCTGCTTCTGTGAGAATTTACAGCTACCTGAGAACTGCTGACGTGCTTCCTCGTGGATTCGATCCTGACTTTTCTCTTACTACAACGGGAGGAAGTCTTGTATTTATTTGCTGAGACAGGGGAGTCTATCTGAACTATATTTTACATATTTATTTCATACTTGACACATCCTCCTGCAACAAAACTCCCCCTATTGGTGCATCGGAAACTCCGAAAATGATCCGTTCCAAAGAAAACTTGACTGATTTGGATACCCCTTTGTACGACCTAAGGGATTTAGACACTTGTCTTTTTCTTGGAGATTTTAAGCCTTTGCCGCCTCTGTCTGATCGCCCGTTAGTTATAGCTGAAAGGATTCACCCGTGGAGATCTCATGTGGATGAACTAAGGGGGTGTACTACTTTGCTCGGTCTGGCGGATCTTGACGCCATTTCTCGAGTCTTTCCATGGCCCGCGGGGCTGAAATTTTGTCTTCCTGAGGAGGGGGGAGGTTGTTTGGACGCTTATGAGGATTGTTTGGTTGTTTACGCGGCCAGCTTGTCTCAGGGTTTTCGACTTCCTTTACATCCCTTTTTCTCGGAGTTCTTGAGTAAATATAACTTAATCCCTGCTCAGATTGTTCCCAACGGTTGGATGTTTTTTAATAGCTTTGTCATGAGGTGTAAGGAGATCAGTGTTGCTCCTTCCTTGAAGTTTATGTTTAGTATCTTTTCTTTGAAAAAGGGGACCCAGGATTCGAGGTTTTATCAGTGCAACTCTAGCTGTGGTTATATGGAGAGGCTTTCTAGTAAGCCTAATTGGAAATATAAGTGGTTCCTGGTCCGCGACAGATCTGGAAATGGTTTTAATTGTCAGACCGTCCCAGGGCGCTTTTGTCCTGTGAAAAAACCAATCGTTCCCAATCTTTCTGAGTTTAAACAATCGTTTTCTCACACACCTAGGTTCCCCTGGTCTAAGATGCTTTCTGCGTTGCGTCTTGAGATGGCTGGTTTGAGTCTTCCTCATCCTCGACTAGGTGTCTCTTTTGTTTTCAATATTTCTTTGAGAGTTCTAGTCTTTGTGTTCTAAATTTGGTTAATTTTGATAGTTTATTTATCTTTGGATGTTTTTGTATTCAGATACAATGGATTTGGACTCTCTTTTGAAGCGTCATAAAGCAAGATCTGAAAAGAAGAAGAAGACGAGTTTAGATATCCGTGATCCCCCTGCCCCTCTCTCAGTTCTTGAGGTGGCTCCGATCACTGATATGACCATAGCAGGAGAAACTGGCGCCTTGGTAGGGTCCTCTTCATTAGTTCCTTTGTCGTCCATCTACCCCTGAAACTTCGAAGAAGAAGAGAAAAGTTAGCATAGTTGTTGGGTCATCTGCCGCGGATGAAACGGGGCTCTTTCTTGACGGTGAAGCGACTCTTCGCGAGTTTTCCATTCCAGGTTTTGATATGGTTGACCTGCGAGGTCTTGCCTTTCCAGCCAAGAAACGTTGCCTTCATAAGCAAGGATATGTTAAGCGATTAGATGCCGTTAATCTTTCGACTAAATTTGACCGTCTTAACCAGTGGGTAAGTTTTTATATTCCGCGAGTTACCTTTTGTTTTTGTTTTTAGAAAAAATCCGCTGCGGTTTAACTTTGGCCTTTTTATTATTTGTCTTGTTTGATCGGTTTTTGGTTTCAGCTGAGGGTGATTCAACATGACGTTGAAAGACGTTTGGTGTGTGGTGAAGAGGGCCTTAGTAAGAAAGATGAGGAGATTAAGAGATTGTCTCACCAACTGCGGATCCTTGGGAACACCGTTGGTGACCCAGCTTCGCTTGAGAAATTTAAAAAGAGGTCCGTGGAACTTCATGAAGAATTGCAGACACAAAAAAAAAGCTATGGCGGTTTTGAAGAAAGAACGTGATGATCTGAAAACATCTTTGGACGTTGTCAACTCTCGCGTCAAAGAACTTGAGGTTGCGGAAGGGTGTTCGCGGGAGCTTCTTCAAACAAAGCAGGCCAGTATCGATAAGCCGGAGGAAGATTTTTCTATCCTTCGTGAGGAGAAATCTATTACTAAACAGGAGCTTGATAATATCAAAGCGCGCTTGGACCAAGATGTGGCTCTTCAGTGGAATCAATATCCTGAGGGTTTGGCTTATCTATCTTCTGAGTGGGTCAATACTGAAGCTGGCGTATCTTTTCTGTCTTCTGTAGCCAAAACCTGTCTCTAGACTCCAAAAGGCGTTAGCATTCTAAAAGACAAATGTTTTAGCTACTTTCGGAAGGGAATGGTCGCGGGGATTAACCAAAGCGTAGCACGCTCGGCAGCTCATCCTGGAGTTCATTTAGAGAAATTTGAGCCAAACATGACCAATGCCGATTGGGGGCTTTCAAAGGAGGAGATGGCCGCGGAGGAGTCATATTCCGAGGATGAAGATGTCGAGGACGCTAGTGACGAAATTGAAACGACGACCACCGCAAATTGATCTTTGATGTTTTAGTTTTAGCTTGGTAAATTGGGAATGAAACTTTTCTGGACTTGGGAACCTGTGTTGGTTCCCTTTTTTGGCGCTCCTATGATATACTTGTTTTTTTTTGTGAATTTGGTCTTGAAATCTCTTTGGATGAATATTCGTATTGCTGTATATTTTTGCGCCTATTAATGCTCTGATCTTTTCTCCAAGTGTTAAGTTGGTTAGTCCGAATGTACAAACCTTTTTCCACTTGTCCTTAGCTTGTAAGAGGGGATTTTTTCTTTTTAAGGTCTCAATCCTCCTGTAATACTTATTGCTTCTCATGTTTGATGATTAATTACGTTTTCATACGCTTCATGTCTTCGGGAGGTTTTAACCCATGGGCCTTTTTTCAAAAGATCGAAAATGTGGATCAACTTTCTCGACTGGTGAGTTTTCTTTGCTTTTCCTTAGAAAGTTTAGGCTGTCTTTTCCGAACTTTATCTTTTGTTTGCGCGCAGGTTATGCCTCCTCAATTTGAAGCTGAATATGGACCGCTACCGCCCAGATGGGCTTTTCTCTCATCGTATCTGGTTCGCGACTTCCCGGTGGCTGTTTCTTGGAGCGGGAACGGTCTTTTTCAGATTGACAGCGGATGGGATGATTTTCTCGCCCTTCACCACCTCGGGATAGGTAGTTCCATGATGTTTTTTGATAAGGGAAATGTTTCTTTTAAAGTTTGCCCGCGTTGCGAGATTGGGAATGATAATGAGGCTAATCTGAGCTCTGTTTCCTCTTCATGTGGTTCAAACTGAACTTTTCCGATGATGTGTTTTGAGAGATTGTAATTTGTTTATGGGTTACTCCTCTGCGAACGACTTGGAGGGGAATCATTATTTTCTTTCACTATCTGTGATGTTTTGCGATTTTTAATAGGCTTAAAGGGGGATCTTTCATTATTCATAATAAAAGGTAACGTACAGAAACTTTTAAGAGGATCGATCCTTTTAAACCTTATACACCATACTAGAATTGGTGACGCGGTACATGAAATAGAAACTTAAGGACATCCTGCTTCTCCGTTTTCCTCGCTATCAGGACTGACGATGTCAACTTCAAAGGTGGAATCTCCCGTGTAGGTGAAAATTAGAGTTGATCCTACATTGACTCGATTTGCCTGTGTGAAGTCGCGCCACTCTTGTGTCAACCAGAAAAGGCCGTCCCCATCTCTTTCTACCTTTACTTCGTGTTCCTGGTTGGAGCGAGACCAGAGCCTGGCTTGAGTGTGAGCATCTTCGCCGATTAGGACATACAAGAGCGGGAGTCGGAGTGTTTGGAGTTGTTCCTCTCTCATGATGAGCCTATAGAAAGACCTTGGTGGTAACCCTGGATCCATTTTTGAGGGCGTTTATTACCTGGGTCATTCTTGTGTGTTTTATACTCGCTGAGTGAGGATCTCCGTCCTCGTTTTTATCGCCTTTCGTCGATCTTTAGCCAGATGGTCAATCGTTTAGTAATAATATGAATCTTGATTTCAAAGAAAAAAAAAAGGACGCGTGCCTTGTGTTACTGTGCTACCTGTTGCGCGTCATCCATGCACCTCTTCTCTATTTATTTGACTGTTTCCTCGTGAGTGATGGGACAAGAAAGAAAAAATTACTGTTTTCCCCTTGCTTTTCTCGAGATGCGATGATCCATTATAGTCCCTCCTTTAGCATTTAGGGCTGATGTGGCATTTGACCTAGGACCTCGATGGGATTTCTTCCAGGCGATTGATTATCCTGAGTAGTTTTTGCGTTTGGTGAGATTTTCGCGTTTTATTTCCCATATCTTCTTTGTGAATTCTTTCCTTGTCTTTATTATTTTTTAATTTTTAGCTGCTGCCACTCAGAGTTGAGAAAGTGTATGAGGACGCTGTTCCGGGTCGAGTCTTACTCTCTTCTTATCTGATACAAAATTTTCCGGTTTGCATAGAGCGTCAGTATTGTGGTCTTCTCTACTTCGGTCGCGGATGGAAAGAATTTGTAGAGTCGCACGGTTTTGAGATGGGTGCTTTTATGATTTTTACTCATATGGGTGAGGCGCGTTTTGAAGTTCAGGTGATGGACTCCCGCGGAGGGGAGCGCGAGGTTAATCATGACGATCCTTCTTCCCACGACTCAGCCTCAAACAGTTTTTGAGTTTGGTCTCTTATGATAGTTTAATAAAGCAAAGTTTAGAGCTTGTTCATTGACTTTATTTAGTTTGTGGATGTGTTTGTGGTTCTGTCAATACGCGTTTTAGCTCTCAAAGAGCTTGTTCGGACGCGAGTTATTTATTTCTAGGTGGAAGTAATCGAGATGTTGGCCACAATCTCCATTAATT
The DNA here is from genome assembly GCA_037127255.1 of Persicaria tinctoria. Taxonomy (NCBI): domain Eukaryota; kingdom Viridiplantae; phylum Streptophyta; class Magnoliopsida; order Caryophyllales; family Polygonaceae; genus Persicaria; species Persicaria tinctoria. The sequence continues at coordinate 34,974,270 of JBANSL010000007.1, read as the reverse complement.
GTGAATTTTTGATCTTTACTCCGGGGGATTTTCAAGATCGTGCATGCCAACTATATGAATGGTTTAGTTTTTTGATACTATTTTGTCGCGATGTGTTATTCACGGGTCTTCTGAATTTTTTCAACAATAGTGTTTATTGTCATCTCGTGCATGGCGCGCCAGTTGTTAGGTTTAGTGAATGACCTTCCGAACTCACTAAGCTCTTGTCTCTGCCTGTGACGCGTGTTAGCATCGTGAGAGTGTCCTATAAAAGAGAGAGTATAGGGGAGGGGTGTTCGAACTTGATCTTTTGCCTTCAACATGCCTTCTCCTATTCGTCCGTCTTGGTCATTTTTTGAGCGTATCAGTTTTCCTGAGCAACTCCTCCGCTTGGTTAGTTTCTTGTTCGCTGAGTTTCTTTTTTTTTAAATTTATCTTTTCTCAACATTTTTTTTCTTTGTATTTTTCTAGTCATTGCCGTTATGTTTTGAGGATGAGCTAGGCCCAGATCTCCCAAGGAACATTCTTTTGTCTACTAGGATTCTTCATTACTTCTCGGTGGAAGTTATAAGCGGAGATCAGGGGGTCCACCTCCGAATGGATTTCGCTTGAGCCAAGGTAGAACTCGTCTAATCCCGGCTAGATCCAGGTGGGCATAAGCCGGCGCTTGTATGTTTTTTAAACGGAAAACTGCTTGAATGCGCCGACGTACCTTCGTTATCTGTTGCTTATCTTGTGTTGAGTTGTTAGATCATGCCTGTAACTTTCAACATTAATAAAGAGTCCAAGAATTCTAAGGGCTTATGAAAACTTATTTTTGAAGTAATTTGATCAGAGACCTGACGCGGAGCCAAGCTCCATCGTACCTGGGTCTTATTCAAGAACATATCTCCGAGAATCGCTTCGATCGGAGGCCTGACGCGGAGCCAAGCTCCAGCGTACATAGGTCTTATTCAAGAACTTATCTCCGAGAATTACTTCGATCAGAGGCCCGACGCGGAGCAAAGCTCCTGCGTACTTGGGTCTTATTCAAGAACATATCTCCGAGAATTGCTTCGACCGGAGGCCCGACACGGAGCCAAGCTCCTGCGTACTTGGGTCTTATTCAAGAACATATCTCCGAGAATTGCTTCGATCAAAGGCCCGACGTGGAGCCAACCTCATGCGTACTTGGTTCTTATTCAAGAACATATCTCCGAGAATTGCTTCGATCGGAGGCCCGACGCGGAGCCAAGCTCCAACGTACTTGAGTCTTATTCAAGAACATATCTCCGATAATTACTTCGATTGGAGGCCCAACGCGGAGCCAAGCTCCTGCGTACTTGGGTCTTATTCAAGAACATATCTCCGAGAATTACTTCGATCGGAGGCCCGACGCGGAGCCAAGCTCCTGCGTACTTGGGTCTTATTCAAGAACATATCGCCGAGAATTACTTCGATCGGAGGCCCGACACGGAGCCAAGCACTTGCGTACTTGGGTCTTATTCAAGAACATATCTTCGAGAATTACTTCGATCGGAGCCCCGACGTGGAGCCAAGCTCATGCGTATTTGGGTCTTATTCAAGAACATATCTCCGAGAATTGCTTCGATCGTAGGCCCGACGCGGAGCCAAGCTCCTGCGTACTTGGGTCTTATTCAAGAACATATCTCCGAGAATTGCTTCGATCGGAGGCCCGACGCGGAGCCAAGCTCCTGCATACTTTGATCTTATTCAAGAACATATTTCCGAGAATTGCTTCGATCGGAGGCCCGACGCGGAGCCAAGCTCCTGCGTACTTGGGTCTTATTCAAGAACATATCTGAAGGAAAATAATGAAAGCGCCCTCTAACCGCTTTATTTAATTTTTGCGGGGGCGACTAAGGTTTCCGTTCTATACAAGCCTTGTATATTACACATAGTATTTCTTTAGATTATCTGTGTTCCAGGTTTCGTTTAAAACGTTGCCTTCAGGGGTGCTGAGCGTGTACGCTCCTTCTTGGATCACCTTTACGATTATATACGGCCCCTCCCAGTTTGGGTCTAGTTTTCCTCCGGTGGTAGTTTGACGGAGTACCAAATCTCCCTTCTTGAGATGTCATGGACGAACTCATCTATCACGGTACTCGGTCAGACCCCTCTTATACTCTTGTTCTCTTATGGCCGCCTCCATTCTGCGCTCTTCTATGAGATGGAATTCGAGTTCCAGTGCTTCACGGTTGGTTTCCTAGTTGTATGTCATGATTCACGCTTAGGGGACTAACCTTTCTACTGGAATGACCGCGTCCATTCCATAAACTAGCGTAAATGGGGTTTCCCCGGTTGGGGTTTTTACGGATGTGTGGTGTGATCAGAGAACTAACGGTAGAAGTTCAGCCCATCGCCCTTTTGCTGTGCTTCCAAGTTTCTTCTGTATTCCATGCAACAATTGCCAATTGGTTGTGTCCGCGTGTCCATTCGTCTGTGGATGGGCCACGGATGAGAACTTGAAGTTTATGCCCAATCCTGCGCAAAAATCTCTAATTGTTTCGCTATCAAACTGAGGCCCATGGTCTGTGATTATCGAGTCGGGCACCCCAAATCGACAGATGATGTTCTTCCACAAGAACCTTCTCACTTTTTCCGCGGTGATGAGTCCCATTGCTTCGGCTTCTACCCACTTCGTAAAGTAATCGACCAAGATAAGTACATACTTCAATTGTCCTGGGGCAGTTGGAAATGGACCAAGGATATCCATTCCCAAGACAGAAAACGGGCAAGCTCCAGATATGCTTTTCATCATTTATGTAGGGCGATGCGTCAGATTTCGAAACATCTAGCACGCGTCACATTTCTGAATATAATTTTGGACATCTTGCCTCATAGTAGGCCAATAGTACCCTAGTCTTGTCGCTTTGGCTACCAAAGCTCTCCATCTTCAATCGATATGCACAGTAGATTCGGGAGGCAGTAGCCCCTTTTATAGAGCTTTCCTTCTCTAATGGTGAAACGAGGGGATTTTGTGATCACCCTCCTGGCCGCGTCTTTCTCTTCTGGTAGAATGCCCTTACCCAGATAGTCCGCGAGCGGTGTCCTCCATACTCCTTCCTCAGTCCCCTGGACTTGATAGACTTGGATAAGTCTGCGATTGTTTAGTCTTTCGAGGATAACCTCCTTTCCTACTCATTCGGGCACGACTGCCCCTATTCGAGCCAATGCGTCTACCTGCTGGTTGTCATTTCAGGAAATCACCGTCAAATAAAAACTCAGAAATGCTTTTGATAATGCTTGCACTTTTTTTTGGTAGTCAGGCATTAGTCCGGTTCTAGCTTCGTATTCCTCTGTTATCTGTCGTGCCATGACCTCTGAGTCAGTGTACATGGAATCTTGTGTGGCCCCTTTGATCAAAGCTATCTCTAAGCCCACGAGCAGCGCCTCATACTCAACTTCATTATTCGTGGCTTGAAAGTTCAGTTTGTAGGCGTAGTTATACTGTTGCTCATCTGGTACGGTGAGAGTAACTCCAGCTCCGCACCCATCTTTGTTGGCCGCACCATCTACCTTGAGTGTCCACTCCCTTTTCCCTGTTTGATTGCTTAGCTCAAAACTCGTTTCGCTGATGAAATCGGATAATGTCTGAGCCAGTACTGCCCGCTGTGGGGTGTATTCAATTTCGAACTCTGTCAAGTCAACTGCCCACTTCATCATCCTTCCTGACAAGCACGGTGAGTGGAGAATCTATCGCAAAGGTAGGTCAGTCATTACCCTGACGACGTGATCTTGGAAATAGGGTCTCAATCTTCTCGCCGCGAATACCAAGCATAGAATCATCTTCTCTACTGGTTCATATCGTGTCTCAGCATCTTGTAGCACACAGATGATGTAGTATATGGGATATTTTTCTTCTTGCGTCAAGACTGCACTAATGGTGATGTTTTTGACTAATAAGTACATGTGTAAAGCCTCCTATTTCTCGGGTTGCTGTAAAGTGGGGAGTGTTAATAGAAAGACTTTTAACTCCTCGAAAGCTTTCTGCAACTCTGGGGTCCACCGTATCGGCCCCTTTTTCTTGAGAAAGGCAAAGAAAGGTAATGATTTGTCCGCTAGACATGAGAAAAATCTGCTTAGGTAGTTTACTACTCCGTTTAGAGACTGTAATTCTTTGATCGTCCGCGGTGGTTGGAGATTCTGGATTGCCATAACTTTTTCAGGATTTACATCGATTCCCCGATGGCTGACCATAAAACCAAGGAACTTTCTAGAGACGACCCCGAAGACACATTTTTCCGCGTTCAGGTTCAGCCCTCCTCTGCAAAGGGAATCAAACGTCTCTTGCAGATCTGTCGCGTGATCTTCTGCCTTTTTGCTCTTAACCACAATATCTTCCACATATATCGACACATTCCTCCCGATCTGTTTGCAAAAGATTCGATCAACAGTTCTCTGAAACATAGCTCCTGCATTCCTGAGACCAAAAGGCATGGCACGGTAGCAAAATATCCCTTGGTTGGTGATGAAAGTAGTTGATTTTTTTATCTAGTGGGTCCAAACTTATCTGATTGTACCCAGAATAAGCATCAAGAAAACTGAGGACCTTGTTACCCATAGTTCCGTCGACAAGTTCGTCTATAGATGGTAAGGGGTAACTGTCTTTGGGGCAGGATTTCTTAAGGTCGGTGAAATCAATGCACATTCTCCATTTTCCATTAGACTTTTTCACTAGAACCACATTTGAGAGCCAATCCGAATCCTCCACTTCTTCTATGAATCCTGCTTCCAACAGTTTATTGGTTTCTTCTTTTGCTGCGACTGCCTTTTCAAGGGCCATTTTTCTCTTCTTTTGAACTATCGGCTTCGTTCCTGGACAGATTCTTAAGGTGTGCAGATCAGTCGTGGGCGGGACTCCTAAAAGGTCCCGCAGAGTCAATGCAAAAACATCTCTTAACCTTGCTATGATTTCCAAGACCCCATCTCTTTCTTCTGGCTCTAACGCTTGCCCCATGTAGATTTTATCTTCGTGGTTTGGAAAAGGCGTGTAGACAACCCTTTCGTCAGCGGTTGGTATTTTTGTTTCTGTCAATCTTACTTCAAGCTCAGCGTCCAAAAGCTCCAATGGGCAACTGTCTCCCACCATGGATTCACATTTTTTGTTAATACACATTACCTCTTTCTTTTTCTTGATTGAAGTTAAATAACAACTTCTGCTTTCTGGTTGTTGGCCGCGAACCTCACCTACTCCTCCTCCTGGTAAAGGAAACTTTTCGACGAAGTGATAGATTGACACTATCATTTGAAATTTATAGAGTGAGACGCATCCCAACAAAGCATTGTACACGGTCGGTATTTTTACCACCGTGAACACGACATTCTCCATGCGCCTTTTTGGGGCTGTTCCTAAAACCACTATCAACTCGATCGTTCCTGCCACTTGCACTTCTCCCCTGAGAACGTAATCAACGTGCCAGAGTATGGTTTCAATGATGCCGCGAAGATCCCCATTTGAGAGAAAGCTTCCCATGATAAAATATCAACAGACGAACCGGTGTCAATAAACACTGTTTTGACTGTCTTGGCAGCTATCTCAGCATGGATGACCAAAGGGTCTGAGTGTGGCATCCTTACTTCCTCAGCCTCTTTCGGCGAAAAAAAGATATGTCTTCATGTTGTGATAGAGAGATCCTTATGCTTGACGCGGACGACGGTTGCCTTCCCTCTCACTCGTAGTTCTTCTTCTCTTGTCTACTTGATCCTGCCATGGAGTACCCTCCCGCGAGGGTATTGATGAAACCCTCGGGTTCTGGTATGTGGCCTTCTCCTGGTCTTCGAGCTCCTTCTTGATTAACGGATCTTTGCATTGTGGGTGCATGGTTGTGTCTACCTCTGCGCCCTCTTCGTCCCCTGCCTCTTCCTCGATTGTAAAATGGGGGATCTCTGCGCTGATCTTGTTGTCCTGGGTAACGGTTCTGTCGATCGCGAGGGATATCAAGTCTGGGGTCGCGGTCCTCCCAATCTGGTCTCCGATTGGGTCAATCTTCCCTTCGCGGTGGAAATCTAAGTTCTTGATTCCTATAGGGGTTCTCCCTTGGATGATAGGACCGTGGATGTTCCTCTCTTTGATTAGACCCTTGGCCCCTTTCAGAATTCATGTGTATTTCGTCGCGGCGGGGATGAAAATCTCCTGCTTCTGACTGATGTCTGGGCGGCTTGACTTTATCTTACTTGAATTTTCCACCGAGTTTCCCCAAAAAGCCCTGATTGCCTGTGTTTGCTCTTAAACTGGACGCGGCTGCCTCTTCAGCTTCGATCTGTCTTGACACCCGTTCCCTTAAATCATCGTAACTGGCTGGTTTCTTTTGAAACAAGTATGCCTTGAAGTCTCCTTCTGCTAAATTTCCCATGAGTATAATGATTGCCGACTCATGATTAAAGTTGGGGATTTGCACCACCACACTGGTGAATCAAGTAAAAAAGTGCCCCAGGGTTTCCCCAGTTCCTTGCCTGATCGAATTTAGATCAAGCATGGTCTTCTTTCTCGACCGCGCACTTCCAAAATGGGATGTGAAGATGTGGGACAGTTGGGTGAAACTGGTTATGGAGTTTTTTGGCAAGTTATTGAACCATGTAAAGGCGATTTTCGTCAAGGTTGAGGGGAAAGTTCTGCATAACATAGCATCGTTGTATTCATTTATCCCCATCGCGGCTATAAAATGACAGAGATGATCTTTGGGATCGGTCGTTCCATCATACTTCATAAGGTTCACATCTCTCCACCTTTTTGGTGCTGTCGCGGAACAGATTTCCTTGGTGAATACAGATGGGAAGGCCGCCAGTCCTTCTGTCCTTTTGTCTGTTGAGTCAGACTTTGTGGAGGTGGAAACGTCCGTGGATCTCTCTCCGTGTCGGTGTTTGTTTTCATGCTGCCGCTGATCATTTTGCCATGCTTGGTGCGGCAATTCCCGACCATGGAAATCGTAGTTCATGTTGCCTGGGTTGTTGTATGCAGTATAATATCTATCAAAATCTCCACGATGCTCTTCGTGATGGATATTCCCCTGCTGACGCGGGTTCTGTCCCTAGTGGTCATAATAGTAATACTGTGTTTGTTCTTGCCGAAGGGGATTAGGCTGCTCATGATGGATTTCATAATACCAGAAATTCTGAGGTATGTGCTCTCCTTCTACTCCGTACTGATTGTAATAGTGATGCGGAGGAGTATCGTGGTGCTGATCTCCTGTTTCACCTTCTGGATCAGGTTGAGGTGTAAACGGGACATACATACTTGAGGCCTCCTGATCTTGGTGGATCCCCTAGCTCATGCCCTGTGTCGCGCTGTCTTGATTATCATTCATTCTTTCAGCGTGGTAATTCCGTCACAGTCAAAGATTCATTTTCATTTGTATATATTTATATTTCCATATTTAGACACGGACCCTTTATTTCTTTCAAGATCTGGGGGTCTTTGCCTGATTTCTTTAAAACAAAAGTTTTCAGAGGAACCCCTTAGCGTGAGGGGGTTCCCATAGACGGCGACAATGAAGAAACTCGAACTAAAAAAGGTCTCCATTTTTAGTGGGACCCGGGAATAAACCCAGTGGTGCCATCAGTATTCCTAACGGACTTACCTGACCCGTATCAAAATAAGCGATACGGCCCAACTTGTGCCGCGGGAATAATCTTATTTTTGGCATTTATAGATATTACCCCCTTATCGAGATTGCTTCAGATGAAGCGAGGATCGGCCATTTACCTGTCACCGTTTACTAACTTTTAGGGCTTGACAGTCATAAATTCACGATTCTCTCTTCGGGCTCCCGAACAGAAAAGATGAGTCGAAACTAGCTACCCGCAGATAGGGTTTGGTGCTTGTCCGCGGAGTGGTTCTTTACCCTTATAAGAGTTTTGAATATCTTGGTTCTTTCTCTCTCTTTCACTTTTTTCTATTTTACTCTTTTCGGGATATTTGATCCAGGTCCGCCTCTTTTCTTCCTTCTCTTTTCCGTCCAAAAGTCCCTTCTCTGTATTTCTTTCTTCCCTTTTATAGCCGATGGGTGATCTATGGACATTTTGCCACGTGGGGTTTGTTGTTCGACACGTGTTCAACTCGTGGGATGAGGGCATGCCTGACACCTAACCCCTTCTTCCGTCCGCGGATGGGACGACTTATGAGGGTGAAAGTTCTTGTTGGATGGCTTATCCGCGGATGATTTCGACATCGCTGGGGATGGCTTTTGAGATGATCTTTTGCCTTTTGCTTCAACTATCTTTTATATTTATACATGATGTTTTTTATTCTTGGTTTCGACATTACAATGTATGTTATTTTGTTGTTTCCACTAATAGATATGTATAGCTTTTCATTTGTTGTCAATAAAGTGGTATATACCGGTAAGGAGTAAGGAGAAATTAACTTTTATACTAATAAAGCACAAATTAATTCAGATTTGAGAAATCCGAAGTATGAAATAACCGCACACGGTTCGGGTACTGAACTAGTAGTTAGTTATAACATGGTCTTAAAAGGTCATTATCGGAATCTTATCTAAGACCAAACAAGCAACTTTGATTGTAATGTTTGAAATGATGAGTACGAATGTGGAAAAGGTTATGCTAATATCACATGATCTAAAGAGCGGACACGATGAACGAATAGATCACCAACATCAACTAGCTAGCTCTTCCACAAAATTGTTTTTGAAAGTTTTGAATTTATAATATGTTTAGATAACTTTTCAATACTAAAAAAACAGGAAATAGCTACAAATGGTTAGCCATGGATTATAGGCGACCTTGTATTCGTGGCCATTAGCGATGACATTGGCCACGACTGTTCTTGACCGTGGCTATATTCGTGGCTAATACTCATCTTGGAATGACATGCCAAAACATTCGTGGCTATTAGCAACGACCCAGATGTACGTAGCTGATTTCGTGGCTCGATATGTGTCAATGTCAGTAAATAGCCATGAACTTAGCTACCAATAGGATTGTCGTCGCTGTTTTCGACGCTGATATGGCCACAATACAATATCCCTCGCTAAATCTGTGGCTATTAATCATCGGAAATCAAATTAACATATGTGGTGAGTGGGCCTTGGGCCGGACATATATCATGAATGGGTTATCCGATAACACTTGATCCGTGGCTGAATCCGGGTACCAACTCTCCCAAAATTTTTGGGCTCGACCCATTATAAGCAAGTGAAAGCCCAATTATCTTATCTCAGCCCATTGAATAAAGTGGTGATTTAGGGCATGTTTGGCATGCACATTTTTTAATCTAACTTAAGATTATAATCTAGCTTAAGGTTAAAATCTAGATGAGAATTTTAATCTAACTTAAGATTATAATCTAGCTTAAAATTGAACATCTTGTTTGGCATGACTTTGATTATCCAAACTTTTTGGAGATTAAATTGTCAAATTACCAATATGGATCTATTTTATTTGATGCATGACTTTAGAGTCCGGTCATATTTGGCCCGGGCTATAAAGTTCCTTTATAAAAGAGAAAAAATACATGACTTTATAGCCTAGCAACAAGTCTGGGCTATAAAGCCAAAATCATACATTGTCAATAGGGGTGATATTTTTTTATCAAGTTTGGTTTTCTGATAATATTCGGCTTGCGAGTAATTAGACAAGCTTGAGCCCGAGCTCGAATTTGAGCTCATTTGCTCGTTTTTGCTTGATATGCTCGTCTTTTCTTGTTATTCTCGTTTTGTCAATTTTGCTCATTTTGATTGTTTAAATAAGGGTGAGTTTCTTGTATGACATATAAGGTTTGAATCCATTCCTAAAAAATTCATGATTAAATTAGGTACTGTGTGCACTTATGTATGTTTTCAGTGTACGAGCTAGGGCTGTTGTCCATGTCATATAGATAAGGGAGGGTAGTTGCTGTCATAATCCTAGAGAACATCTACTGTGTGCACTATATGTATATGTTCATGCTCATAGCAATGGTGTGTGTACAACATAATGTCAGCTCCATCCAAAGCCACATTGAGAATGAGCAAAATGAGGAGCACAAAGAAGGCAAGAGTCCTATAAGCCAATAGCCAAGCTGGGTGCATTCCTTTAATGCAAGGGCTTCAAACCTCATCCTCATACAAAATCCTGGGATGTTCGATTCGATCGTCTTCGTCTTCTCCTCCTCGTCGTCCTCCTCTTTGTCTTTCCTCGGGAACCCTGGGGTTCCGTTCCGAGGCCCTTCGTATCTCGATACGAGGAAGGATGCAAAGACGATTGCCAGCAGTAACAAAAGGGCACACACCAGATCATCTTGAACATACAAGCAGATTATTAGTAATCTGAACATACAAGCAGATTATTAGTAATTTGAACATAAAAGCAGATTATGTGCTATATACACTAAAGGACTAGAGGCTATGAAATAGGCTGCCTAAATGAAATTCTAGTAGTAGCACCAGCATTGATGAGTAATGGGAAAACATACAAACACACACAAAGATAAAAAGCTATCTTTCATAAGTGAATGGAATTTAACATGTCGTTGACAAGGGAAACATCCCATTACCAAATGTGAAACCAGTTCCAAGTTCCAACATATGCAAGTTAGGTCCAAAGAGTTTCAGAACTGAAATTTTCCACTAAAAGATTCCACCCTTTCTAATCTCCACCCATCTAAACTAATAAACCTGTCTAAAGTTAAGCATATATATTTAATAAAAATTAGGTAGATTAGTATTGGAGCTGTAACAAGGCAATATGTTTTTATAGAAATCACATTCTGATTTTTACAGAAATATGTTTGTATAGAAATCTGTTTTTAAACTCTCCAATGGTAGAAGAGTGAAGCTGAGAAAAAGAACTGGTGATTTTTACAGAAATCTTTTTTTACATAAATCTATTTTTACAGAAATATGTTTTTACAGAAATCTCCCAGCTCACTTAGAATCATAACAACATATCAGAATTGATTTAACTTTCATGGACACAATACAAATGCTAGATGCAAAAAAGGAATGCAGTAACAAGAGGTGTGCATTTAACTATAATAGTACTCATATCATTTAGATGTAGATCACAGATGTAGATCACACAGATCAATGGAACTCATCAATGGAATTAGTTCAAAGGTTTTAGCTCAAAGAGTCCTCCTATCATTTAGATGAGGAAGTGAAATGGAGAACAAGAAAGAGAACAAAGCCAAACCATACCAACACTCAATGCCAACAAACCTCCCATTCAAGCTTAAGAGCTAAACAATATTTAAAAAAAAAAAAACCTTCCATTCTTCTAAAAAATATTTAGAATAATTTTACTGTTGTTGATTGACTTGAAAATGTTGCTCTAAGTGAAACATAATTTTTTTAAACATGATTGAAGTGCAGGAGTTTTATAGGCTCCGTTCAAGCCTAAGAGCTAAACAAGAACATGCCTCACTGTACTGCATAAGCACATTGAAAGAGAGAATCTTTTAACAAGAATACTACCATAAGCACATTTGATAACAAGTCACAACGGACCGAAAGATAGCCATAAGCACTCAAATTTTGCAGGATTAATTCAAACAAAAACAATGAAAAGCAGCAATGCACTTCCATTCCTTACAACTTATAAGCAATAAAAAAAACACATCCCAAACAATAGTAATGAATTTGATTTGAGCATATCAATAGCTCATAGTGAAAATCAGCACTTCCACTTATTCTGATTAATTATTCAAATGAAATGCGTAACCTCATTGAGGAGTTATTACATACATCGGATAACAAACATGAAATTGATGCAACTAAGAAGAATAAGGGAACAAGAACAGAGAAAACTTGTTTTTTTTTTTAATATATCAAATTTCACTCTGTATAACTACTTTTGGGAAATAACAAGGCACAATTGCAGCAGAGTGAACACTTTCTCTTATTTCTTGAGCCTACAAGCCATTTGCAAAATCTGGAACACTTTCTCTAATCTCTTAAACCTGCAACCCTAATTATATCTCAGTATCTCCATGGGAAAATCTAAATTGCGGAAATAGGGCATCAAAGAGCGAGAACTAGGGTTCTATGTTAATCCATAATTTCAGACAAACAATTACACCCTGTTTGGAAGGTGGAATTTGGTGGGATTTTTAGGAAGGGAAGTGATGGGAAAATAAAATTGGTGTTTGGGTGGACAATCCAGGGGAAGGGAAGGGATTACAAAAGTGAGTAACTGCTCAATTTGGTGGGATTTCACACTCCATCAAAACGGTGGAATTTGATGGGAAAGTGAAATTCCTCCTCTTCCATCCCCTTCCTTTCTCTTTCCCAATTTCTCACCCCTTCCCTCCCCTAAAAAACCCAGATGCCAAACACACTGTTATGGTTCTACGTAAATCGAAAACTAGGGTAGTTGCAAATCAAAATTGAAAACTAGGGTTCTATGTAAATTCAGAAATCAAACTGTTACCTGAAGAGTGTGTAAATCGAAAACTAGGGTAGTAGCAAAACGAAATCGAAATTAAAAACTAGGGTTATATGTAAATTCAGAAATCAAACTATTACCTAAAGAGCGTGAAAGTGAAAGAGTTTGGTAGAGAAGGCAAACTGGAACCTGAGAAGAGCCTTTGTTGCAAATGGATCAGTGATTTTCAAAACCTTATTGAGAAATCAAATCGACTCACCGCGTTCGTCGTTTTGATAACAGGCGATGGCGATGATGAATCGCCCTTTTCAAACTCAAACACTTTCCCATTTCATCCAACGCTTGCTTCAGGGAGCTGCGGATGAAACGCATGCAAAGCTTTCGGAGGTGATGAACGGGGAGCGTTTTGAAAACGCCGCTGCCCTGACAAACCACGATATTGAGAGCGTTATGAAAACGTTCTATCTAACTCTTTATCCAACGCTGTGAAACGCTCCTACCAAACATGGTCTTAGCGACGATAGAATCCGTGGCTAAATCAGCCCAAATATGACTATGTTTTCCCTTATTAGCCCATTGACGGGCCCAAATACGCCTATGCCATTTTATATATATATAAACTAACAAGTTTTGAAAAAATATATATTAACTAATTAATAAATTCTTATGAGAATATTATAAGGGTATCTTTTGAGGAAAACTCACATAAGCGCCTAATAAATGTTTAATAAAACATTATATTAATTAATAAATTCTTATTAGAATAATATAAGAGTGTGTTTTCAGGAAAATTGATATAAGTTACTAATAAATGTTTAATAAAATATTATATTGACTAATAAATTCTTATTAGAATATAATAAGGATGTTTTGAGGAAAACTCATGTAAGTGTCTAATAAATCTTTAATAAAACATTATAGTAAGTAATAAATTCTTATTAGAATACTAAAAGGTATGTTTTGAGGAAAACTCATATAAGTAACTAGTAAAAGTTCAATAAAATCTTATATTAACTAATAAATTCTTATTGGAATATTATAAGGGTGTTTTTTGAGAAAACTCATATAAGTGCCTAATAAATGTTTAATAAAACATTATATTAATTAATAAATTCTTATTAGAATACTATAAGGGTATGTTGTGAGGAAAATTGATATAAGTTACTAATAAATTTTTAATAAAACATTATATTGACTAATAACTTCTTATTAGAATATTATAAGAATGTTTTGAGGAAAACTCATGTAAGTGTCTAATAAATGTTTAATAAAACATTATAGTAAGTAATAAATTCTTATTAGAATGCTATAAGGTATGTTTTTAGGAAAACTCATATAACTAACTAATAAAACCTTATATTAACTAATAAATTCTTATTAGAATACTCTAAGAGTGTGTTTTGAGTAAAACTCATGTAAATAGCTAATAAAACCTTATATTAACTAATGAATTCTTATTAGAATACTCTAAGAGTGTGTTTTGAGTAAAACTCATATAAGTAGCTAATAAAACCTTATATTAACTAATAAATTCTTATTAGAATACTCTAAGAGTGTGTTTTGAGTAAAACTCATATAAGTATCTAATAAAGCCTTATATTAACTAATAAATTCATATTATAATACTCTAAAAGTATATTTTGAGTAAAACTCATATAAGTAACTAATAAAACCTTATATTAACTAATAAATTCTTATTATAATACTCTAAGAGTATGTTTTGAGTAAAGCTCATATAAGTAACTAATTAAACCTTATATTAACTAATAAATTCTTATTAGAATACTCTAAGAGTGTGTTTTGAGTAAAACTCATATAAATAGCTAATAAAACCTTATCTTAACTAATAAATTCTTATTAGAATACTCTAAGAGTGTGTTTTGAGTGAAACTCATATAAGTAGCTAATAAAACCTTATATTAACTAATAAATTCTTATTAGAATACTTTAAGAGTGTGTTTTGAGTAAAACTCATATAAGTAACTAATAAATTCATATTATAATACTCTAAAAGTATGTTTTGAGTAAAACTCATATAAGTAACTAATAAAACCTTATATTAACTAATAAATTCTTATTATAATACTCTAAGAGTATGTTTTGAGTAATGCTCATATAAGTAACTAATAAAACCTTGAGAGTTTGTTTGGTTTGTTCTTGTGGTATGCTCACTCCCCCATATCGGTAAGCTACTTTAGACGTTGGGCGTATTGCTAAGCTTGCCCTGGTGTGGACCGGGGTGTGGGTGTGGTGCAATTCGACCTTTTGTATTCCTTAGCGTTTGTTTTGGGTGGGAATCGTGGTAACTTGTAGTGGGACAGGTACTCCTGTCCTAGGAAATTTGTGGTAACATGATTAGTGTAGTGTAGTTGAATTGTGTGGTTAGTATCCGTGTTGTGTGGTTCCATTTGTGGGAGTATTTCTTCGTTTGGTAGGATTTACGAGTGTTGGAAACTTGTGGGACGTAGGACTTTTTTTTCTTTTTTTTTCTTTTTTTTTTTTTATTTTTTTATGTAAGATCCTTTGTTTGGTTTTACCTTTTCTCACTCTTTGGCTTTTGCCTTATCTATATATTTACCAGTTCAGAACTAATAAAACCTTATATTAACTAATAAATTCTTATTAGAATACTCTAAGAGTGTGTTTTGAGTAAAACTCATATAAGTAGCTAATAAAACCGTATCTTAACTAATAAATTCATGTTATAATACTCTAAAAGTATGTTTTGAGTAAAACTCATATAAGTAACTAATAAAACCTTATATTAACTAATAAATTCTTATTAGAATACTCTATGAGTGTGTTTTGAGTAAAAGTCATATAAGTAGCTAAGAAAACTTTATCTTAACTAATAAATTCTTATTAGAATACTCTAAGAGTGTGTTTTGAGTAAAACTCATATAAGTAACTAATATAACCTTATATTAACTAATAAATTCTTATTATAATACTCTAAGAGTATGTTTTGAGTAAAGCTCATATAAGTAACTAATAAAACCTTATATTAACTAATAAATTCTTATTAGAATACTCTAAGAGTGTGTTTTGAGTAAAGTTCATATAAGTAGCTAATAAAACCTTATCTTAACTAATAAATTCATGTTATAATACTCTAAAAGTATGATTTGAGTTAAACTCATATAAGTAACTAATAAAACCTTATATTAACTAATAAATTCTTATTAGAATACTCTAAGAGTGTGTTTTGAGTAAAACTCATATAAGTAACTAATAAAACCTTATCTTAACTAATACACAACAACAACAACATTCCTAGGTAATCCCGCCTAGGCGGGGTCTGGGGGCCCAGATGTACGGACTCTTTCCTCGACCAGGTCGAGAGAGTGTTTCCTAGTGGCCCAAGCACCTGTGAAAACTCGTAGAACAACTAAAGATAGAAGTACAATACAGAAATAGAGGACAGTAGGAAGGCATAATAAGGGAAAAATGGGGCGGTGAAAGGATACGGATTTCGCAACTCTGCTGAGACTCGGCTCAACCCTCTCTGACCTATCTCTAATCATGCTCTCGTTAAGATTTAAAAAGGCCATATCTTGTCTGATAACCTTATCTTAACTATCCTCGTGTTCTTCATTGAGTTGTTGTCATTCCGGGTGAATTGTACTGTTGGTCTGAATCTCCCTGCTGGGGCTGAGTTTTCTAGTGAGCATTCTGATTCTTTGACCAGGTTGCCTAGCTAGGTTTGGTCAATTGGTGCTAACAAATCCCCGGGTCCGAATGGGTTTGGGAGCCAATTTTTTAGAGATGCTTGGAGAATTGTAGGTGTGGACACATGTGAAGCTATTCGTGAAATTTTCAGGAATGGGCAGATCCTAAAAAAATTTAATTCCACTTTCATATCCCTTCTCCCAAAAGTCTCCATCCCTACTTTTGTGAAAGATCTGAGACCTATATCGTGTTGTAACACAATTTTGAAAGTGGTTACAAAAATCATTGTTGGTAGGCTGATGGGCCTGCTCATTGATGTTATCTCATATTGTCAAGGGGCGTTTATCCCTGGTCGATCCATAGCTCAGAATTCGGATGTTGTTACATAAATCGTTTATGGTTATGGAACGAAACGGGGCTCGCCTATATTCACTATTAAGGTGAATTTACAGAAGGCCTATGACTACTTGAGTTGGGATTTTGTTATGCAAACTCTAGTTTACCTAAAGCTGCATGAGAAACTTATTCATCTTATCATGGAGTGTGTTACCACTCCCACATACTCGATCCTTATTAATGGTGCCCCGGGAGGGTTCTTCCATGGCAAGAGAAGCCTTAGGCAGGGGGATCCCCTCTCTCCCTACCTTTTCGTATTGTGTATGGAAATTCTTAGTAGGAAATTGCATCTTGCCATTGATGTTCTGGGCTTAAAATTCCATCCTAAATGCAAGAGCTTACGCCTCACTCATCGTTCTTTTGCTGATGACCTGTTGATTTTTTGTCATGGAGATGTGCAATCCGTTAGTATCATAAAGAATTGTCTTGATGATTTCTTTGCTGCTTCGGGTCTCAAGACTAATGTAGACAAGAGTACGGTCTTCCTTGCGGGCTGCTCTGATGCTGTGGCTGATACTATTATAAACCGGCTTGGGTTTGTAAGAGGCGACCTACCTGTGAAATACTTGGGTACTCCTCTCTGCTCTAGGAGGATTCGGATTCATGAATATGGGAAATTGTACGGCAAGCTCAGCAAGGTTATAAACTCATGGGTTGTTCGGATGTTATCCTATGTCGGGCGTTTACAACTTCTAAATTCTGTGTGCATGGGTATTAATAATTTCTGGAGCCAATCCCTTCTTTTGCCGTTTGGTGTGATCAATACCATAGAAGGTATGATGAGAATCTTCTTATGGTGTGGTAAACTGGATGGTCGTCGTCATCTTGTGGCATGGGATGAGGTGACAAAGCCGAAGAGTGAAGGTGGGCTTGGTATCCGTGAGCTTCAGTCCTGGAACAAGTGTATATTTGCTAAGCTGTTCGGGGATATTGTGTGTCAAAAACCTGGGATCTGGGTTCGATGGTGTAATGCAAACCACCTGAATGGTGCTCCAGTATGGGACATGAGTGCTGGGGTACACGACACATGGCTTTGGAAAGGGATTATGAAGGTGGAAGACGATATTAGACATGTTGTTTCCGAGCTTAACAGTACCGGATTCCCTGATCTCACCGTGGTCTTCAATGATATGGACAGCATCTCTTGCGCAAAGCTCTACGAAAGGCTGAGACCGAGGGGTCAAGAAGTAGACTGGGGCGGAATTATATGGGCTACGGCGGTTTCCAGGAAGTGGAGTTTTGTGACTTGGCTCGCCATGAAGAAACGGCTACAAACTGGGCATATTACGAAACATTGGCTGGCCAACGAAGAAGTTGTTTGTGCGCTGTGTAAGGGAGAAGAGGAGACCACTGACCACTTGTGGTTTGGATGCCCCGTCATTTCTGTTATCCAACAGATGGTCTTTGACTGGGCTGGTGTAGGGCGTCGCTTTGACACTATATCGGGCTTCCTGGAATGGTTTGCAGCTGAACCGCCTAGGAATCGAAAGGAGAGAGTGTTCCGTGCCAAGTTACTTTGCTTACAAGCTCTTATTTATTTTACTTGGCTCGCTCGTAACAAGCTTGTATTTAACAATGAACCATTTGATGGAGCTAGATGTGCTAACCTTATCATAGCTAGTTGTCGATCCCGACTATCCATTAAGCATGGGAATGCTAGTGGGTAACCTGGCTCGATAGTGACTTGGTATTTTTTTGTGAGGTGTGTGTAGCCTTTTGTCGATATAGGTGCTAGGGTTTGGATTGGAGGTATAGAGGGGACTTTTGGTATAGCGTTACTCCCTTCTTACGTAAGACCCCTTTGTATGGTCTTACATTTTGTACATCTTGGTGTTACCACCACAACTATATATTTACCGCTTCAGAACTAATAAAACCTTATATTAACTAATAAATTCATATTATAATACTCTAAAAGTATGTTTTCAGTAAAACTCATATAAGCAACTAATAAAACTTTATATTAACAAATAAATTCTTATTAGAATAGTCTAAGAGTGTGTTTTGAGTAAAACTCATATAAGTAACTAATAGAACCTTATATTAACTAATAAATTCTTATTATAATACTCTAAGAGTATGTTTTGAGTAAAGCTCATATAAGTAACTAATAAAACCTTATATTAACTAATAAATTCTTATTAGAATACTCTAAGGGTGTGTTTTGAGTAAAACTCATACAAGTAGCTAATAAAACCTTATCTTAACTAATAAATTCATGTTATAATACTCTAAAAGTATGTTTTGAGTAAAACTCATATAAGTAACTAATAAACCCTTATATTAACTAATAAATTTTTATTAGAATACTCTAAGAGTGTGTTTTGAGTAAAACTAATATAAGTAGCTAATAAAACCTTATCTTAACTAATACACAACAACAACAACATTCCTAGGTAATCCCGCCTAGGCGGGGTCTGGGGGCCCAGATGTACGGACTCTTTCCTCGACCAGGTCGAGAGAGTGTTTCCTAGTGGCCCAAGCACCTGTGAAAACTCGTAGAACAACTAAAGATAGAAGTACAATACAGAAATAGAGGACAGTAGGAAGGCATAATGAGGGAAAAATGGGGCGGTGAAAGGATACGGATTTCGCAACTCTGCTGAGACTCGGCTCAACCCTCTCTGACCTATCTCTAATCATGCTCTCGTTAAGATTTAAAAAGGCCATATCTTGTCTGATAACCTCTCTCCAATTCTTCTTTGGTCTTCCTCTACTCCGCCTCACTCTGTCAATATCCAAATTATCACATCTCCGAGCTGGTGCACTCACGTCTCTCCTCTGAACATTTCCAAACCAACGAAGCCTTGTCTCCCGAAGCTTATCTCGAATACTGCTTACCCCTACCTTTTCGCGGATAAACTCATTTCTGATCATGTCAAGTCTAGTATAACTATTCATCCATCTGAGCATCCTCATCTATGCCACCATAAGTCTCTGTTCTTGCGCTTTCGTTGTCCCCCAACACTCAGCTCCATACAGGATTGCAGGTCTGACCACCACTCTGTAGAATTTTCCTTTGAGTTTTCGGGGCACTTTCCTATCGCAAAGGACACCTGACGCAACCCTCCATTTCTGCCACCCTACTTGAATCCGATGTCCGATGTCTTTGTCTACACCTCCGTCACTCTGCATCACTGATCTTAAGTATTTGAAACTGTCTTTTTTCGGGACCACATCCTCACCAAGCATCACATCCTGGTTCGCTTCACGCTCTCCTCCCAGCCTCAATTCCAAATATTCCGTCTTAGTTCTGCTCAACTAATAAATTCGTATTATAATACTTAACTAATAAATTCATATTATAATACTATAAGGTTATTTTTTGAGGAAAACTCATATAAGTGACTAATAAATATTTAATAAAACCATATATTAACTAATAAATTTTTATTAGAATATTATAAGGTTATGTTTTGAGGAAAACTCAGTGAAGTAACCAATAAATGTTGAACAAAACCTTATCTTAAGCAATAAATTCTTATTATAATATAATATGGTTATGTTTTGAGGAAACGCATATAAGTTAACTAATAAGTGTTGAATAAGTGAATATATGTTGAGTTTTTAGTTATTTTAAATGATCTCTTAACTTTTATTAGTATGTATGTGATGCGGGAACATGCAAGACACCTTGGGATAATGTCCTTCTCCAGAGGAAGAAGAAGGCTCCACCTTGGGAGAAGATTCAAAGGTGCAAATGACGTTTTATACTCGTTCAGAATATTTGACAGCTTTTTGACGTCTTTGTAAATTGGGTCGTACGGATTCAATATTAATCGGATTGAGGCGTGCCATACTTTGTTGGAACGAGGACGAAGATATCTACAACTTTTATGTTGAAGGGTTTTCAAGATTCGACATGGGGCTTGGCTGAATATCACCATCTTTGCAAGTCTATCACTGTTTTGACGGGAATAGATCCTATTGGGCTGAATTGGGCTATTTTAAGTGTTATTTCTAGAGACCTTATTTACTTATGTTTTTAGGTGTTTTAATTAGATGTTAGATTTATCTTTTTATCATTAAACTCGGCCCATCAGCTTATCTATGGCCTATATATTTCAATTCCTACTTTGTAATTCAGTTGGATTTCAATGAATAGAATTTAGTTCTTCTCAAATTGTGTGAAACACGATGAGTGGTTGTCGATTGAATAGAGTTGTGTTTTGTAGGAGGAAATCGAGTTTAAAATATAATAAAATAAATCAAACCGGATTCGTTCCCACGCAAATAATTACAAGACCTCCTCCTGATGTAGTAGTGGGAAGTCAGGATCGATCCTCGAGGAAGCGTGTCAGCGGATCCTAGGCAGCAGCGGAATCTCACGAACGGTGATCGACCACAATGGTACTCGACCTCGACCAAGGGTTAGTCGACAGGGGTCAAGCACAGTCGAATCCGAGCAACAGAAAGATGCTGGTGGTGGTCGACGTCGACTAGGCGTACTCGACATCGAGTACGGTCTGGTTGACTTCGGGATCCTGCAGAGACACAGAAGAACCACCGATCTTGCTCGATCGAAAATTAGTGGTCGACGTCGACCAAGGGGTGGTCGAAGTCGAGTAGGCAACAGTAACTAAAATAAAGAACAAAGCTTTCGGATTCGGAATAAACTATGTGAAATAAAACTTCCAAGATCGGGGTTTCAACACCGCAACGATAACCATGCAAAGTAACACATAAAGGCATAAAAGATTCATGCTTTTCATCAAATAACTTTTGTTATTAACAAATAGGAATATAGAGGCTTTCGCATAAACCCTAATTGTTACTAACCCTTTTTCACATAATTAATCCAAGTTGCATTAAGATCACTTTCACTTCAATAACACAAACAAGGATCACCTTCAACTTTCGCAAAAGAATCATGTTTGCAGGGATAGAAGACGAATTGCATAAAAAGCTCAAACCTTTAGCGCATCACCTCACATGGCTACCATCGGGCTCACCGCGACCCTAGAAGTAGGTGGACTACTCGCTCTTCATCATTAAGAAACTCATCAAAGATTTCAGGAAAATAAATTGCATTAAATAAACCAAAGAGAACTTACAACCAATCGAAGCCAAATCCGCTTTCGCCTTTCCAATTTCTCTCGACACAAGCTCTCTCTCTCTCTACTCTCTCTATGTGACCATATGTAACTGAAATTGAATGAATAAAACTCAGCCCCTAGGGCCTTATTTATAGGCTTCCAACCCTTGCTAATCTAGGTAAGAAAGTCTATCTATATCTATATCTTATTTATCTAATTACTTAAAGATCAATAAATGGAATAAAATAATTAAATCGAAAAGGAAATATATCTAATATAGGTAAATATATTCTGGTGTTGATAGATCTTGATAGATGTGGATAGAATCGGACAACTTCGGATCCAAGCAAGCCTAAACCGCGTCAAACAGCTCACTGCGTAACGCGGCTGAGGAAAGATCTCCTCGATATCCAGTAAACTACTCGATATCGAGTAACTGTGTGTCTTCGACTTGCTGGCTTGGCTTGCTCGAGCAACTTCTCCCCGGTCTGACTCGGACAGGTGATTTTGATCTTGTCGATATCGAGTAAGTGTTGCTCGGCATGTCCAGTCTTCGTCTTCTCGACTAGTTGTGGCTTCCTCGACTCCGGGCATGGCTTCATGGTTTTGTCGATATCGAGTAAAAGTATTCGATATCGAGTAGGGCTCTGGAGTCGGGTTGGCTTCGTCTCTAAGCTCCTCGATCAGCTCCTACTCGACCGGGCACTGCTCGGACATCTTTGTCGATATCGAGTAAAAATACTCGATATCAAGTAGGACTTGTTCTCCAGCTTGGCTCGTCCTGGTTCCGTCGTTATTTGGCTTTGGACTTCTGTAGTTGACTTCCGAGCTTTTTGTCCTTTCTCAAAACTGCTGTAAATTACCTCGAATTATGCGAATTTCAACAGAAACTAGTGTCGATTCCATAATTTGGTAAATAAGTGTAAAATACATAGATTATGTACTATTCTAGCCCAAATGCATGAAATGTATGCAGAAAACGATATAAAAGTTACTGTAAAACATGGAAGATTCGGCTCACATCAAACACCCCATACTTGAGCTTACTTGTCCACAAGCAATACTTTTAATTGTCATTCAGGGGAAGAAATCAAAACTCTCAACATATTAGATTCATTGCCATGTGTCCTTGCAATCAATTACCATCCTCGAAAAGGTACTAGTGTCACAAATCAATGCATGTGCAATTAAAAAGCAACATCTACTCACAAAAGGAGGGTTATGCAAAACATCCATGCATGTCCAATTTGTTGCGATGCAAGAGGATGGTCAAGTATGAAATAAATATAGAATATAGTTCAGACTGACTTCCCTGTCTCAGCAAATAAATACAAGACTTCCTCCCGTTGTAGTAAGAGAAAATCAGGATCGAATCCACGAGGAAGCACGTCAGCAGTTCTTAGGTAGCTGTAAATTCTCACAGAAGCAGCAGCAAGACAAAAACACAGAAAGGAAAGAAACAAATAAATAAAGCAAAAACCCGGCAAGGGCAACTAAAACAAAAGCAAAGAGCAAAGCAAGAAATAAAGCAAAGACAAAGCAAAAACGAAAAGCAAAGCAAAGGCGTACTCGATCTCGACAACAGCTCCTCGAGATCGACAAGACAGTGAACAATAGAAAGTGAAAATCGACGAAAACAGAAGAAAACCAACTCGACCTAGACCAACTCCTACTCGATCTCGACCACAGCTTCCTCGAGATCGACAAAGCACTACTCTAGGTCGACTAAAAACAGAAAATATTAATTGCAGAATTCGAACCAAAATTCAGAAATTCGACAGAAATAAACTTCAATATATTAAAAGACTTCCAAAGCCAGGGTATCAACACCACAACGATAACCATGCAAAGTAACACATAAAGGCATAAAAGATCATGCTTTCCATCAAATAACTTTCGTCGTTAACAAATATGCATATAGAGGCTCTCGCATAAACCCTAGTTGTTACTAACCCTTTTTTACATAATTAATCCAAGTTGCATTAAGATCACTTTCGCTTCAATAACACAAACAAGGATCACCTTCAACTCTCGCAAAAGAATCATGCTCATAGGGATAGAAGATGAATCGCACAAAAAGATCTGACCTTTATCGCATCGCCTCACATGGCCACCGTTGGGCTCACCCCAGCCCCAGAAGTGGGTGGACTACTCACGCCTCATTGCAATAACAGACATTGATTCATGAAAAGAACTAAATTGCATTAAAACTAAATTCAAAGCCTTTTACAATCCCGGCAATCAACTTTCGCTGAAAGCCAAAACCTTAAAAACCTTAGAACTCCTAAACTTCTTTGTGGAACTAACTAATTGTCTCTGAAATTGAATCAATAAAACTGAGCCCCTAGGGCCTTATTTATGACCTTCATTCCCTAGCTATTCTAGGAAAGAAGATATCTATCTCTATCTAAAATTATATCTAAAACTTGAAAGGATAAATAAATTGTTTTAAAGAAATAAATCAACAAGGAAAGGATAAAACTAAATAGGTAAGTCTTCATGATGTTGATAGATCTTGTCTCCTTGATGATAGAACTTGATGGAATCGGATAGAATTTCGGCCAAATCGACTCCTTCGCGCCCAAGGAATCTCAATTCTACTCGGACAAGTGTTCGTCGAGAAGCTGCTGGACACGGCTCTACTCGACCTCGACCACGGCTTGTCGACCTCGACAAGCATGGTTCGTCGAGTGGACTCCTCGGCTAGATCTTCTCGATGTGCTCGGACTTGGCTCAATGGGCTCTTGTCGACCTCGAGTAAGCCTTGTCGATCTCGAGTAGTAGGGCTCTGTCGACTAGGCTTCCTCGGGTTGGTGTGCTCGACTGGCTCGGACAAGGCTCCTCAGGTGCTCGTCGATCTCGACAAGCCCTAGTCGACCTCGAGTAGACTGGCTCGCCGACTAGGTCTTCTCGAGTTGCTCTACTAGATGGACTCCGGATCTGGACTCAGGCGCTCGTCGACCTCGACAAAGGGTCCTCGAGATCGACTAGAGCGGTGTCCTTCCTTTCCGCTTCCGCGAGTTGCCTCTTCCGCTGGCAGCGAGTTTTTCCGCGGCAGCGAGTGGTCCGATGCAGCGAGTCGAGTCGCTAGCAGCGAGTGCTCCTGGTCGTCCTCGGCTTCGTCCTCGGCTTCTCTTCTTGTCGACTCCGGGTGGGGTGTCTGGGCTTCGTCGATCTCGACTAGGGCTTGTCGAGATCGAGTAGACTTCCGAAGCCGGGTTGGTCTGGCTCTCGATCAGGCTCTGCTCGACCAAGGTTGCTCGGACAGGCTCGTCTATGTCGAGTAAGCCTACACGAGATCGAGTAGCCTCGACTCTCAGACTGGTTCCGCTGCTTTGACCTTGGACTTCTGTAGTGGTTTTCCGAGCTTTTCCGACCTTCTGTAGAATTGCTGTAAAATGCCTCGATTTCTGCGAATTAAACAGAAACTGGTGTAGATTCCATAATTTGGCAAATAAACATAAACTACATAGATTCTGTACTATCTAAACCCAAATGAATGCAATGTATACAGAAATCGATATAAAAGTTACTGTAAAACATGGCAGATTTAGCTCACAACAAACACCCCATACTTAAGCTTGCTTGTCCTCAAGCAATACTTTTAATTGTCATTCAGGGGAAGAATTCAAACTCTCAACATCTTAGATTCATTCTTATATGTCCCTGCAATCAATTACCATCCTCGAAAAGGTACTAGTGTCACAGATTCATGCATGTGCAAACATGTAAAAGCAACATCTCCTCACAAAAGGAGGGTTAAGAAATAATTCATTCGTGACAAAGTATTGATAATCAAGAAGACTTTAATTTAAGCTCATGAAGGAGTAGATTGGTAAAAGGCAAAAAGGTGGGCAAATTTTTGGCAATGTGGTGCTTTTGATCCGGGGAAATGGAGTATTTCCAAATTGAATTTCCACATTCCTTCTTCCATTTGATTCATCACCTTTCATAATGCTTTTCTCAATAATAATGCTTTTACCACTCTAACCTCAGCACTGCCTTCTCGCGAGTCGCAAACATGGGTGTCATGAATGGCCCCAGATACTTAGTGCTTTGGACTCCTCACAATGTGTCCCATCTCTCCAAACTATTATCTTAGAGAGCAGGGTCAATCTACCTTTATCTCCTGAGGTGATTGAATTTTCTTTCACTCATTAAATTTTCCATATATTTCAAACAAATTCCTTCCAAACTCCATATAAGATAATAATCACAATAACCATATAACATCTCCATAATGTAACATCATTCTCAACATAATCCCCGGATAAGGTAAAGAATGGAAATATTTAGATCATGTGGAGCAAAATTTGAAATAAGGCGTATTATGGCTTTTGTGATGCATAAGCATAGGTATGGCTAGGATTATCAAAATATGAGCATTATATGGAAATATAAAGTCCTCCATCATCTTATCAAGCAACATGTCAAAAGCAACTTCAAATTTTACCTCCTTTCATGGTTTTCAAGAAATAATGCACCTCATTGTGACTTCCCTTTACTAGGCAATTTCATGCTATATCTCTAATGAATCCAATTTTGCATCGTCGAGTTCAATAAAGCTTCCATGACATTTATCAAAAATTTCAATGGGGGTCATTTTTTCTAAATTTTGGAAAACATATTTTTCTGAAGATTTGGAAAACATGCATATATAAGCACATAAATCAATAATGAATTCCAAAATAGCCATGTATAAGAAATAAACTTTAAATATGCACACATAATGTCAAATATGGCAAATATGCATAAAGTAAGCCCTTCCCCCACCCCATACTTAAACATTACAGTGTCCTCACTGTATAAAAACAAGGGTAAAGAATAGAGCATCTCCTAGCCGAGTTTTAATGTAGCTTGGTTCCATCCATTGACCTGAAAAGTAGAAGACATATACCCACAATAGCGAAAAAAAATGTTCAAAACCAAAAACAAAAAACAAAGTCTCAAATGTCCTAAAAAGTCTATGTACATGCTCTAGATTTTATAGTCGCTAGGCCGACTTTCCATTTACGCTCAAGGTGGCATCTGCAGGGCCCATGTAGCTTGGGCCTCAAATAGGACTCCATTTTTGTCCATCAGCTGCAGTCCTCCAGAATGGATCTTGTTCACCACGAACGGTCCCATCCGCTTCTTGTTGAATTTGTTGGGAAACCAATGATCCTTTGATTTAGAGACATAGAGCTTGTCTCCAACTTCATACCCCTTAGGCTCATCATTGGAAATCCTGCACAATCGCACATACCAAGGCAGACCTCTCCCATGTATAGATAAATCTTTAATGGAAATAGGTGAAGAAAGATCCATACCTTGACTTACCTTCGTAGAAACGGAATTGGGGACTACTGTATTTGGTCGATCTCGACTAGGGCTAGTCGATCTCGACAAGACTGCTGGTCCTGGTGGTGGTCTGGTCGAAGAGGCAGAAATCGACGAAGAATAGGTCTTGTCGACCTCGAGTAGCCTACTCGACATCGAGTAGGGCTTCGCTCCTGATGGCTCCAGCGTCGAGGAAGCAGGGTCTGGTGGCGATGCAAGAGGATGGTCAAGTATGAAATAAATATAGAATATAGTTCAGACTGACTTCCCTGTCTCAGCAAATAAATACAAGACTTCCTCCCGTTGTAGTAAGAGAAAATCAGGATCGAATCCACGAGGAAGCACGTCAGCAGTTCTTAGGTAGCTGTAAATTCTCACAGAAGCAGCAGCAAGACAGAAACACAGAAAGGAAAGAAACAAATAAACCCGGCAAGGGCAACTAAAACAAAAGCAAAGAGCAAAGCAAGAAATAAAGCAAAGACAAAGCAAAAACGAAAAGCAAAGAAAAGACGTACTCGATCTCGACAACAGCTCCTCGAGATCGACAAGACAGTGAACAATAGAAAGTGAAAATCGACGAAAACAGAAGAAAACCAACTCGACCTAGACCAAGTCCTACTCGATCTCGACCACAACTTCCTCGAGATCGACAAAGCACTACTCTAGGTCGACTAAAAACAGAAAATATTAATTGCAGAATTCGAACCAAAATTCAGAAATTCGACAGAAATAAACTTCAATATATTAAAAGACTTCCAAAGCCAGGGTATCAACACAACAACGATAACCATGCAAAGTAACACATAAAGGCATAAAAGATCATGCTTTCCATCAAATAACTTTCGTCATTAACAAATAGGCATATAGAGGCTTTCGCATAAACCCTAATTGTTACTAACCCTTTTTTACATAATTAATCCAAGTTGCATTAAGATCACTTTCGCTTCAATAACACAAACAAGGATCACCTTCAACTCTCGCAAAAGAATCATGCTCATAGGGATAGAAGATGAATCGCACAAAAAGATCTGACCTTTATCGCACCGCCTCACATGGCCACCGTCGGGCTCACCCCAGCCCCAGAAGTGGGTGGACTACTCACGCCTCATTGCAATAACAGACATTGATTCATGAAAAGAACTAAATTGCATTAAAATTAAATTCAAAGCCTTTTACAATCCCGACAATCAACTTTCGCTGAAAGCCAAAACCTTAAAAACCTTAGAACTCCTAAACTTCTTTGTGGAACTAACTAATTATCTCTGAAATTGAAGCAATAAAACTGAGCCCCTAGGGCCTTATTTATAGCCTTCATTCCCTATCTATTCTAGGAAAGAAGATATCTATCTCTATCTAAAATTATATCTAAAACTTGAAAGGATAAATAAATTGTTTTATAGAAATAAATCAACAAGGAAAGGATAAAACTAAATAGGTAAGTCTTCATGATGTTGATAGATCTTGTCTCCTTGATGATAGAACTTGATGGAATCGGATAGAATTTCGGCCAAATCGACTCATTCGCGCCCAAGGAATCTCAATTCTACTCGGACAAGTCTTCGTCGAGAAGCTGCTGGACACGGCTCTACTCGACCTCGACCACGGCTTGTCGACCTCGACAAGCATGGTTCGTCGAGTGGAATCTTTGGCTAGATCTGCTCGATGTGCTCGGACTTGGCTCAATGGGCTCTTGTCGACCTCGAGTAAGCCTTGTCGATCTCGAGTATTAGGGCTCTATCGACTAGGCTTCCTCGGGTTGGTGTGCTCGACTGGCTCGGACAAGGCTCCTCAGGTGCTCGTCGATCTCGACAAGCCCTAGTCGACCTCGAGTTGACTGGCTCGCCGAATAGGTCTTCTCGAGTTGCGCTACTCGATGGACTCCGGATCTGGACTCAGGCGCTCGTCAACCTCGACAAAGGGTCCTCGAGATCGACTAGAGCGGTGTCCTTCCTTTCCGCTTTCGCGAGTTGCCTCTTCCGCTCGCAGCGAGTTTTTCCGAGGCAGCGAGTGGTCTGCTGCAGCGAGTCGAGTCGCTGGCAGCGAGTGCTCCTGGTCGTCCTCGGCTTCGTCCTCGGCTTCTCTTCTTGTCGACTCCGGGTGGGGTGTCTGGGCTTCGTCGATCTCGACTAGGGCTTGTCGAGATCGAGTAGACTTCCGGAGCCGGGTTGGTCTGGCTCCCGATCAAGCTCTGCTCGACCAAGGTTGCTCGGACATGCTCGTCTATGTCGAGTAAGCCTACTCGAGATCGAGTATCCTCGACTCTCGGACTAGTTCCGCTGCTTTGACCTTGGACTTCTGTAGTGGTTTTCCGAGCTTTTCCGACCTTCTGTAGAATTGCTGTAAAATGCCTCGATTTCTGCGAATTAAACAGAAACTGGTGTAGATTCCATAATTTGGCAAATAAACATAAACTACATAGATTCTGTACTATCTAAACCCAAATGAATGCAATGTATACAGAAATCGATATAAAAGTTACTGTAAAAGATGGCAGATTCAGCTCACAACAGTCCTCACTGTATAAAAACACGGCTAAAGAAAGAAACTCACTAGAAAGGTGTGCTGATCATTGAAAATTGAGTGTAATGTTGCTGCAAAGGTGATCGACATCGAGGAAGATCTGGTCGACTTCGAGTAGGTGTGGTCGACGTCGAGTACGCTTACTCGACTTCGAGTACATTGAAACCTCCAGGGTGATCCTCTCGACCACATGCTCCTTTTTGATCGAGATGTGTGGTTGACGTCGAGTACGCTTACTCAACTTCGAGTAGATCTTCAGCTTCTCTCACCTGCAAGATTCGTTAGATGGAAAATATCCACAATAGAAAAACTTTAAAAATAGTGTCCAAAACAAAAAAAACAGCAATGTCCAAAAATCCTAAAAAGTAAATGTCTATTTACAAGCTCTAGACTTTATAGTCGCTAGGCCGACTTTCTCCGTTAAGCTCAAGGTGACATCTGCAGGGCCCATGTAGCTTGGGCTTCGAACATGACTCCATTCTTGTCCATTAGCTGCAATCCTCCTGAATGGATTTTGTTCACAGTGAAGGGTCCCATCTTCTTCTTGGTAAATTTGTTGGAAAACCAATGATCCTTTGATTTAGAGAAATAGACCATGTCTCCGACTTCATACTCCTTTGGATCATCATCGGAAACCCTGCACAATCGCACATACCAAGACAGACCTCTCCTATGTATAGATAGATCTTTAATTGAAATAGGAGAACACGTCGAGTAGAAATGGTCGACGTCGAGTACGTTCCTACGTCTGGTGGACTGTTCATCGAGGATGGAGAAGTCGAGGACCCATGTGTCTGGTCAACGTCGAGTACGGGCTGGTCGATGTCGAGTACGGGCTGGTCCTCGGGTGGTGTACTCGATGTTGATGCAGTCGGTGGAGTGCTCGGGATCTGGTCGACGTCGACTAAGGTACTCGACGTCGAGTACCTCTGGTCGACATCGACCCCATACTTGGTACCTGGCAATAATTTTGAATAAAAGTTAGTTGAAATCGACTTACCTTGGTCGACGTCGAGTAGATCGTTTGTCTCCTCGTTCAGAATTGCCATGATCTTCTCCACCCGGGCTTCCATAGCTCGCTTCTCTAGCTCCTCGGGGGTCATATTTCTTACCTTAGGTTCCCCACAAGTGATGTACTTGGCTAATATAGACTTGACCTCTTCCATAGGACCTGTGTGCCTTTCAGTTTTATTAAAGGAATACTCGATTACCTCATCGCTGATGTTGAACGTGAGTACTCCTTTCCTTACGCTTATGTTGGCATCCACCGTCGCCAAGAAGGGACTCCCTAATATAATTGGACAAGTAGGATCCTCTGCCACATCAATAACTAAGAAATCAGCAGGGACGAAGAACTTACCTACTTGTACTGGCACATTATCCACCATGCCTGTTGGGATGACCACCGTGTTGTTTGCCATATAAAGCTTAGCATCCACAGGCTCTAGGGCACCTATCTTAATCTTGGACCATATTGATAGAGGCATTATACTCACATTGGCTCCAAGATCACATAAAGCATTAAATTTATATTGATCGAATCCAATGGTCATAGCGAACTTACCTGGATCTGGCCTTTTCTCAAGTACGTCCATCTGGCTGCACTTCTCTGCGATCTCAGCCATTGACCGCTTCTTGCTCAGAATCTCCTTAAGGAACTTGACATAGGATGGCATCTCATTAAGAACTTCTATGAAGGGAATGGTGACATTGAGTCGTTGAAGCATCTTAATGAAGCGCTGGAACTTCTTCTCTGCTGGATCCTTTGGAGATTTCGTCGGGAAAGGCAACTTCTTCTTTGCGGAGGTGCTGAAGAGTGGTCGATAGGGGCAGAAAGTTGGTCGACGTTGAGTACGGGCTGGTCAACATCGACTACTTTAGTCGACTTTGGGTTGGGCGTAAAATTCTGATCGACGTCGAGTTGGAGCTGGTCGATGTCGAGTAGATTGTGTTTGACGTCGAGTGGCTTGGTCGACGTCGAGGAGTCTTCTGCAGCTTCTCCTTCTGTGTTAGGCTCGGGCGTTTGCATTTGTTGCCCACTCCTTAGGTTCATTGCAGGTACATGTCTTGCAGATTTACCTTTAGGATTAGGTTTATGGGATATAGGGAGCGTACCTGACTGTCTAGGGATGCCTGCTGCTAGCTGGCCAATTTGTGTATCAATTGATTTTCTCCAGACATCGATTTCTCCAAGCTTTGTATTAATGTTCTGGAACTGATTGTTGATGGTGCCCTGATTCCGACACATTTCGTCAAGGATAGGTTGTAGGTCATCCTTCCGTTGGTCCCTTTTTGGATGTCCTGGAGCTCTGTATGGCAGGGGGGTTCCTAAGGGCACCTTGGTTCCATTGTGGTTGCTGAAACCTTTGGTCCCCCATATAGTGATTGGGACCCCCTGCGTAAGCTACCTCTTCGTGGTGTTCTGCCAGCCTGACTTGCTCTATGTGTGGGCACTCAGTAGTGGTGTGCCGCTATGATCCGCATTCAATGCAAGGCTGGTTGACAAAAAGATACTTTACTTGCTTGAGGAGCTTCCTATTCTGATCTTTGTAGTATTGCTCCTTGACATCAGGTTCAATCTCTTTAGAAGGCTCGTAGAGAGGCATGGATGAGGCTGGCCTGCGTAGGCATTCTCCTCATAGTTGATTGGAGTTCCATACTTGTTGTCGTAGTTGGTCAGCTTGTCGAGGGCAGCCCATACGTCAGCTGGCGGCATTGTCAGATACTCATAATGAGTATACGTGTTGATCCTATCCGTAGCAGCCAGGTCAAGAGAATTGAAGAAGATCTCCTGAACGATGCAAGGTTGTTATCCATGTGTAGGGCAGGATCGCAGTAGATCCTTATATCGTTCCCGTGCCTTTGCTAGCGGCTCTCCAGGCTATTGTTTGAAAGATGTAATCTTCTAGCGGAGGAGCGCTGTCTTGGCAGGAGGAAAGAATTTATTGAGAAATTCCTGCTTTACTTGAGCCCATGTAGTAAGGGATCGTGGACGGAGACCTTCAAGCCACTTCAATGCTGGTCTAGCCAGAGACCAATGAAAAGCCTTCATCAAGATATATTCCAAAGTGGTACATTCAGCAAGAGTACGACACATATCAGTAAAGTTGGTAATATATTGAAGAGGGCATTCATTAAATCTACCATGAAAAGCATTATGTTTAATTTCAATCAGGAAAGGAGTGCGAATTTCGTAGTTATTCTCAGGGATTAGAATAGCCAATTCAGGCACGACGAGAGTCGGGTGCATGTAATCCTGTGCAGTGGTAGGGTATTGGGCAAGCTCATCTTCCAATTGTCTCCTTCGCGCAACTTCTTTTGTAGTGCGTGCTCTCTCAGTGGTGAGAGCAGTGTCCTTAGCGGTTAGTTCCCTCTGAAGCCTCTCAATCAGCTGTTCTTGTGTTTCTGCGGCCGCCATGGCTCTTTTCAATTTAGCTTGGATGTGTATAAGGCGTCAAACTCAAGTGTTTGACCAGAACGACGCATATACCTACAAAGTATCTCAAAGCAAAAGTGAGATTTAACTACCTAAGGCGCGAATGATTGCTTCCCCGACAACGGCGCCAATTTGTTGTAGGAGAAAATCGAGTTTAAAATATAATAAAATAAATCAAACCAGATTCCTGCCCACGCAAATAATTACAAGACCTCCTCCGGATGTAGCAGTGGGAAGTCAGGATCCATCCTCGAGGAAGCGTGTCAGCGGATCCTAGGTAGCAGCAGAATCTCACGAACGGTGATTGACCACAGTGGTACTCGACCTCGACCAAGGGTTAGTCGAAAGGGGTCAAGCACAGTCGAATCCGAGTAAAAAGAAAGATGCTGGTGGGGGTCGACGTCAACTAGGCGTACTCGACGTCGAGTACGGACTGGTTGACTTCGGGTTCCTGCAGAGACACAGAAGAAACAACGATCTTGCTCGATCGAAAATCAGTGGTCGACGTCAACCAAGGGGTGGTCGAAGTCGAGTAGGCAGCAATAACTAAAATAAAGAACAAAGCTTTCGGATTCGGAATAAACTATGTGAAAGAAAACTTCCAAGATCGGGGTTTCAACACCGCAACGATAACCATGCAAAGTAACACATAAAGGCATAAAAGATTCATGCTTTTCATCAAATAACTTTCGTTATTAACAAATAGGAATATAGAGGCTTTCGCATAAACCCTAATTGTTACTAACACTTTTTCACATAATTAATCCAAGTTGCATTAATATCACTTTCGCTTCAATAACACAAACAAGGATCACCTTCAACTTTCGCAAAAGAATCATGCTTGCAGGGATAGAAGACGAATTGCATAAAAAGCTCAAACCTTTACCGCATCACCTCACATGGCTACCATCGGGCTCACCCCGACCCTAGAAGTGGGTGGACTACTCGCTCTTCATCATCAAGAAACTCATCAAAGATTTCAGGAAAATAAATTGCATTAAATAAACCAAAGATAACTTACAACCAATCGAAGCCAAATCCGCTCTCGCCTTTCCAACTTCTCTCGCCACAAGCTCTCTCTCTCTCTCTCTACTCTCTCCATGTGACTAATTGTAACTGAAATTGAATGAATAAAACTCATCCCCTAAGGCCTTATTTATAGGCTTCCAACCCTTGCTAATCAAGGTAAGAAAGTCTATCTATATCTATATGTTATTTATCTAATTACTTAAAGATAAATAAATGGAATAAAATAATTAAATCCAAAAGGAAATATATCGAATGTAGGTAAATATCTTCTTGTGTTGATAGATCTTGATAGATGTGGATAGAATCGGACAACTTCGGATCCAAGAAAGCCCAAACCGCGTCGGACAGCTCACCGCGTAACGTGGCCCAAGAAAGATCTCCTCGATATCGAGTAAACTAATCGATATCGAGTAACTGTGTGTCATCAACTTGCTGGCTTGGCTTGCTCGAGCAACTTCTCCACGATCTGATATGTATGGGTGATTTTGATCTTGTCGATATCGAGTAAGTGTCGCTCGCCATGTCCCATCTTCGTCTTCTCGACTAGATGTGGCTTCCTTGACTCCGGGCATGGCTTCATGATTTTGTCGATATCGAGTAAAAGTACTTGATATCAAGTAGGGCTCTGGAGTCGGGTTGGCTTCGTCTCTCAGCTCCTCGATCAGCTCCTACTCGACCAGGCACTGCTCAGACATCTTTGTCGATATCGAGTAAAAATACTCGATATCGAGTAGCACTTGTTCTCCAGCTTGGCTCGTCCTGGTTCCGTCGTTCTTTGACTTTGGACTTCTGTAGTTGACTTCCGAGCTTTTTGTCCTTTCTCAAAACTGCTGTAAATTACCTCGAATTCTGCGAATTTAAATAGAAACTAATGTAGATTCCATAATTTGGCAAATAAACGTAAACTACATAGATTATGTACTATTCTAGCCCAAATGCATGAAATGTATGCAGAAAACGATATAAAAGTTATTGGTATTGATCTAGCTTGGTTTGCTTTGTGTTCATCAACTTCGCAAGGCTTGGTGATCCTAATATCCACAAGCCCCCTCCTTGTGCCTCCAAGTTGTTCGCTTGGTTGTGTAGGGTTGTAGAAGCGGGTTATATTGTCATTGGTATTGGTTCCTACCCTCTTAGGAGGCCTGGGGTCTTTATCTTTTTCTATATAAATCGACTCAGTCCATATCAGGTTGTGTCTTTTAATTCTTGCAATTAAATTTCGAGTCTTTATTCATCTTTGTCGAGTCTTGTTGCATTCTTGGTCGATCTTGAACTTTCTTGGTTGATTTCTTGCTGTCTTTGTTGAGTCTTGATAATTCTTGCTTCCGTTCTTTAGTTTCTTGCTTGTTTCTCGAAGGTCGGGCCATCTCACGGCTAAACCCGTATCAAATTGGCATCAGAGCTTTGGTTTCCGACATCAAGATTGAGTCTTTTTCTTTTCCTAAACACAAAAACACAAAAATAGAGTATTTTCTTTGTTTGGTCTTTTACTTCTTGCATTCTTTATTGATTATTGCACTAATCTTGAGTTTGGGATTGTTTGTGGTTGCATAGCCTCAACACAAAGCCTAGCCGAGACCGTGGAGCCGACCAAAGTGGTGCGCAACCCCTTGTGCAGCACCTAAGCCGCCGTCATTCAATCTGTCCCCATAGTTTCTCTTGGCTGAAATCAGCCTCCACACAAAAACAAACCCTAGTTTGTTATCTTTTCTATCTTTTGGTTATTTGTTCTATCTTTGAGATATTTAATTCTATCTATTTTCTTGCCTTGTTGAAAATCAAATTTTATTTGGTGGAATTAATTCAATTATACTCCGTATCTATCAAGTATATCTAAAGGCATAAGATAGATCCACTTACCTAATATATCCAAAGGTTGTCTATTTATTTATCTTAGGGCTAAAATTTTTATCCATTCACCTCTTCCATCAGATTTTCGAGTCCCTCTCATTGCTGTGAGTCTTTTCTTGCATTAGTAATAAAAAAATATCAGTTTCGAAAATTCAAAAAAACAAAGAAATTAGATTTATCTTGGACCTATAAGGATAAAATTCACTAGGGGTAAAAGTAAGTAAAAAAAAAGAAGGAAAGTGTTTGTTCTGCTAGTGCAAGAAAGCTCCAAGGACATCTTTTGGTGATTTCTACAGCCCTTAGTCGACAACCCTATCCCAAACCCAAATCCTCCACAAAATTGAAACCCTACCGTGCAACTACAACATCCTAACTTAAAGGTTTTCAATCAAAAGAGGTAAATTTCCAAGCTTTCTTTTATTTTTCCTTATTTTCTCTTATTTTCAGCTTGTGTCGAGTACCACACAGCTTTTGTCGAGTACTTCTCCCCGAGATCGAGTACTCTTTGTGTGTCTTTAGATTCTATCGAGCACCTTACCACTGATTTCGAGTGCTTGTTGTTTGTGTCGAGTACACTAGACCCCTGTCGAGTGTTCTCTTGTCCATATCGAGTTCTCCACAGCCTTTGTCGAGTTCTCTTGGTTGTTTGTTCCATTCATTCTCTTGATTCTATACTTTGATGAAGAACCTCGCTCGAAGAACCTCCGGATCGAAGAACCTGCAGAACTTCAGCAGATGAAGAACCTCCGGTGGTGCCTGGTTTGTAAGTTTTTTCTTTCTCCCCTTCTTTTGCCTGAGAGAGAGAGAGGACCCAATTTTTCGTGTCTTATTGTTTCTCCCCTTCTTTAGCAGATGTTAGTTTTTTTTTCTCCCCTCTGGATCTGTTGGGATGATTTTTTCTCCCCTGTATTCTCCCCTTTGGATCTGTTGGGATTTGTTGCCTGTAAGTGGGCATTGCCCTTGGTTATTAATTAAGGTAATGGAGGATGAAGCCCTCGGAACAAAGCCTAGAAAATTACAAAGGGGAGATGCATGGATGAGCTGAATTTCGATTTCGTTTTTCTAGTTCACACAAATTTCGTTTAAGTTTCGTTTCACAAATTTCGTGGTATAAACTTAGATTGTCTAGATTTTTTAATACCTAATTTTGTTTTCATTTACTTTCTTGCTCCAATCCTATTAAACGACATTTCAAAATACTTTATTTATTTATGTTGATAAAAAAATACTTTATTTATTCTAAATAAGTTGGGGATTACTAGTTGAATAATATTTTATTTCATCTTACAATATTGTATTTCATCTTGCAAGTTCCTTTGGTTCAAGGAATGCTATAAACATGAGTTTGTGTCAACAAGAAATTTAAGAAATTGGATGTTTTGATTTGTTAATTTGTAGTTTGGGTTTTTTTGTATCTAGAATATATTATTTATTTTTGTACCCTATTTATGTATATTTAGATTTGTTATTGCTTTGGATGTATTCATAAAAGTTTTGTACATTTTTAAGTATATAAAACATTACTAATAAAATGAGCAACAACAATAGCAATGAAAAATACTGGCGTTACCAATGACTCTAGCAACAACATTAGCAATGAAACGAGCAACAACGATAGAAATAATCATAGCAACGGCTCATCCACGGAATCAACAAGGCTCATGACCTATTTGTAGAAACGAATCTAGCTACGAACATAGCCACGAATTTAGCAATGGCCTAATTCCGAAGCTGAATTCGTTGCCTCATCCACGAGAATCAAATGTCCATCAATAGCCACGGGCTTAGCCATGACCTGACAATTCGTTGATAAATTCATTGCTAAACAGTCGTCGCCATTAGTCACGAGGCATATGGCTACAAATGGCCCACCCGTAC
Organism: Persicaria tinctoria; assembly: GCA_037127255.1. Taxonomy (NCBI): domain Eukaryota; kingdom Viridiplantae; phylum Streptophyta; class Magnoliopsida; order Caryophyllales; family Polygonaceae; genus Persicaria; species Persicaria tinctoria. The sequence goes on along the minus strand of JBANSL010000007.1, from coordinate 34,936,833 downwards.
CTAAACCGGTTAGCCACGGTCATTCGTGGCCAATGTCGTTGCTATTTTCCGTAGCTATTTCCTATATTTAGTAGTGTTTAAACTCGTTTTCAAACATAATATAACTTTCATATTCATAAGGACCATAATCCTAGTCGATTCATGTAATTAGAATTTAGATCAGTAAGAAACTAGTGAGATTCAATAAACTAAAAAAATTGAAATTCTTTTGTTATTGTACTCGTAATTTTTTTCCACGATTTGGACTATTTGGTAATCAAAAGAGAGAATTTTATGCTTTGCGGTCATATTTTATGTCGACTAAGAACAATTGAAAATGATATGATAAGTTTACGGTCATATTTTTTGTTGACTTAAAATCATAATAGAATCCCTTTTCCTTTCCATTATAAATATTTCAATTTTCAGTTTATTTTATGTGAATGCAGGTGTTTTTACTAATAATTAATCCATCCGTTAATTAAAACATGACGTTTTAGTATTCACGCAAGCTTTTTAAGGTGTTAAAACCTACATAAAATATTAATTTTTTAATATTTTTTTAATAATTTGATACTTGTCACTGTTAAGTGTAGTATGAATTTGTAAAAACAAATTTAAAAAAAGTTAATATTTCATATAGTTTTTATCATTCTAAAAAAGCTTGCATGAATAGTAAATGATAAGTTTTAATTAACAGATGGAGTATAAAATTTAATGCGGTCAGTATATACACTACAAATTATCGTGCATTTGGACACAAACATATTTTATAATAAAAAACTACTAGTACTGAAAAAAAAAAGTAAAGAATAAAAATACAAACAAAATCGCTGCATTAGGCTGCGTCCATATGATTCCTGAAAAATATAGTTTTGAGTATATGAATGGATTAAATTGTATGTAAATAAAAAAATAGTATAGGGGTAATCTTATATAATGAGGATTGCTAATAAATCTGTATTTAAAAAGGAACAGTAATAACAAAGATGAAATATGTAGAATTCATTACCAAATAAACTCTCTGCGGCTATGGTATTTGATAAAACATCGTTAAAATCTTTAAACTCCAAACCATTGAGAGGTATTCAAAGATTATCAGACGACTTGATGATGTTTTCATTGGTGACGATGATTTTCTTCAGATGATTAGTGAACTTGAATCCACCCGTTCATGCAATTAGGGTGAAGTTTGACATCGTAAAGACGAAAAACTTCCTCACGTGATTAGCACTTTTCCATATCAAATTGGACATGATATTTGCCTCGATTCAACATCCCTACATCAAATAGAATTTAAACAAATTTGAATATTAGGTGATAGGGTAAATAGGAAGACCACCACAATAAAAAAAGAATGAAACATAAAAGAAAACGGAAATTAGTTGTGCATATTATTTCGTCAATAAGAACCAAATAAGACTTGTGAACTCAATGATGTAACCTATAATTTCATTTAAAAAAAAAGATGTACTTTGTGGTTAAGAGGGGATTGCACAAGGTAACCCAAAAACCGAAAAGTGTTGCAAGGTTAACCCAACCCGGATTAAAATGGGGTGAAATCGGTTATCCGGCAAACCTACCCAGCAGGTAACAGGTTGGGAAAGTGGGGGCCAACCGTGACACCTCAGCGAGGGAGAGAAAAGGAAGGCGAGAGAGAGAGAGACAGACAGACGTCCAGGAAGGGGAGAGAGAGAGAGAGAGAGAGAGAGAGAGAGAGAGAGAGAGAGAGACGTCCATTGAGAGGAGAGAGGCAAGAGAGGGAGCTGTTGAGTTTGATTAGACAAAGAGAGAGAAAGCTAATTGAGTTTGACAGGGACTCACTCAACAGTCCGGGGAAGGAAAATTCCCGCCCAAAATTTGCGCCAAAAAATCCTGAAGAGGAAGAGGAGGGAGGAGGGAAGACGGGGAGAGTATATAAGCATTGAAGCTCCACCTCAGTCCAATGATTATTCCACATTAATGCACTGCAGTAGGATAATTAAAAGGAGGAAGGAGAAGCGCCGGCAAAGAGTGAAGGGGGAGGGTTGGGGGCCAATGATATGGGGATCTATATAAGGATATGGGAGGGAATGATGGGGGTGGCATTTAATGGGTACCAGGTGGAAAAAAATCTGAAGATTCACAGAGTAGCCAATGTAGAAGAAGCAAGTGGGCCGGGGTTTATCTTAAAGTTGAAACGTTTCGAGTTAATATTAACTGGACAACCGGGAGAGAACAACGTGACAACCAACAACAAACAACGTGACAGCTGGTGGAATAGACTGGACCGAGTTTCGACTGCCTGCAGATACAAAATGGGTAAGTAGTCTCTCAAGGAAGATGACGAGAAAAAAAACTTTGCTACAACTTAATGTAAACTTAATGTTTCCCCTCTCTATGTAAATGAACAGGGGAGAAGACAATCGTATGTCTGACTGTGGTGTTCGGAGGATGGTGGGCTTGCGAAGAAGGCGGTTGGGTCTTCAAGGGGTCACGGAGCCAGAAGGCTTTGCTGGTGGATGAACGTATCGACTACGTTGCACTAAAGAAACTCGTGATGGAAAAGTTTAACGTCGATGGGACAAGGCATGAGGTGGACCTCACATATGGGAAGCTGAAGAAGGGCGGGTGCAGGCCATATGCAATAGGAGATGACAAAGACCTGCAGGCCTTCAAGTTTGTAAACGGACTCACTGGAGAACGATCGTGGCCTGTCAACCTCCATGTCTCCCTACAAACCAAGCTATGTGGCAGCACTGTGGCACCTACACAAGGATCGTCAACGGGTGGTGGCAGCACTGTGGCACCTACACAAGGATCTTCAACGGGTGGCTCCGGAGGGTGGGGTATCTCAGTGGCGGGAGGTGAGGAATTTATACTGCCATTAACTGGGCCGCCTGTTACCCAAGAAGATCACGCATATACGGGCATCCAATTGGCTGGTGGTGAAGAAGACGTAGTCCTGGTAGCCGGATGTGTCCAGGCAAAACAAACTGGCGTCCAGTTAGAGGCCCAATGCGTCCAGTTAGAAAACGAATGTGTCTAGTTACATAATAGTACCGACGATTACGGGCGACATGAGGAGTTGGAGTTCGAGTTGCGAAAGAAGGCAAAGAAAGCCGAGGAAATAAGACGTGGGAAGCAAGTCATTTCTGTCAGCAGTGATCCGGAAGATGAAGTTATTCCACCGGGTGGAGATAGAAGGGTGCCCATTGCATCGGGATCTCCTCCTCCGACGATGAGGTATTACCAAATGCGGTGAAGATGGAGCTCGGGTGCGCAGTTCCGACCAAGTCGTGGTCATGGGATACTGAGGCCGAGCAGGCTGTGAGGGAAATAGAGGAAGCATACGCACGCGGAAAACGGAAGTTGGGACCGAATACGGAGGGTGTGGAAAGTGAACCAATGGTTGCGGTGAACCCATTGGGTCTCCGTCAGCACACTGGTGAGCTCCGGGAGGGAAAAGTGTTTCGGTCGAAGGAGGAGGTCCAACAGACAATCAAGTGGGCGGCCCTATCTAGGTGTTTCACGACCAAGGTGAACAAGTCGACGAACAGCTTGTATGTTGTGCGCTGCGGTGGTCCCAATTGCAAGTGGCTTTGCCGGGTTTCCACATACAAGAAAACGCGGCTTGGATTATCTCCAAGCTTGTGGACGAGCACACGTGCGACCTGACCGACATGATGACACAAAAGCGTCGTGCGACATACACCCAGGTTGGGCAACACATAGTGGAAAGGTATCTCCTTCGCTCTAACCAACCGAAATGGACAGTATGTTGTTTATAACTGGACGCTTGTTAAATATAACTGGACAGGAAATGTTATAAAACTGGACAGGTACTTCGATAAACACTAACCCAATGCGCCTGTCCATGTGCAGTTTCGTTGGTTCAAAGAAGGCCCTTGTGCCGGAGCAAGTGTGAAGGCTCTGACGAAATCCCAGCTGGGGGTGCCGTCCAGTTACTGGAAGGCGCGGCGAGCCGCCATGAAGGCGAGGGACACCACCTACGGGACACACGAGGAAAGCTACCGGAGGATGTACTCGTACATGCACATGCTGGAGCAGTCCAACCCTGGCACATACATCAGGATAGAACGCGACACAGAAGGACGACTCAAGTATGCGTTTGTCAGCCTTGGAGTGTGGCGGAGGGCGGTCCCCTATCTAAGAAAGGTCAGTCCCTCCTTGTCCGTACCTTTTGTGCTCCTTGTCTGTACCTTGTGTGACCTTTACTGCAAAGCCGTTAAACTTATACAACTACTTCCATTACAACGACCAACTACCCTGCATGACGTCCTCAGGAAATAACATGACATATAAGTTATATGACATGACATCAGTCAATAACGACATGACAACGGTAACCATTGAGGTTGTTTAATTTGCAGATGGTGTCAGTGGATGGGGGTTTCCTGAAGGGGAAGTTCCGAGGGTCCCTCCTGTTCGCGACTGCACAAGATGCCGACCACTCTGTCTACCCAATTGCATTCGCAATGGTTGACGGAGAGAATGATGGGTCGTGGGGGTTCTTCTTCAGGCAGATGTTGCATGTTGTAGAAGACACGACTGATCTCATATGGGTATTTGACCGCCATATTAGCATCGAGAAAGGAATACGGGACAACTACGTCTTCGCCAAGCACGGCATATGCACATGGCACTTATGGCAGAACGTCCGAATTCGGTTCAAAATCAGCGCTATGAAGGACCAATACTTCTCCATGGTCAAGGAATACACATACGACGAGTTCCAGTCGTTGTACAATGACTTCTGTGCGGTTTCTCCCGCCGCAGGCCAATACCTACGGGAGGCCGGTTTTGAAAAGTGGGCAAGGGCGTGCTACCCGGGTAACAGGTACAACATAACCACCACGAATAACTCAGAGTTCTTGAACTCGGTTTTCAAGTATCCTCGGGACTTGCCACTCACAGCGCTGATGGATGCCATTCTTGAAACCGTCGGGGACTGGTTCGTGAAGCGGAGAGAGATCACCTCAAAACCTGGGAAAGTTGTAAGCGATTGGGTCGCTAATGCCATTAAAGCAAACTTCGCTGAGTCTCTGTCGATGTTGGCCAGGCCGCTCAGCCCCCACGAATTCGAGGTCCGCAATGGTCAGTCCACTTGGCTTGTCAACCTCACAGGACGCTTATGCAGCTGCAGATGGTTCAACGTTGACCAATACCCCTGTGCGCACGCACTGGCTGCTGCACAATTTCGCAGGGTGGATGTCCACTCAATGGTCAACGACTTCTACAAGGAAGAGGCGTGGCGTGCTTGCTACGCGGACGTTTTGTACCCAGTTCCGTCTCCAAACACATGGAGGGTGCCCCAGGAAATTGCCAAAGAGACCAACCTCCCGCCCAGTGTGAAGGCCCGTCCGGGTAGACCCAAGACTAGACGTTACCCCTCGCAGTGGGAAAGGAGATACAAACGGCGGACGAACTAGACAATCTATGGGACAAGACATGACGATCAGGTAGGAAAAACAGGACGACCAACTAGAATTAAAATGACGGTAATGCATCTGTGCGTTTTGGGTTTTGGTCAGCTAGACTAGAATGCGTCTGTGGGTTTTGGATTTTATTCCGATGCACATGAAAGGCCAGATGGGGTGACTACTGCGTCTTTGTACGTAAGTGTGTTGATGTGTGGGTCGTCGTACCTTGTTGCTAGTAACTGGTATGTCACTAGTTTCAAACTGGACGGGTAATGTTTAAGACATGACGGGTAATGTTGTTGACATGACAGTGTCTACGTATTTGTTGACAAGTTCTTCCTAAGTGTCTGCGATTAACAATGTCAACAAACCTAAATAATCCATATCAAACGACAGAGGTAACGAAAGATGTTCAACATTAGCGATGACAATAATCCATCTAAAACGACAATCTAAAACGCCAATCCCAAACAGAGCAAAAGGAGGTAGAAATGTCATCAAAACATCGGAATCCAAAGAGAGTATTGATGTTAACGGCAACTACAACCACAATAACCAACAATGTTCACTGCTTTACATAATGATGAGGGGACTACTTAGGATCGTTGCTGAGACCGAAGCCAAGGTGGAAGATAGAGACGCATAGGAGCTGACGGTATGCAGCGATGAAGTCGTCGTCTAAGCCATCGAAGACGCGGTCCCCCATAGCAAGCTGCTGCATGTACCGGATCGTGTACGGGCCACAGTCTCCACTGCACACGGTCATCATTTGCGTCGATGGATATTCGGTAACATTACACAAAATGAGGGAAGCGGGACAAGTACTTACGATTGTTTGTTTTGCGGGATCCCCTTCACGCAGGTGAGGGTCAGGGGGGCGGTCAACATTGGCTTTGTGCTTGGCATGCATCTCCTGGTGGTCGGCGAACATGGTGGGCAGGACGTGCCTCACAGGCTTCAGCAATTGGGTCAGTTGGCGCTCTATTATGAAGTTCGTATCAGGGTCAAACACAAGCATGGTCCATTCGGCGAAGTTGATCTCCAGAGCCACCCAGTGCTCGTTCTTCAAATTCCAGGGGAGCAGGATGCGGTCCACGGAGGCCCAAGGCTTGGGAAACCGATCTGGCAGTACACCATCCATGTACAGCTTCAGCTCGTCCGTGACCACCAAGCCGGTTTGACGCTCCAGCAAAACCCGGAAGAAATTATCGAGCACGGCGACGGAGGCGAACATCGGGTCAGTGAGTATGGCCCTGCGAAGGATTGCGCATGCCTGCTCGATGTGCTGTGGGTCAGAACTCGCATGTCAGAGGCACATCAGGGGGAATTGCTTGATATGTCAGGCAACAAAAAAGCCTTTCGCGGGGAGGAGCTTTACCTCAAAGGTTACCCAGTTCGTCGGCGCCTCTAGATCCTGGAAGAACTTCTTCTCGAGAAGGGTACCCTCGATAGACCGTGTAGGACTTGTGCCCTCTTTCATCCATGTGTTGTAGGCGTCCTGCTCTGCCCTAGTGAGAAGGCCCAGGTCAACGGCGTCCTTTTTGGTCTTGGACTTGCTCACCCGTGGCTTCTTCACAGGTTGAGTGACCTCGTGCCCAGCAAATTCAGCAGTAGCCTTACGGGCTCTCGTCCCCCACCGCGTTAGCGGCTCGACGTGAGAGGTGTCCTCCGTGTCCATGTCACCCTGCACACACATGACAACGGGAACACTTGAACATTTCAACATGACAACAGGACACTTTCAATATGACAACAGGAAACTTTCAACATGACAACAGGAACATTTCAACTCGACAATATTAACGTTAGTAGTGAGGTGACATACTTCACTTGTTTTCTGGGTGGGTGCATCGCCGACGACCGCTTTCCCCTTCTTATCCAGGCGGCCACCTTTGGGCTTCGACAAACCTTGGCCATCCCGGTCACCATCGTCCTGCACACACGGTTGAAATGGACATGACAATTGGAAAATTTTAACATGACACTTTAACCACCATAACATGACAGTTGAAGGGAATTGACTTGCCTCAGCGCTTGTTTGTTTGGGGACGTGGGCAACGTCGGCTGTCCCCTTGCCGTCCTTCTTCCCGTTGGGGGGCTTCTTGCCCTTCTTCCCCACCTTGGCTTTCTTCACCTCCTCGTCCTTATCCCCTCTCTTATCCTGAGAAACTCTGTCGGCATCCACTTTGTCCTCGTTCTTGTTCTAATCCCCTTTGTCCTGCTCCTTGTTCTCATCCCCTTGGTCCTTCTCCGCCTTGTCCCCAGCTACCTCATTGGTGATCTCTTGGTCCTTGCTCGCATCCGCTTGGCCCTGTTTCTCACTATCCTTTGGCTTTGGTTCTTCATCCGCTTGGTGTTGCTGCTCACTCTCCTTTCTCTGTGCTTTTTCATCAACCTGCAAACATCGTAGTAATCACAGTATTGGGTACCCAAAGGTGCTATTCTATGCGAACGAAACTCTTACCTACATCGCCGTCGACGATTCCGCCCTTCCCAGTGAGACTGCGTGGTCGAACTCGTCCAGTCCCTCCCTCCCCGTCCTCTGAAGCTTGCGGATGGCATCCTCAAGGGGTTTGATCCTCGCATCGAAGTCTGCTCTTAATTCCCTTGCCAGGTCATCCATCTTCGACAACATCAGTGAGAAATCACCCACCGACGGCCCTTGTGTGTTTTCCTGCGTAGGGGCTGCCTGGGTCGGTGCCTGGGTGGCGGTTTCCGCTGTCGCCCTCGTGTGCACACCCTTCCTGTACTCTACGCGGAGGTTGTCGAAGAACAAATCGGTCTTCTCTCTAGGGTAGACAGCCCCGTGCATCACCCATTTTTTCGCCTCAAAGTCATCGGGGATTAACACTGTCTGCACACTGTCTTGAAGGTCAAAGCTTATTAGGTCGTCCTTCTCCTCCTCGAGGAGGCTGATGATTAACTCGTACTTGATGTTGTGCTCTTTCGACGCGTACCGCAGGCACCGAGGGTGGGCATTCACGTCAAGGACGGCAGAAAATTGGGATCGGATTGAATAGAAAGCTTCATAAGCCCACAACTACATAATGTAAAGACCGGGAAATTTTAGATTATTAAATTGTTAAAATAGTGATTTATAATCATTCCGATTTCTAAGATTCAGGAGAATTGAAATTTCCGTCTGTGAGCTATTGAGTTTATCTTAAATCTTTCGAAACAAGTTCCGGCATTAATTAATTGGAAATTTAAAATATGTTATACTCTGCTTTTATATACCGAAAATTAGAAAATAATGTTCGGATTCCATTTATTAAATTCGGATTTGGAAAATTAAGAAGTATTTTAAACACGTCGGGATAAAGTCGAGCGAGTGGGTTTTGAGTCTATTCCGTTATTTTGAATTCTATTGTGAGGACCATTCCTATTTTATTTTCCTTTTTCCCTTTCTTCTTTTCGTCCCCCCCTCTCTCTCTCCCTCTCTCTCTCGTTTATTCAGAAGGCAGTTGCCTGGTCCATGATTCCCACCTATTGTACAGCTATATGCATTGTCCTTATATGCCCAACTCTAGGCTTCTCTTTGGTTCCCCATTCAGACAATCACCCCCACGCCAGAACCCACACAAAACACCCTTTTATTTCTCCCTTTGCTTCCTGTTTCACCGTGTCCGGCCACCAACACAGCCCCATCTCCCCTTGTTGCAGGCCTCCAGCGCCACCAGCTGCTCCGCCACCAACCTAGCCCTGCCCTTGTCTCGATGAGGCTGAGCCGACGCCTCCAGCATCACCGATTCACCATTCCCATCCCTGTTCATCCGTTGAACCGAGCTCCAAGCCACCGCTGGCCGTTTCAATCACCACCGTCCCTGTTCGTTGAAGCAATAACCATTGACAGCGCTCCTTGCACAGCCACCAGGGGTCGTCGCCGCCACCGATTGTAGCCGCTAGCAACCCCCGTCCCCATCCTCTGTCCCACTAGAGCTTCATCAGCTGAACTTCTGCAACCAGCAGCCTCCACGGATCTCCAGATCTTTACTCCTCCTCGTCCAACCTCGTCTTTTCCAAGCCACCAAGTCAGAGCTTCTGCGGTTTCGAAGCCGCTAGAGTCGTCCCTGAGCACACCTGTTTTCCGTCCAGAAATCCGGTAAACCCCCTTTCACCTCCTTTCACTGTAATACGACATAAAAGTCCACCTTTAAGCGATGTTCCTTCTTCCTAGGCTGAGAACGGCACAACTCCTTCTCCGACGAGCTCCAATCGCGGCTCCAACGACGATTTTCCGGCGAGAACTTCGAGCTTCGGTGAGCACTTCTCTCTCTCTCTCTCTCTCTCTCTCTCTCTCTCTCTCTCCTCCCTTGTCGCGTTTCGTTCTGGATTGTCTGGATGATGTTGGAATCGGGGTTCGGTCGGGGCGGGTAAATCTCAGGCCAAAAAGTCGCCGCCGGAGGCCTGGCTCCTCTTTCTCTTCCCCGTCGTTTTCCAGCTGTGCGAGCTCGGTTCTTGTGGGTTGAGGGAGACGGGTTCACTTCCTTTCTTTTCTTTTTCTCTTGAATCGGGTTCTCTTATATTGGCCAGTTCATTAAGCTCCCTTCTCAGCTGCGGGTTGGGCTTCATTGGGCTCGGGTTGGGGTTTGGATCCGGGTGAGGGTTTGGGCCTGTCTCTTCCCTTCAGTGTTGGGCTGTGATTTTTGGTTGTTGTTGTTGTTATCTGTTATGTTGAAAACTTTAAATGAGTGGTTACTTATATTATGTTTTTATATATGTTACGATCTTATTTAATTAGTGTTAGTTTATTATCATTATTATATTATTATGAAATTATGATCATCTGTTTTAAAGGATTTTAAAATAATATTATTAAGATATGAATTTTGTGATGTTAAATATGTACTTTCAGGGATTCTAAAATGATTTATTGGCTCGGATTATAATTATGATTTGTGAAGAGGATTTAATTTGGATATTTTATTTAGTGAGCATTGTTTGATAACTATTTAAAAAGAAATCTTAAGTTCGGAAATATCTTTAAGGATGTGTTGCTTGAAAATCAAAATGCCGGAATTATTTCTAAACCATGATTTTGTGGTATTGGTTTTAAGGTTTAAATGTTTAATGTCGGGGTTGTTTGTCTTGATTTGATGATGATTGGTTTTGAGAAGAAAGTTTGGAAATATGGTCGATACGATTTTATCAACGGGTTTGATTGGAGGTAAATGATTTTTTTTGGTTAATGTTGATCGTAGCGGAAAGGTTTTGGAAAATAGTTTTATTACCGTTTGGTTTTGAGTATATTGAGAACTTGGGAATCGTGTGTATGAATGTTGGTCCGGTAACTTATCGAAATGGCTTGATGATAGGTGTGTATTGCTATTGGACTATACTTTGGACTTGCATTGGGCCCTTGCTTGTATTATCCTGATGTTCTGCATCTTCAGGTAAGTTTCCTAGGGGCTTACTCAGATTGGACATTCATGCCTGTTGTTGCATTTTATGTTAGGTGTTACATATGCATAAAAGCATGCCATGTAGTATCTTGTTTAGGTTGCACTAATTGAATGAGCATCTGCTTACTTATTGCGATTGAAAAAGAACGGCCGTTATCTGTGATAGTCCTAGAGTCTTTGCTAGGGTCATAGGGTAGCCCAGCCTCATCGGGTACCCTGAGTCAATCGAGTCATGAACTTCCTTATATTATGATATGCCTGCGGGCGTTATTGTGGAGCGGGTTAGGCATGCGTGCCCCCCGATTATGATGGAATGCATTCACGAGCTGGCCAGTCTCCACCTATCGGAAGGGGTGGAGGTAGGAGAGGGATATGCCACTTGGCATTGTCTTGGGCCCTTTACAGTATTTCTGCACATTATTATGAACTAGGAGCATGCTAGTGTGTTTGAATGTCGTACTGCATTAGAGCATCTTTATTAGGTATAGCACATACTATGTGGCATCAGCGAGGACTGCCGGTCCCGCATGAGTGGCTCGATCTGATTCCTTTCCCCGTTCTTTTTTTAAAGGTATTCTCTGCAGATTTGAGTGCTCGATGTCTATATGACGGGGTTTCCTTTTGACGAATCGAAGAATCTAGCTAATATCCTAATTTAGTAAAATGGTAATTACCCACTCATGATTTGGTTTTGACCGGCTTTGCCGTGACACTTGTATATTTACTTTATTTCCGCTTTACTTCCGTTGAAATGGATTTTATGACATAGTCTTAGGGCAGGTTAAGGGTACCCAACGGCCCTTCAAGGTGTTTAGGGTTTGCAATCCCTCTTTTTATTAATCTAAAAATGAGTTTGAAACCTCGACCCGTACCTGGATTGCAAGATCCGAACAAGGGGTTTCATCCCTTGAAACGTAACCCGGAAATCATAATTCTGGGCCGTTACACATAAACCATAGGGCATGGATGTCAATATCTGTCCAGTGTAAATATAAGCCTGTCCAGTTTAAATATAAGCGTGTCCAGTTCAAATATAAAGGTGTCCAGTTAATTTCTAAGAGTGTCCAGTTATATTATATGTATGTCAAGTTGAAATATAAGCCACTACCTGAAAGGCGAGGGGGAAGCCAGCTAAAAAATATGAGGGCCGAGGGCCCTGGACCCCATGCTGGAGCTTGCGCTCAACAACGTTTTTGAGGAACTCATGGGTCCTCTCGTAGCAGTGCCTGCCCCACGGGAATCGCAAGAAACCGTCGACGTCGGCCACCATATTCACCACCCATCCATGAATGTAGTTGCGGGGATCCTTCCCAAATAGCACACCCTCAACCAGCATCAGCAACGCATACTTAAACTTCATCGCGGGCGAATGCTCTCTGCCCTTCATCGCCACTAGGAATGCAACCTCGAACTCTTCCATCCTCATCTTCTCCACCCCAAAGAAGTCCTTGACGGCCGACCTGCCCCCATCATTCTCCTCGGGCAGCAACATGAATGAGCCCTTAAGCTCGGTCACCAGCGCGAACTATTGGATGGAGAACCGAGCTATTTTGCCGTGTATCATGTACCAGCTCTCATGCTCCTTTCTCGTCCGCAGCTGGCGTTGCAGGACGTAGTGCACCAGTTGGGCTGAGAACTGGACACGGGAACCAAGCCTCGCAATGGTGGCCAACGGGCTTGCCATCAACTTTTTCCAGTCCCCCTGGCTTAGGTAGTTGTCCAGGTTTGCAAGTACTGCCGGCCGCCCGTACTGGTTTACACGGCCCTTGTAGTGCTGGTCCTCGGGGACCGCATAGATGGCCTGTAAAAATAACGCACAACTGTCACTCGCACATCGACACGACTATATTCCTTTGATCAAGACCATGCACACCGTACCTCGCCTGTTGTCTGTGAATGGGGATCTCTTCTGACAGACCGGGAAGTCGACATGTTCGCCTGTCCTTGATATCCTGCAAAATAGGGAAGCAAAACCGTAGGACTATCAACAAACATGATATCAAATGTTATAAACATGACATTTCACTAGTAAATACATGACAGTAAATGTTCTAAACATGACATTTCACTAGTAAAAACATGACATAATCAAAACATGAGATGTACTCAAGTCTCCCCTGAACTCAGACCGACATGTTGGAAGGCATCTCAAAAGTAAACATTTCGAACTCCCCTTGGCCCTATTTTCATAAGACGCAAGCGCCTTTCCCCTAATTTCCCCAATTCCCCCAAAACCCCCAAATCTTCCAATGTCGATAATTCCCCCAAATCCCCCAATTTCTTCATCCAACTAATTGTTGTTGTCCCCCAATTTATCCATTTAACCCCAGGCAATGTTGAAGACCAATTGTTATTTTCCCCCAATATCCTTTCTATCCCCCTCGTCAATTTCCTTTCGGAAACTTTCCAGCCCTTCATGTGTACATGTCGATGGTTGAAATTCACATGACAGAGGGAACCTCATATACCTTTGCGCAACTTACTTGATTTCTACATTCCAAACAATGGCAAACACATTTGGATCTGCAACTCCAGTTCTCGCCCTAATATTGTGTTCAATCGGAAAGAATTCGGGGGCTTTAGGGTTTAGGCTTTACTTACTTGTTGTCGTCAGTTGTGTGCAGGGGCGTTAGGGCTTGATATCCGCTTCTTCGTCGTCTCCTCTACCGCCTTGCTCTACTTCTTCTTCGAAACCCTTCCGCTTCTTCCTTCGGTTTTCAAAGTTTGGAATGTATGAGAGAGATGAGAGAGATGTATGAGAGAGATGGAGAAACAATCGGGCTCAACTACCCCTTTAATAAACCACTCTCCTAGGCGGTTGAGGTGACAGTTTTTTTCAAAACTGTCCACTCTCTCCCCATCAACACGCCTCACGCCTCCCTCTCTCTCCTCCATCAATGCAACCGGTGCCTACCCTTTGTGTAACCGGTTGGGATGCAAAATTCAAACAATTTGGCCTACCCTTTTGCAAATAATATGGAGAAGGGATAGAGAGGGCAACACAATCGGTTTTTTAGGTTAGTTTTGCAAATAACCCTTGTGGTTAATGTGTGAGAAAATGGAGGGAAGTGGTAAGTAAATATAATAGCGTAGGGGCAAGGGGATAACCTCTAATCAGAAGTGATAAAAGAAAGGGTGAATTGCATCTATCATCCCCAATCTTTCACCAATGTTTCATTTAAGTCCCTAAGCTTTAATTTATTCTAATATAGTCCTCAAACTTGGGTTTTAGTTTCAACTATGGCCCTTCTGTCAAATTAGGTGTTAATTGCCCATTAACTTTGTATGTGTGACTGTGATGTGGCAAGTATTTGTCCAATGTGAATGCCACATCACTAACATCATTTTTATCATTTTATTAAAATTAATGAAATAATAATTTCATAATTTTAGAGATTTGTCAATTATTATTATTATTCATCAATAATTTTCATTTCTATCAATTGTTTTTCAATAATTTTTATTTCTATTATTTTTTCATTAAAAAGTCATATTTAAACCATAATTTATGGTTTTCTTTCAATATTTATGAAAAAATTTCTTCGGTGCATATACCTAAAAAAATATCAAAATAAAGACATTCCATCCCCCATCTATGAAATCACGAAGCCACCACTGATTATTATTATTATGAAAAACTAGCGGTTACAATTACTATTATATTTATTATTATATACTATTATCAATTATATTTTTACGTATTTTATTGTCTTTGTTCTTGTCCTTTTTTATTTTTTTTATTTCCCCGCACTTTGTATTTCTTATTGGTCAAATTTTTATTATTTATTTTCCTATTTTTTGTATGTAATGAATAATACTCCTATATGTGATAAAAAATTATAATTGTAATGGGGTTTACTACATTAATTTTCCAATCTCTAAACTTTATAGTTAGTATAAATTTAGTTTTTATTTATTTTAATAAAGTGATAAAATGATGTTAGTGATGCCACATAATTGAGATCTCTTGCACGTTATACTGGGTGTAGCATCCGGTATAACACTTAATTATTTGGAGCATATATTATCATTATAAAAAATTTAAAAAATATATTTATACCCTATAGAGTTATATTGATATGTTTATAAACTTTTATTGTTAAAATTTATGTTTTAGAAAAATAGAAAAATTATCTATTTTCTAAAATAATCAGTTTTTTTTATTATCAATAATTTTTAAAGAGTAATTTTTCATAATAAAAGTATATAAATATCTCAATATAAGTTTAAAGAGTATAACTATAATTTTTTTTAAAAAGTTATTGTTAATTTTTGCTTGGAATAATCACGTTATAGTGTAACATAAGATATCCACACATACTAAGTTAATGGGCAAAAACTTGCCACATCACAGTTACACATATAAAGTTAACGGACAATTAACACCCAATTTGCCAGAAGGACCATAGTTGAAATTAAAACCCAAGTATGAGGACCATATTAGAACAAGCTAAAGTTTTGGGACTTAAATGGAACATTGGTGAAAGGTTAGGGAAGATAGATGCAATTCACCCTAAAAGAAAATATCAAAATTTTGGAAAGAATCTCATATTGTAGGTAATCGATTTGGAGAATATTAGGATTTGGGATAAAAAAAAGCTCATAAATCATTAAGGTTTTTTTTTTTAGCAGGAAATACAACAATGGAAATCTGGGAAAACGAGAGGCCAAAGAAAATCGACAGATGGATTAACCGTCATGATTAGACCTGTCAAAACATAACCCGACCCGACCGTCCGGAATTTTCTGGGTCAAGACCCGGAATTTTTTTCGACCCGAACCCGAAAAACCGAAAATTTTTCGGGTCATCTGGGTTTCGACCCGATTGACCCAGCTGATTTATAGTTAAATATAATTAATTTTTTTTATATATAATTAAAATTTATCGTAAAATTATCAAATCATGACCTGAAAACCGGTCAAACTCGGGTTCTAATCAACCCGGAAATACTCAATACTCGGAATCCGTTTTACCCGGGACCAATTTACCAGAGACCCGAAGTGACCCGACTCGAATGACCCGTTTGATAGGTCTAGTCCTGATACAACAAGAAAGACAGAAACAAAAAGAAAACTCGAATGCAGACGATTTGACCGTGGCAGTGTTCGTGATTCTCGAAGATCCTTCATCTAGGTGGAGGGGCCGTCGTTGATCCACACTTCCCCAAGAGACGCCTTTTCCACTAATGGATTTCTGCCTCTGTCTCCCCGGTATCGAGACGTCGTGTTAGTCCTTCGACTTTCCCATGTTCTCGACATTCGCAGTGTTCACGAACACTGCCCCGAATACAGACGATCTTCGAGAAACCCATCATTAAGGTTAAAAAAAAGGTTATGAAGGTTATACTTTCTTCTTACCTAATATGTTGTATACTATTAGGATATGATAGGATATGTGAATGATTAAAAAATTTTAAATTAGGACATGAAAAAATCTCAGATTTTAGGTAATTGATTTAGATAAATATACGACTTGAGAGAACATTAAAATATCATATTGATAATGCATATTTCATATAGGCATTATAGGTGTTTCTTATTGCTTTTAGGTATTGGTTTTGCTATGTTTTGAGTCTAGTTCCATTTATTACTTGTGAGGTATTCGAGTTCGGAATCTATGTGTTTTCAGTGTTTATTCTGCAGAATTACATTATGACCTTGGATGGACTATGGAAAGAGCTTAAGAAGCATGTTTTGAAGCACATGGGAGTTGAGGAAGAGCTAAGGAGGAGCAAGGAGTACTGCAAGAACGGCGCCCGCCGCCCCTAGCACGGCGACCGCCATTGTCCTAGATCCCGAATACGTGGTTTTGGATCCGAAGACTATTATTTTATATTATTTCTTAATATTTCTTCTAGGGTTTTGCCAACCCTTGTGAGACCCTTTAAGGTTGTTTTCAGTCTATTGAGTCGTGTGTGTGGCTATTGTGTGAAACTATGAACACCATTAGAGAGAGAGAATTGGCCTATGAGTTGCTAAACTCATCTTGTGCTTAATTTATATTTGTGTTCCTTTCTATGCCTAATCAACATGTTAGGAATTACATCTCTAGCTATGAATTCGTTGTTGTTTTCTTGATAGCAAACAAAGATATTCATGATAGTGATGTCTCTTTGTATTTATAGTGGATGATTTCAGTTGATCTATGTTTAGGATATTTGATTGAGATTGAGTTCGGTATGCGCCTATTAGTCTTGATTGAATATAGTCAATGTGCCAATTGGTCTTGATTACTTGAGTCCTTAATGCTATTCGTTAGTGATATCGAATAAGATGAGTGAATATCTGCGGATCTCTCAATTTTAGTCAAGTAGACCTAGGAATATGAATAATTGATGAATCAATCCGAGGACCATGAATTCCAATCATTGTAAGTGAATTACAGGTGAAGTGTTCTTTCTACCTTGATATCAACTTGCTTTGTGATTTGCAATCAAGTTACTTTATTATTTGCTATTTGTCTAAAGGTTATTGCTTTTGCTTTAAAGAGTCTTGTCTAGAGTTATTGAGTAGGAAATCGCTTCTCTCTCTGAGTTCGACACCGGACTTTCTCGCTATACTAGTAGTTATTTGATTTATCAATTGATTGATTGCCTAATCTATTGGTTGTGTGTTTAAGTTTGGATTTTTATCACTCGTTTGGGAAGGGCGAAATTGCCAACGACATTCGTCCCGCATCACATATGTAGGTGGAATATAATTAATTAGGGTAAACATAATTTTGAAGTAATAATATAAATTATTGTTTTGTGTTTCAGTAACTGGTCATACATGTAATATTTAGATAGGCTGAAATTGAAAAGTGAACAACAAAAAATGTGACGCATGAGGTCATATATTAAATATGAATTTGTGTATGGGTAACATGCGAAAGAAGTATTGTCATTGAGAAGGATATAGACAACATACAGCTCTTTGTAGGTGTCCATAGCATTAGATGTATCTTTATTCAACTATTCTAGGCGAGTTACTGCCACATCTACAACTACAATAAGGTGATAAAATGGGACTCATATCATTGACATCATTCATTTGCGATGATACTAACAAAGTTATACTAGGATTTGTGGATGAAATCTGGGATCTGGATAAGGTCAAAATTTTCTATACCATGAATGATGTAGGTTATCTATTAGGATTTCACAGAAGATGTGACACCATTTTGTCGATTTAGTAAGTGGAAAGAAATTTTTTTTCCCAATTTATAAATGTTACAAGAACCAAAATAAGGATGGACATATGAGAAAATTAATACTTAAACAAATGATTTCCTAATTTAACTTTTTAGGGAATCCAAAGCAATTGAATTGTTTTCAAATGTGAAAGAAAGAATCAATAGCATTGTGAAATGTAAACATAAAGAACTCACAGAGTACTATCTTACATTTTTAACCCCATGAAAAGAAACAAAAAGAAAGAGTTTTTATTGCAGCAAGAAGGTTCGGAGTAATGCTAAATTGAAGAAACAAAAAGAGAGTTCCAACCATCAATTATCTAAATTGTAGAGATAACTTGAATATTATATCTTCATTATTCAAGATAGTTAATTCATTAATGGTGTCACTGGGTGCGGGCAGGGTCCGCTAGCAGCGAGTCCAAGATGCCAGCGGATTTTGTGATCTTTGAGTTTTTGCTTCGTTGACCTCGTCATGACCCTTCTAAACCCCCTTTTGTCATTTTTAGCTCTTTTCATACGTTCCCTGCAGTGTTAGCTCAACATACCATTGGAAATAGGACATCTATCCTAGATGCAAGACATAAATAAACATGCTTAACAAGAATTAAATTGATGCAATATAGGAGAACTTACCTCGGGTTGCCTCCCGAGAACCGTCTTCGTTTATCGTCTAAGACTTGACGATTTATTCTTTTTGCTTTCCACTTCAAGATCTCTTTTCGGACATCATCAATGCCTATAGAGGTAATCAAAATCTTGTGCCCACCCATGGGTTCCATTAGCTCAAAAAGTTCCATCTTGTAGAAAAGTTCCATTAGCTCAAAACATTTTAGCCTTTCGAGGCTCCCGTTGCTCATGGATTCGGCGAGCCTTCTCGATTGTGGATTCATGCCTTCAAGTATGCAAATCGTCATGTCTTCCTCATAAAAGAACTCGTCTTCTACCCTCATGATATATAGATCAAAATTTTCTCCTAGCGATTGTTGTAGCTTCGACATTGTGACCTCTTCGCCTTCCTGGGTCGAATTTTTTTTGAAGCTTTCTTCCAACTCCTCTTCTTGATATGCCAACATGATAATGATGTACCACCATGGGTCTTCTGTTTCACTCAGGGTCATCTCGATTAAGCGTGTTTGTATCTCAGTAATTCTGCCTTCTTGAACACACGTCACTATCCCATCTAGCAAATGAGCACCTTGGTTGTTTACGAAGATTCCTACTCTCTCAAGGTAATGGTGAAACTTCTCTTCTAGGGCCTGATAAAAGCTCAACATTTTCACAGATTAATATCAGGGTGCCGAAGACCGTCAGATAGCTCCCCAACAAAAGTTAACAAAGAAAATACACTAAAATAGCACCGCTCCTCGGCAACGACACCAAAATTTGATGAGTGGTGAACTGGTCGTTGATTATTGGCAAAATAAATACCAAAACTCAATCATTAATATAGTGAATAAGTACATGTGTCGATCCCACATAAATCGTATATTTAGTACGTTTCCTGTCAACTATTCAGAATAAAGAAAGAGAGAGAACACAAAAAACCATTTATTGGATGTTTCAAAGCACGAAAGCAAAGTAGCGATGAATATGATTGGATTGGTTTTACCTGCTTATCTTAACATGGTTGTGTAACACCCCGTCCCACATCGGATTTATCACAACGACAACAGTCCTGAGAGTGCTAAAAAGTTAGCGTGTAAAATCTTAAAGTGAAATTTTTTGTCATGGAGTGGAAACCGGACACGCGGGTCTGATTTAAAAAATAAAAAAACTCCCAACTGGTACAATTGAACGAAACAACCTCGTCTCTCCGTCTCTCCTTCCCAGTTCCGATTCTCGCTCTCTGATGTTTTCGTCCTCTCTCGTTCCCATCGGTCGGCTGGCGCTCCGACGGAGCCGCCACCACCAGGCTGGCATCTCCATCGACAATCTTCCAGATCCACCTGTACAGGCATGGTAATCTCTCTCCCTCCTTCTCGTTCTTGTTCCATCCACCCTAGGGTTCCCTCCTCCTTGAATTGGTAAATAAAGAGCGGCATTCCAGGGTTCGAACGGGACCTATGGGTAAGTCCTTTCCAGTTATCAATTCCGGAATAATTCCTAGGGTTCGCTCCTCCTTCTTAGGCTCCCATGGCAGCACGCCCTAGGGTTCCCTCCTCCTCATCCTTCCCGATCTCTCTCTATTGGCCAAAGTCCGGGCGTCGAGTTCTCCCCAAATCCCTATCTCTCGTGCGCTGCAGCGATGACATCATCCCCGATGACGCCGTCGAGCACCGTCGCTCCTAACCACGCTGTCGCCCCACTTTTCGTCCACCGCTCCTTGATTATGCATATATTTACCTGCAATTTTGCTCAAATCTGAATCTCTGCTCTCAATCAAGGTGTCGTGCGCATCTCTTCCCGGTGTATTTGGATTTTATTTGATGAATTCACTTTTCATTTCATTGTGATGCGCTCATTTCTTTTGCGCAATGCAGGCTTTCTCTGTCTTCCTCGGCATCGCCGGAAAATCTCCCACGTCCGGCGCCTGCGGTGATGAATATGTGAGTGCATCGATTCTCATTCTTTACATATTGAACTGATTTGTTTTCATATTTTGTTCCAATCGTCTGCTCGAGCAATTCGTGTGATTTGATTCATTTGTTGAAAGGGATAGTTTAGGAGGACGGAGATTTAGATGGAAACAGATCGAACTCCGCGAAGCTCTTTTGACATTTATACACAATGAGAAAATATGTCTGGACAAGCTACAAGACAATACGACGTTGCTATTTTGTTGCGGAGCTACCCTGAGAATTGTTACTAGAGCTACAATCTCTCATTTTATTTGAGAAGTCATTTTTATTTTCAGTGTACATTCTTTGTAATCACTTCTCTTGGATAAATAGACAACACTGTGGCTTTGTTAGTCACTCAGAACCAGGCTCTGCATTACTAACAATAAAATTACTAAAATCTGTATTTGAAGAACCCACATCAAGCTATTTTGGATTGTAACTTCATATTGTGGATTTTGGATCACTTTCCTTTCTTCCCATGATTTCAAGTAGAAGTTCCTTTGAATAAAGAAAACATGGGATAACATGTAGATATTTTATGAAGTGACTAGGGGTTGGAATTGTTTGAATTCATCCCAAGATTTCTTGTATTTGCTGGACTTTTTATTTGTTTGTTGAACTGAATATGAACCCGCATTATGTGAAAGTGCATTGCTTATTCACAATTTACTATTCTTATCCTCAAAATTTACGTTTTCCAAGAAATTCATCTTATAACTGAATTATAGAACTTCAACAGTTTGTTTATTGCTAGAATTAAACCTTATTTAAAATTCCTTTCATGTTTTTCTATAATAAGGTTACCTAAAGGCCGCAGTTTGCCTGGTAAAGTGCTATTGACAGGGAGATCAGACCCTTTGGATAACTCATGATTGCAGGGATTAAGGTCTCTTTTTGTTTATGTCTAAACTGTTAGGATCTCTTTTTGGTTTTGTGGTTGTGCTTAAATCAGTTAGGGTCTTTGTTAGGGTCTCTTTTTCCCTACTTCTGAGTTTGGTTGTTGCTGTCCTATGCTAACTCGAGTTTGTTCGAAGCTGATGTCCATGTTATTGCATAGTTGCTGGCTTCGTGATTGATTGGGTTTAATAAGTTCCACTTTGTGGATTGTTGCTACTTTATTTGGTTGTATAATTATTGTCCTACTACATGTGGAACTAATGGTTGTACAATGGCTTCGTGCTCGATTGGGTTTTAATTAGCTACACTTCTATGGTGTTGCTTTAGTGCTCCTACTTAATGCGATCCCTCTTTTTTGCTCACTGAAGCTGCTGGCCATCTATATGCTCAGTTGATGGTGATGATGCACATGATCGACTGAATATCTCATATATATGCAGCCCTTGGTATTAGGATTTTCATCTAGCTAATGTTATTACTCCACGCAAGTTTATGGTTGTAGCTAGAGCTTGCAAAATCAGACCCGACCCGAAAACCGACTCGACTCACCCGAAGCCGACCGAAATCCGAAAATATGGAGTCATTCGTAACCCGAACTCAAGACCAACCCGACCCGAACCTGACCCGACTCGAAACAGATCCAAACACAGACAAATCCGACCCGACCCAAACCCTACCCGACTCTAAACCCGGCCCGACTTTGAACCCGACCCGACTCGATATTATTATATTTTAATAGAATTAATTATTTATATCTAGATTTGTTAAAAACTAATGGGTTAAAAGCTAAAAATGAAATAGGCATTGAAAATGAAATGGACCAATGATATAGTCAAACAAAAAATAAGTCCATTTGCAACTTGCTAGTTAAAATAAGGTTAAATCTTAAATGTACAATTAATTTGATTTAATTATAGCACCAATCAATTGGTTTAAATGTTTAACAAAGGATGATGTTGCTGAATATCGAATTTCCGATTATGACTCTTTTCAAAATCGGTCAACAACCGATGAGTCAATGACAATGAGTGTATTCAACCGAGTCAAAATTACATATTCAAGTATTCAGCTGATTCAAAATCATTTATTTTAAGTAAATTGCATATTTAAGTATTCAATCGAGTCAAAATCAACCTAATTATCCAAACGGGTCGAATATGATTCGACCAAAAACTCAAAAAAACTATACTCACTTTGATTCGAAACTCAAATGAGATCGACCCGCCTCTTGACTCGAAACCCGAACGAGCCCGACCCACTTTGACCCGAACCCGAATGGGCATGGCCCAATTTAACCCGAAACCCGACCAATATAAAATTCATTATGACCGAACCCGACCCGACCAGTACCCGGCCATAAATTTTACCCGAACTGACCAAACCCGTCAGTGACCCGACCCGAACAAGTGTTACCCGAACCCGACCCGAACGACCGACTTGCGAGCTCTAGTTGTAGCTTTGGTAGAAGGAGGCTTTTATGCCTGGTTTTATGGTTTATTTTGATATGTGTTTGCTTATCTGTATAGTGTCATTGTTGGCAGAATCCTACCTTTGTCTGGCTTAATCAAGTGCATTATGGATTAGGTCATGTTTGACAAACCTAATTAAGGGCATCATATTAGTTGTTTCATGCATTATAGGCACTCGGAGATCTTTTTTCTACTCCTTGATCATCTAAACAACTATTTGGAAATCAACTACTTTAGTCTTTAGTAGTTAGCTGTTGGATTGGCGCTAACTTGTTGACAATAATATTATAATAACATGCGAGAGGAACTACATTTTTTGCCTATTAGCTCAATTGGTAGAGCGATGTGTGTATATGCACAAAGATGTGGGTCTGAATCCCACACAGGTTACATAAAAGACAAGAAAACAACAATCCCAAATTGTTAATCATGCACTTTTTAACCTTAACTATGCACTTTTTAACCTTAAGTATCCACTTTAATTTGAAATTGTTATACGTAAAAATCGATTTCAAAGTCACATCTATCAACCTAAATTATGCGAGAGGTGAACTCAAACTCTCAAAAGTAAAAATAATAATTTAAAACATCGATTTCAACAGCCCATCTTGTGTCTTATTCATGCACTTTATGATCTTATTTTTGCATTTTACCATTTTATATTTGCACTTTTTCAAACTAAAATTCCACATTTAATGTTACAAATTTTTATAATTGAAATATGCCTATTTACCTATTTACCCAAAAGAGATTATTATTTTTGCAAAACATAGAGTTATATTTGAACAACATAATGTTATCTGTGCACAAAATGGAGTTATATTTGCGCAACAGAAAGTGCCGACACAAAAAAAATGTGCTGGGAAGAAAAACTGGCTCGGGGAGGGGGGGGGGGGGCAAGGGGGCACACACATGGGGAAAGGAGGCCACATGGGGTTAGCATTTTCTGCTAATTAAATTATACCACCGCCAGGGAGCTCCGCCTCCCGAACCCCCCCGATGCGTCGCTGGTAAAAAATGATTCAAGCTTGAATCATTTTTTAAAATGGAAAAAAAGTGTTGAAAATGGAAAAAAAAAAAAAACTGCATTTACCCATACAATTAGACCCATTTACATATTTACCCATAAATTTAGGCTTATTTACCCATAAATTAAGCATATTTCAATTATAAACTTTTATAATTGAAATACACCCATTTACCTATTTACCTCTAAGAAATTATTATGTTTGCCCAACATAAAGTTATATTTGCATAACATAATGTTATATGTGCACAACATCAAGTTATATTTGCACAACAAAAAGTGTCAACAAGAGCAAAAAAATGTTTGCGTGGATAAAAAAAAAGGGCAATTTCCATAAATAACCCTTTTGGGTGAAATCTTTGCATGCCTAACCCAATCCGAATTTTTTTTGCTAAAAAGCGGATATCCGGATTGAGGAGGCAAGCGGTAGCCGGTAATCGAGAGATACAGAAAAGAGGGAAAAAAAGGAAAGAGGGGAAAAGGGAAACGGAGGAGGAAGTCGCACCACCATTCCCTCCAGACCTCCTTTCGGCCACCACTGGGATCTCTCGCCCTCTCTGTCACCTACTAGATCTCGCTAGCAGCCAGCAGACCCCCTCTCGACGAGAGTTGAAATCGGAGGCCGGATTGGTGGCGAGCTGGAATCGCACAGAGGCGTGGCGCCGTCGCAGGGTCGGTGGTGGAGGCTGGCTTCATCTCCGTTGGCGGCGTCGAGGTCGTGGAAATGAAAGGTAGAGGCAAGGGAGGTGGTTGCAGGGTAGGAAGGTGCGTGGGGGATGGTCATCGATTGACAAGACATGTTCGTCAATCAGGCAGGAGTTCACCGATTTAAGCTCCTGGAAGATCGAGGCAACGAAACCGATCTCAAATAGTCGATTTCTGCTCCTGTAGAGTCGAAGGTCGACGCAACTCGAATCCAAGTATCCTCGTCTTCTTCCTCTCAGCTCTATCTTCCTACTATCGATTTGGGATAGAATGATTCATCAAGATGCCATCTCTTGGAGCTCCATGATCACTCGCATATCAACCGTCTTACTTATGCTTTTAGGATATTTCATTAATTTCATGCTGAGAATGCGAGGGATTGATTGGTTTGGTAAGTGGGTGTTACACATCGAGTTGCATTGAGAAGTGCCTGGAAGGTGTTTGATTCAATGCCTGAGAGATGGAATGGTGTTATATTTATAGAATGAGGATTATTGTCTGCATAAATTGCCTACATTATGCTTGTTGCAATCCCATGTTTTGCGAATTCGGTCATCTTTACCTTCTAATGTATGTTGTTGTCGTTGTCATGCTTAGTGATTTCTTCTATCATAGGTATGATGCTACTTACCACAAAATTATGGGTCCATTGTGATACTTGCTTGCATATGGCATCAGAATATATTGGAAATGGATTATTGGGCGTCATGTAAAACTAAAGTAAGTGTCATGTAAAACTAAAGTAAGCGTCATGTAGAAAGAACACTTGAATGGGAAATTATTGGAAGATGAACACTAAATATAAATTTTATATACGTTGAGAATTGATTGCAAGTATATATATATATATATATATTAAGCATACATGTTTTGAATTGATTGCAAGTATTTATACAATATCAAGGTGGTATGCATGTTTTGAATTCCTGTTTTGAGAGTCGAGTAGTGCTCGATTGACTTTGGTGCTTGGATCCTTGGATTCACCCCTCCTCCTAAGCGCTACCGATTTTCTGTTTTGCTGAATATATGTTCTCAAAATATTGCCACCATTACAAGTTATGGTCACCTACTATTGCTGCTTATGCCCATTATATACATGTTCCTCATTTATCGTTTATTGGCCTTTTTTCCATACTGGTCTCCATAGGCTGCTCGTGACTTCAATTGGCTTGCATCATGACAAAGCATTACCAGTTGAGATTTAATGTTTAGTCACATGGTTAAACTTTTGTTTCATCAAAATCTGGTATTTGTATGAATTATTGAATTAGTCCTGGGTTAAACAAGTATGCCTGTGTACCTCGTTCATTGAAGATTCATTACGCGTGATTGATCAAGAAATAGATTAATAGAATATGGAATCTTGATTCGCGGATCAGGGAGTTATTTATATTATTCCTCAAAGCCTGATACAAGGACAATCATTTGAGGATTCTTATATTTCTAGTGTCTTTTGGGTGAGGATAAGGTATGGTAGCAAATGCTAGAAGGTGCATCTAGTGAGCATCAGTGCAGAATCTAAGAACACTGATATTAGGATGGTGATGAAGCCTATTGGACGCTTCCTCTTAGATTTTGAGGATACAGAACCTCAGAGGGATTTGCCTGACAATAAAAAAAGGTCAGACATGAAATCTCTAACAAGATTGTCTTGGAAAATAATAAAAGTTTATCACAGGCTTCATGAATCTGTTTGTCACAAATCGGTGGCTTGTGCAACCTATATATCTTAGTTTTATCTAATATCTTCACTAGATACTCATCCTCCATATTGTTGTTGGTTTTATGAGTGATTGTATATGTCCATTTTTTCTTTCTTTATCCTATTCTTTTAGAAGGGAATAAGATCCCATCTTAGATCATTGTAGCTATTGATTTGTTAGTTTTTTCTTTTAATAAACCTTGTTTTATTGTATACTAGATCTGTTCTTATCTGTCCACCCTATGGTTTTTCACTAGACATCATTCGGTTGTCTACTGGACACGTTTTAAGTTTTTTCTCTCTTCCGGGCTATGGTTGTCTACTGGACACCTTGTGGCTATCTACTGGACACCCTGTGGTTGTCTACTGGACATAACTTGGTTTAAAGAAGTGTTGAATTTGGCATGTGGGTGATGCGTTCATTCATTTTAAAGAAGTGTTAATTTTCATCGTGATATGTTCTAAATTGGCTTAGCTTGATGTATTGATGCTGAGTATGTGGTTAAAAACTGTAGATTTTCATATTGGAATTTAATGTCTAATTTTTTACTTATCTTGCTACATGAATGTTAGATCAGTGTAGCATCTTTCTGGCATGAATAAATGGGAGAGAATTGTGAATGTTAGATCAATGGATCATTCAGATTGGAACGGCAAGCTTTTGGATTCCGACAATGCTCTCACAGAGTGCAGGTGATGTTTCAAATGAGCACATGGGTGGCTATTTATCTATGGTTTTCAATTCAGCAAAAGGTAAAACTAGGAATTTCAAGTGGCGGGGTTCCAATTTAAACAATGCCCGAGAAACCAAAGAAGATTGCCAATCCTTGTCTGATCAGACGCCATCTGTGTCATCTTCCGAAAGCAAGTTCAGTATGACCGAGCCAGATAATGAAGAAACTGATGAGCTCCCTCTGTCTATCAAGGCGGCAGACGAGATAAAAGATCACCAGATTAATGGGGTAACAAGGACTCTCTATACACTGTCTCCTTCAGACAACTATGATCTCTTCGAGGCTTATAGGAAATGAAGGATGGAAGAGTGGCTGAAAGATAACAAACTGCCATAGGAAGCATTTAGTGTACATAGTAAAGGTTGGAGAGGATGAAATTCAGCTAGAGATTGAATAAGGTTGGAGAGGATAAAAGAAAACAGATGAATTTGTAGCAATTACTTGTTTGTAGGCTATGTTCTTCACTTGTTTGTGAGCCATTGTATTTGGTGTTTTAATGAGATTTCTTGCAATATAGTGGGGATACCTATAATAAGATTACTTTTTGAAAATAAAAGGATTTTTTTTTTATTATTGTTTTTGTTTTGTTTCATTTCAATGAGATTTGTATGTGGATGGTACTTCTAAATCCGTACAACTTTTACATCCTACAAAAGTATAAAATGGAGGAACTCAGTTGCTGGACCTCTGGTGGAATTGTATTAAACTATCATAGGAAAAAGAAAAAGGGGGAGGTATGACCAGCCATATATTTTTTTTTACTTTTTATGACTCTGTATGTGTGTGTTTAATATGGATATCAAGTTGCTTCATGATCATGTTCAAGCAGTTGCCTCTTCAAGTTGCTTCATGAGAGTTAAACCATATATTTGACATGGCACCTAGGCTTAGTATTCATGAATCAACACCGACTATCAACTTATATTTAGAACAAGCCAAGCTTGCTACATCACCAAATTATAGGCAATTTCATATCAAAATAAATCAAAACCCAAGACACTTAAACTTCCTGTTGAATTCATCCTAAGACGGGTTTTTAACATGACAAGTAATAGGTTTGACATGCCATCTACGTCACTTAACATGACAGTCAGAGTGAGCGGACTCACCCCAGAAATCATCCAAGGCTGAATTTTAAACCAAGTTCAGAAAAAGAAGTCTAGCAGGAGAAATTCTGAATCATCAAAAAGGAATAGAATGTGTACCAAATTTAGGTGTCAAGTAAAAAAATTCATATATCAAGTAAAATACATTATATGTCATGTAAATCCGGTATGGGTGACATGTAAATTCAGTATGGGTTATGGGTTATTTTTGGTTCTGCTATCACAGAATTTATTGGCATAAGTACTTGGATTAGCATGTTTCTTTGTTTGAGTTTTTGTAAACGAAACTCTTTGTAGTCACTGAATGAAATAGAAGGGGTAATTATCAAACAAATATTTAGAAGCGAAGCAGATTAATTATCAACCAATAACTAATATTCTATAAGAAATGAAAATGTAAGGGGTAATAAGTTATATCCCATATAACCTGTCACTGTATATCAACCCATCACTATGAATGATGTCCATGAAAATACTTACATCCTGATGTAATATTTGTTCAACCTCAGCACCACAGACGCCATCAGGAATTGTAATGTTTGCATTTCCATTTGGTGCAAATCTCGTATCCTTTATTTGGTGGTGGAGGGGAGGGATGACCAGACAAGAAAGATATAAGTAAGAGCATACTGCATTATGGCACAAATTTTATCATAATTTGATATATAAAGATCATCATACCTCTAACATCAAGAAGTTGCTCACATCAGTAGGTGGAGGTAAACTTGATATATCATCTTCATAAAAGAGATCACAAATTCTTCTCTATATATTTAACATGACAGTTTGTACCCTTTAACATGACAGGTTATAACCTTTAACATGTCAGGTAATGTGAATCGATACTCTTCTCTTTAATGAAAGAAAATAACATGACAAGTAATGCTATTAACATGACAGTTTATACTCGTTAACATGACAGGTGATGCGAATCGATCCTCTTCTCCTTAATGAAAGAAAAAAACATGACAGGCAATGCTATTAACAAGACAGGTTATGCTTTTTAACATGACATGTTGTTTGACCCAAAAGTTCTTGGTGTTCTTGAACCAAAACATGTCTATCGAAGAAATGAAAGAGTTCTTGATGTTCCTCAACCAAAACTTGATTCCTTACGATCCATCATATTGCACAAAACATTTGTTTTTACTACAAGACATGAGGATTTTTTTTATGAAAGTAAAATAATTCATTGTAGAAATCTCAATACAACTAAAACTTGGGAAAAAGTTTAAACTTATTACATGCATTGCAGCTGGAAAAGCAAGCAAATTAAAGATTCCAAATCTTTTCTGTAATTTCCTTGTTATGATCGACTTACTCAGTGTCTTCATTATCCACTTCTCACTCTACAAAGTGCGTACTCTGAATTAGCATTTCGTGTTCTATATAATATAATACAGTGTTCGCTTGTTTAAACTAGGTGCTATGAAGATTGAAGAATGACCTACAAAGTGAATGCTCCTGATTTCGATAAAACAATTCACGTGTCAAGTAAAATACATTATGTGTCATGTAAATCCGATTTAGGTGACATGTAAAGTCAGTATGGGTGACGGGTATTTTTGGTGCTTCCGTCATAGAAAAGAGAGGAAAAAGTGCTCGATTTCGATAGAAAATTGTGTAAATTTGTCCACAGAGCACCAAATCCAGTTCTGTAATTTGCTATAGCTTTCTAAAGATGTAATAAGCCTTTTTCTTTATGGAAATTTGGCCAAAATGAGGTATGCTTTTTTTTTGGGTGCTACTATCATAGAAAAGAGAGGAAAAAGTGCTCGGTTTTGATAGAAAATTGTGTAAATTCGTCAACAGAGCACCAAATCGGGTTATGTAATTTCCTATAGCTTTCTAAAGAGGTGATCACTCTTTTAGTTCACCAAAAATGAGGTATGGATTATTTTGGGTGCTGCTGTCATAGAAAGAGAGGAAAAATGTTCTCATTGGAAAACTCAAAATCTTCTTTCTCCCTTCTACCTTGATCAGAATCTCCGAGTTCTTATTGGAACAAGCTAAGACAGTGGTTTTCTCCTGACCATAGCCCTATTAGCTCCATTGCTCTTTCCTTTCATTTTCATAAAAATAATAGACCAAGGAAAAAACAAGCAAAGCTATGAAAACAGAGTCAATTAATTCTTTTGCATGTTTTTATTTTAGCCTATGTGGGAGTCGAACCCACATTTTTCTGCAAGAGCACATCGCTCTACCTATTGAGCTAAAAGGCTTTATCAAAATGCAAAATTTTATACCCCATAAAGCAGCAATATAACATGATGAAAATTCAGCCTCTTCTCATTACAAAAACCAGCAGGAGGCAGTCCAAGCTAGAGTAAAAAAGCTCCCAACAGAATCTTTACGAGCAACGAAGAAATCCAACAGCATGAGCTCCATTCGTAAACCTTCAAAGCCAACAAAAAACTACCCATTTCAGAACACATCTCAGAACACAGCTCCAGAACTTCCTAACAATGCTCATTACAACCCAAAAAACAACCCCTAATAGAGCCCATTATAACCCTTAAAACTGCTACCAAACAGCTCCTAAAACAGCTCCAAAAGACTGCACAAAAGTCTAACCAAAAAGATAATAAACAGAAGCAATAAACAACCAATTTGCAAAGGGACAATCCCAACACATCACTAATTCATACCCCAATTCTGGTTGAACTGAGAGAGGAATCAGTCAATTGTTTTCAGCCTTCAACTAACTCCAATTCAACTTTTCATCAATCAAAAGAAGCATGAATTTTGTTCGAAAACAACCATATAAACAAACATCTATGACAGTTAGGGCGAGGACGAAAAAAAAAGAGAAATTCGATGTGAGACGGTACTCCAAATTAGTAGTGACTACTCATTAGGTAGTAGGCAGCAATAAAAACAATAGAGATTTACTTATGCACTTTAGTTCCTTAGTTATTTATTTCTATCGACTTTTCAAGCATAAATGCATACCATGTGAGGACAATTACCAAACACGTACAATCCTTCAAATGGGCCAATTCTGAAAATCCTAAGCTTGATTAAATAAGGAAGGGGAATGGCTGCTCTAGCTAGTGTTCATAAGATCATTGACTATTCATGGTAAATAAAAATGGGCAAAATCACAAATTTAATAAAGACTATTACCACAGTTAAACTCAACTACCTCTTTAGCAACACCACTTACTACATGACACCTACACAAATCAACATGTCACCTGTTTATTCAGACATGACAGACAGCAAACTCCAACCCTAACCGAATGGCAAATTTCAAACCAAACCATTTCAATTCCGAAATTCGAAATTTCAGTCTCTAGCCCTAAACTAAAAAATCCAATTTAATGTCAATGTCAGGAGTATGAGGTGAATGGAGAAGGCAAACCTGAAGTTCTTTATTTGTTTTCGAAACCTGCACAAAAACCTGAGCGAATGGAGAAAAGAAGGAAAAGTTCTCAGGTGTCTTCAACTCACCTCCTACAATCGGATTCCATTCAACTACAAAGAAACCTTAGCTAAAACTGCGATTGAAGTAAAAACAAACACCAATCCTACAATGGAAACTGAAAAAACTAGTTGATTTAACTAACCTACAAATCCAAATGAAGAGCAATTTGAACCCTAAAATTCTTGAGCATCCTAAACACTTTCCAGGATTCCAATGGAAGGGTCCTGATTAGTTGATTTAGGGGCGTCCGTTCAGACAGTGAGTAATGTGTGCAAAATATTCTAAACTGGAGGAAAGTCCTCGTCGGAACATCCTGAACACCTACAGCCCTGGATTGAGAAATAGCTAGAAGAAGCTAATTAGTAATTACCTCATGGCGGCGGCTCAGGTGTGTCCATGATATGACACCGATCAATCTGGGAGAAAAAAAATGAATGAAATTGTTAAACGATAAGAATAGAGAGAATCGGGAGGAGAGGATGGAGTCTGAGAAAGTAAAAGCGCAACCTCAGACTAGGGGTGTCCATTCAGATCAAAACCCCACCAGCCGCTAGCTTCGACGGCAGGCCGAAATCGAAATCGAAATTGAAGAAAGAGGGCAAAAATCGGGATTGATGGATTCCTTCACCTGAATCTTCATCGTCGTCAAAATCGAACAAGGCTTTCTCTTCCGTTGAGCATCTCGTGGAGGAGCGAAGGGGTTTTCCGGTGGAAGCCAACAGACAACCTTCACTGACTCTCTTTGTCTTCTCCGAGCTCTCCCTCGGCCACAACAACCCCTCCGACCTCCCTCTTCGTAGCCTCCCTTTCCTCTCTGTTCGTTTTATTTATCCGGTTAGCAGGTTTTGTTTTAACCGGCTAGCCTGCAATTTTTAGTAGAGAGAGGGTTAACTCTGCAAATATATTCGGATAGTTGGATATGGGCACAAAGTTTTTCGGGTCAAGGGTCATTTACTACAATTAACTAAAAAAAATTCCCGTAAAGAGGGACACAGTTGGGGGGTGGGGGGGGGGGGGGGGCTCATGAATGGGGAAAGGGGGCACATGGGTTTGATTTTTACTAATTAACTAGTACGATTCCCGCGCTATGGCGCGTTTTTTAAAACTAAATTATTATATAGACAAATATTAATAAATGTTAAGATAAAAATCATAATTTTTTTTACAATAAATGTATCTTATAATTATCACCGAACATTATTTTTTTAAAATCTTATGTAAAGTATAATACATAAATATAGATATTTTAAATTACTCAGTAATAACAATATCAATATCATTATAACATTGTTTAAATGTGACGTGTCATAATCAATAGTTATATTCAACGTTTTGAATTAAGCCCAATAGTTAGTAAATAAATTTGAGGTAAGCCCAATAGTTATATTAGATGGAATTCAATGTTTTGAATTAAGCCCAATAGTTAGTAAAATTAAAGAAAAAATAAAATTAAAGGAAAAAGAAGGAAAAAAAGGAGAATTAAAGAAAATCAAAGAAAAATGGCAAAAAAAAATTGATTTGTCAAGACTCCTAAAATGCCTCTAAGATTGATGCATCACCTTAAACTCTTCTAAATTAAGAGTTTATATATAGATATATAGATATAGATAGTTAGTAAAACTAAAGAAAAAAAAAGAGTTAAAGAAAAAAGAAGAAAAAAAAGATAATTAAAGAAAATCAAAGAAAATGGCAAAAAAAAATGATTGGTAAAGACTACTAAAATGCCTCTAAGATTGACAAATCATCTTAAACTCTTCTAAATTAAGAGTTTATACAGAATATAGATAGTTAGTAAATAAATTTGAGGTGACCCCAATAGTTATATTAGATTGAATTCAATGTTTTGAATTAAGCTCAAATGCTCAATAGTTAGTAAAATTAAAGAAAAAAGAGAATTAAAGGAAAAAAAAGAAAAAAAGGAGAATTAAAGAAAATAAAAGAAAAACGGCAAAATAATGATTGGTCAAGACTCCTAAAATGCCTCTAAGATTGACATATCATCTTAAACTCTTCTAAATTAAAAGTTTATATAGATAGTTAGTAAAATTAATGAAAAAAGAGAATTAAAGGAAACAGAAGAAAAAAAAAAGAGAATTAAAGAAAATCAAAGAAAAATGGCAAAAAAAATGATTGGTCAAGACTTCTAAAATGCCTCTAAGATGGATGCATCACCTTAAACTCTTCTAAATTAAGAGTTTATATATAGATATATAGATATAGATAGTTAGTAAAATTAAAGAAAAAAGAGAGTTAAAGAAGAAAAAAAAAAGAGAATTAAAGAAAACGGTAAAAAAATGATTGGTCAAAACTACTAAAATGCCTCTAAGATTGACAAATCATCTTAAACTCTTCTAAATTAAGAGTTTATATAGAATATAGATAGTTAGTAAATAAATTTGAGGTAAGCCCAATAGTTATATTAGATTGAATTCAATGTTTTGAATTAAGCTCAAATGCTCAATAATTAGAAAAATTAAAGAAAAATGAGAATTAAAGGAAAAAGAAGAAAAAAAAGGAGAATTAAAGGAAATCAAAGAAAAATGGCAAAAGAATGATTGGTCAAGACTCCTAAAATGCCTCTAAGATTGACACATCATCTTAAACTCTTCTAAATTAAGAGTTTATATAGATATAGATATAGAATATAGATAGTTAGTAAAATTAAAGAAAAAAGAAAATTAAAAGAAAAAGAAGAAAAAAAAGGAGAATTAAAGAAAATCAAAGAAAAATGGCAAAATAAATTGATTGGTCAAGACTCCTAAAATGCCTCTAAGATTGACACATCATCTTAAACTCTTCTAAATTAAGAGTTTATATAGATTAGGCCAATTTACTTATAAATCAGGCTCATTAGCAATTTACTTATAAAAATTAGACCCATTTAATTATAATTAGATCCATTAAGAGAGTTTTACACCTTAAGTCAAATTTTACACCCTATGACAATTTGTGAGAGAGAGAGTTATTCATCCGTCTTATACATGAATATTCTTTGTAATTTCACCGAATAATGTACAAGTTTTTTAAATATTATTTATTCTCCCCAAAACTAATAAATCTATAAAAGATATTGTCATCTTAGGTATGAATAATATCTCAAATTTAACCTAATAATCACTCAAATTTAACCGAATAATATATCAAATTTAACAGAATAATTCAACCGTTAAATATGAATAATATTTTTAATCTAACCAAATAATGTAGCTACAAATTATCTTGGTAACAACTATATTAAATAACTGAATAATTATAACAATTCACCTGCGAAAATGTAAAAAAAAATGTAGTAAATATAGATAAAATAGAGAGTTGTAATTATTCAATTCCGGTTTCACATCCTTGTTGTCAACTGGGTGTGTGTTTTGGCATCGAGGTGAAGTGAGGGTGTTGAGAAACTTCAAAGAAATAAAGAATTTGGCTGGTCGTTGGGGTTGGTGTTGCGCCTATTTGACTACTGCTATGTGGTGTTTTGTCGTCACCTCTTCCGTTCGCTGGCTCCAAGGCGTAGGCTTTCTTGGTGAGGTCCTGATGTGTCTTCTTCTCCCGCATCTCAAGAATCAAAATTTGGTGATGGACGATGCTCCTTCACTCAACATTAACTCCCAAAACGGCAAAAACTCCCGAAACGGCAAAAACTCCCGAAAGGGCAACTACATGAGTGACGACATCTCGGCTGCTAACGGGCTTATGTCCCATTTGGAAGCTGAATATAATATGGTGAGTACTCTTTGTCTCTCTTGTTTGACACAAATTGACACTTCTTTGTAATGTATGAACAAAATTGTGCTAGAGGTCTATTCCTTTTCAGTCTTCATCCATCACATCCCGAAAGGGTTTCCAACAAATGGTGATAAATTGGTCTTCGGATGGTCTTACCTCATGTACTAGTAAGGTAGTGCTTTCCTTGGCCACTCCAAATAAAAATTTTAGCCCTACTAGGGCTGAGGAAAACAATGTTAACTTCCGTTGTTTGCAGTATGTAGTCAAGAAAAATATCTCCTTGATTGTAACCTATATGAATTATCGGTATAATGAACCATGTTTTATGTATATGTGCTTTCTGAGACCCACTGGTAAGTACGCCGGTTGGAATATGTTTCTTGTATTGAACTTTGCTACTAAGTATCTAGTTTTCTTGGAGTACATTATTGTCTAACCAAATTGCTTCACGCTTCAATTAACAATACCTACATTGGGAATTAGAAAGTTGCTTAGCAGGAGAATAATGGGAGTATATGGAATGTGGAACATAAAATGGGTTGGAATTAAGTTTATTGCTTGGTTTAAGTGTATTGCTCTCACTTGGTTCAAGTTTATTACTCTCGCTTGGACTCTAAGTTGGCCCCAGGTTCTTCCTCGGGCTCTTCCTTGTATTATAAGCATATGTATGTTAATGGCTATTATCTTTTACTGGAAAAATGTACCCTTAGGGCCTTATAGATCCGCCATCTTTGTTACATATGAATGTTGATCATGTAGCTATTTGTATGCGGTGTTCTGCATTCAACTAATTCATTTGCCGATCCCTGCGTGTTTGTTGTGTGGGTTGCCCAGGCTTGGTTATGACACTACTAGAAAAACGCTATATAGCCTCGAAGTTTTTGGCTACCAATTTTTTCGAGGGTACCATCGTAGCCAATACCCTCGAATTTGGACTCGAAAAAATATTTGGATCCTAAGTACCATTGAAATAAAATCGAGGCCACTTTTCCATGCTATATAATCACGAATGTATGTTTCAAGGGCGTGATCGAGTGTATATTAGCCTCGAAAAAATATTCGAGGGCACTTTTTTGAAGCTATTGTTAAGCGTCGTTAGCCGTGAAGTTGTTATAGGGTATACTCGAGGTTAATTTCGAGGGCATATAGGATCCAATATTTTTTGGAGGGTAGAGTTGAAGGTGTAACAGCTCAATATATATTACGAGGCTAATTCCGAGGGTAAATTTGATCCTAAATGGTTACGATTTTTTTTGGGGACTAACAACGTGGCTAAATAATCTCAAATTATGTATTCGATGGTATATTTGTAGGCGTATAACCTTAAAAAAAATTGAATTTTCTTCGAGATCAAGATCGAGAGCAAAGTTGTTTGCCATATCCATTAAATACCGCAACTACGTATTTTGCTTTATCAACTAAAATGTACGGGGTTCATTAATTTTCACTCTCATGCACTTTTCTTTATCCCACAACTTTCAAAATTTTCTACCTACCTTCCATTTTGTATGTTTTCTTATATTTTATCAAGAGTTTTGTGGTATTTGATCTTCATTTTTGGTAAGTATCATCATTTTAATAATTATTTTCTTATTGTCATACAAGTTATGTTGTGGGAAAGCAAGAAAATCTATATGATTTAGAAAACGTTAGAGAGATAGCTTGAAAATACAGTCACATAATATGTAAATATATTAACCTCGGACACGCCCTCGAGTTCATAATTTTGAGGTTAAACTAGTATGACTACCCTTGTCAATACTCTCGAATTATTATTTTCGAGGGTAAGCGAGTACATGAACTCTTCACCAATAGCAACAATATTATGATTTCGAGGGCACATTTGATGCTACATATAACCTCTAAATATCCTTTTGAGGGCATCGTCAATAGTGTGTTCTTGGGTAAATGTATAACTTTTTTTTAACCATCTACCAATCTTTCGTTCCATTCTACGTACTTTCATTTTTTTTTATTCCTCTTGTAGATGGATAATCATGATTGGATGTATATGAGACATTTGCCACATATATGGAGGTGGTTCGAATGAATTATTTCTCAATGGAGTTGAAGAATTCATCAATTTTGCAAAATCACAAGTCCGATTTATGGACAACGAGAAGATCATGTCACCTTGTTTGAAGTGTAAGAATGGACAATTTGAAGACGTTGAAGCGGTACGTCTTCATCTTTATCAAAAAGGGTTTGTTGATAATTATTATCTGTGGATTTTACATGGAAAATCACCGTTTATTCCAATTAACCCTCCCAACTGAAGATCAATCTAGGTTGAGCATGAATGATTTGAACTTATTTGGAGTATGAATGGATCTATTTGATAATTTGGAGATCAATCTAGGTCGAAGAGGAATTGATCTATTTGAAGATCAATCTAGGTCGAGCATAAAATAAAATAAAGATGGTTTTTATACACATGTGTATGACATTTGATTCTTTTATAGGCTTTCAAAGCACCTTAACATACTATTGATCCTCTCATACTTGGTAGCTCATGAGCCAAGCAGAAATGTGTTGTGGTGGCCTGCATACTACATCAATGATTACAAATATGAAACTTTGGAGCGGTCAAGATAAATTAACAATGAATAGCAGTGTGTGTACAAGCTTCCGTAGGTGACATGCAATCAAACTTCTTAATTCGGGATGATCGAACAAATTTTAGGATTTGAGTTCATTGGTTTGTTGTGCAAGAAGATTGTGTTATTCAAGTGTTTGTGGTATCACCATAGTAGTAACCATTTCGGAATGGCTCACTGGAAAGGACTTGTAGGTAGTACCCATAGGTCCCCGGTTTGAACCCCGGAATGGCCGCGATTTATTTACCAAATTCAAGGTATGACCATAGTAGTAGAGGGACAAAGATCCATGCACAGTACCGATTGCAAGAGATTAATGTGAGAAGGCGATATACTGATTATGAGCCTTTTGTTCTAACTCAATAATGAGTCGGGTAAACTCGAGTAAAATTTATGTGTTAGGTTTGTTCGGGTCGGGTCGAGTCATATTCGATCAAAATGAATCTCAGATTGGTCGGGTTTCGATCTGAATCCGGTTAGTCTCATTCGGGTTTTCGGTCAAATCGGGTCGGTCTCGTTCGACTTTCAAGTCAACGTTCGGGTCAGTCTCATTCAGGTTTCAAGTAGAAGCGGATCTATGTTTGTTTCAAACTTTCAATTGTTTGGGTTTAAACTGTTGAATCATGTTCGTTCGAGACTTTCAATTGTTTTAGACTTTCAATTTTGTGCACAACACTAAATTTTTTGGTTCGATTGGATTTCGGTTCGGGTGAGTCGGTCAGATCTCGCCAGCTTTAGGTGTAATTGTTGATCAATTACCTGCAAATCTTTCTGTTCCAAGTGGTCAATCTAGATGAAGGAGGGTATAATGACAATACCGATGATAATAATTTTGAGACTGGAAAATAATTTCGGTTCGGGTGAGTCGGTCAGATCTTGCCAGCTTTAGGTGTAATTGTTAACTATTAATTTTCACATATTTATATACAGATAATCTCTTCGTCTCGTAATTTAAGTGATTTGACTTTTTAGCATATTTTTTAATATGTTAAAACTCTATAAAATATAAGAAAAATTAAAAAAAAAAATTAAAATAATTTCAAACTTATTATTATGAGACGGAGGTAGTATTATTCACATATTACAAGATGAAAACTAAAAGAATGAAATAACATTATTTATATTTTATAAAAAACATAAAATAACATATAATAATTAGAATAAATATTATTTAGGTACGTAGTATATGATAAAGAGATAAATGTAAATTAATTTAATTTATTTGAGAAAATGTGAATGAAGGGCGCCGAATGTGAAATTGTGAATGAATGGCGCCTGAATTTTTTTTTAAGTAATATTTTGGCGCCTAAAATCTATATGTAATTGTGAAATTTTTTTTAAAAAATTTTGGATGCATTGTAGAAGGTGAATAAGAGGCGGTGGTATAAGAGGATATGTTCAACTTTTCTAACCCTAGTGCACCGCCCCCAATTCCCCTTCACTGCTTCACATCTCTCTCTCTCTCTCTTCCTTCTCAGTGAGAGCGAGAAAGAGAAGAACGCCCAGCATAGAGATGAAGCGAAGAGCCTCCGGCAGAACTGATCATCCCTGGTAAGATTTCCGCCCCCATCACTTCACATATCGCCCATATCTCTCTCATTCAAGCTTTAGCTCACTCTGAAATTGTGCGATTTCTAGGTTTACTTGTTTTTTTAGGGTGTCTGGTCCAGATCTTCCTAACCCTAGCCAAACCAAAGTCTCTCTCCCGTCGATATTCAGGTATGCCTCTTCATCGTTTTCTCTGTGTCCTCTTCATCTGAAATGGCATGGAAATAATCTCAGTCCTCTCTGTCCTTCATCGTCTTCTCTGTGTCCTCTTCATTGTCTTCTCCGTCCTCGCATATCCAGGCTCGATCTTCTCAGGCCACCATTAAAATCCCCATCCTCCTTTATCCTCTTCTTCATCTCTGTCCTCACTGAAATCGACGACACCCTCGAATTGAAGATCTATGTTGTGTAGTTTTTGGATGTGGCAATCAATTTAGGGTTTTGATTTGGGGCTACAATTACAATTGATCTTTGGATGTTGCTTTGTCTTTGTTCTTCGTAGACTTGCTATATGCTCCAGTTCACATTTCTTTTTTTTGTTTGGCAGCTGGGATAGATTTATGTTGTCCTTGTGAAGGTATGTTTGGAACGAAACAACTGAACAATGAGAACTCACTTGAAAAGGTAAGATGTGGTATTCAGATTAACCAAGAAATTGTAGTTTTAGGCTTTTAGCTGTTGACCTTCCACCCATATTCGAAAATGACTTCGTTATAGAAGACCCTTTTAATTTCAGTTGCTGTTTTTGTGGTTTTTATTTCACATATTTCTTTTAATGTGTAGCATATATATATGTCTTTGTTGTTTGATTCTGAGAGCAGCTCAGTTGTGACCTTGTTTTGTTAGG
This sequence comes from Persicaria tinctoria, assembly GCA_037127255.1. Classification (NCBI taxonomy): domain Eukaryota; kingdom Viridiplantae; phylum Streptophyta; class Magnoliopsida; order Caryophyllales; family Polygonaceae; genus Persicaria; species Persicaria tinctoria. The sequence goes on along the minus strand of JBANSL010000007.1, from coordinate 34,896,509 downwards.
CTTGGATTAGGAAATAAATTTTAGAATCCTCTATTTGTTTTTCTTCTAGGCCCTATCCATTGGTCTTGCCAAATTCATACAGAAATTATTTTTTATTTAATCAAGTGTCATAAGGAATAGAAAGTACATAGACCCATCATCCAATAAATAATGAATATCATGAGAAGGGGAAAGAAAAGGTTAACACTGATGAATGTTTCTCATATTCAAAAAATCAGAATCAAATAGAAACATATGGAAATGTATGTGAAGACCAATGACAACGAGCATATTGATGACCAATATGGAATCTACAATGGAAACTACAACTTGATTAGGTTATATTGCAGCCGTAGTTTTAGCTGTAATTGTGCTTCTGCACTTGTGTGTTTCATCTATAATTGTGTTACTAATTTTATTTGGTGTGTTTTTTCTTCATGTTTGTCCAATCTGGTGTGAATTTTAGTTAGGATTCATTTGCTCCTTTTAAAAAATTATCTAAATTAGTCATGATTCAGTTTTAGTTATAATTCAGCTGCAATTTTAGTTGTAATTGTGCTTCTATACTAATGTATTTCAGTTGTGAATTTTAGTTAAGATTCATCTGTTCCTTTTACGAAAATTATATAAATTAGTTAGGATATTCAGCTGTAATCGTGCTTCTATACTAGTGTATTTCAGTTGTAATTGTGCTTCTGTACTAGTGTATTTCAACTGTATTTCAGCTGGAATTGTGTTACTAATTTTATCTAATGATGTGTTTTTTTCTTCATGTTTATTTTATCTGGTGTGAATTTAAGTTTGTTTTTGTGTGTATGCTTCTTTACCTTGTGTATGCTTTTGTTTTTAGGAACATTATTCCTCACATTTACAGGTTTTTAGGAACATTATGCAGCCTTGTGGAAAAAGATAGCGACATCCATTTCTTCAATGCAATTTATTTTCCACTAATCCTAATGGCTCACCTAGGGCTCTTGTCCTCACCCCTACTTCCACAGCCGCTGGCACACGGCCTAATTCGTCTCCTTCAAGCGGGTCAAGCTTCGTCATCTCCTTCCGGTCTTGCAAACTCTAACCCTTAATTTGTAGGTAGAATGGGTATATTGGATGTATATGGTGTAAAAACTAACCATTACACTAATTGGTGTGCATATATTTTGGATGCTCTTTATTGTCATGCCTTTAGTGTTATGAGGACATGCTTGTTATGGTTGAACTACCATTTTGTGCGTGATTTAATTATTAAATATTGGTTTAGTTTAATCATTTAATGTTTGTTTATTATTGTTATTTAAAGTAAAATCTATGTTTATGTATGCATAAATTGAAGAATAAAAAAGAATTTAATGCTAATGAATTTAACCTCAAATTTGGATACAAAATTTAAGTTTATAAAATTTAACCTGAAATTTAGGAACTAAAATATTAAATTTAACCTTCAAATTGATCCTAAAATGAGTTGACAAAATGCCCTCGAATACATATTACCCTTCAAGATGCCCTCGAATTTGACTCCAAGACACATTTCGAGGCGTAGACGAGGGAGGTTAAATGTGGTCTCGAATGATAACCTGGGAATATTTTTTCGAGGGTATGATAGCCTCTAAATATTTTGGAGGTTATGTTCGTGGTTAAATTGGAGGTTATTTTACTCTCGTATTTGCACTTAAATTATTTTGAGGTTATGAATCGATACTATTTAGCCTCGAAGTTTGTACCCTCGAAAATACCTACTAATTTCACTTGAGAGCAATTTGAAGGCTAATAGCATTAAATTTAGCTTCGAAATTGTTCGATACTAATGATCTCGAAATTACCCTCAAAATTCTTTGGAGGCTATTATACTCTCGAAAACAAAATTTCGAGGTTAATATTCGAGGCCACATTTAACCTCCCTCCTCTACGCCTCAAAATGTGTCTTGAGGTCGAATTCGGGGGCATTTTTTAGGGTAATATATTTTCGAGGCTAATGTTGAGGCTATGTTTAAGGTTAGTTTTGAGAGTATAGAAGCGTTTTCTAGTAGTGTGACATCCCTTTGGGGTTTAGCCGAATAAATCAAAAGTTCATGTGGTACTACTTCGATTGGAATACTCATGTCCTTAAATGCCCTCTCTATACTGGTTCTTTGCATTCATTACCATTGTTTAGCATATACTCATCTATGAATCCTTGCCCCCTGTTTAGTATATACTCATCCGATCAAATCCCATATAAGGGCTCTAAACAATCTCCAACTACCACACTTCCATGCATAACCATAAACGAAGTTTTACCAACTGTATCCCAAATATGGTTTGTATCTAACTTCAACATGTTTCTTTATCGACGATTTCTTGGCGTCACATCATATAAATGTTGTTTTTGCTCTCATAATTTACCAAGTAACCCTTTAAATAAATTTCAATCACACATTCTTACCATCCATCATTATAATAGTGACTCGCCAAATGATCATTTAAATACTACTATCTGTAATCTCCTTACCAAATTAGGTTGTAATGTTCTCAATCTCGCCTCCTTATTTGCAAATTTATTTGTAGTGGCTACAAAAGATATGGAAATTAGAAAAATAATTAAATTATGGCATGTTAGTGGTCTTAATAACTTGTTGGAAAAACCTTTTACAATTAGATCATATTCTCAAATCAAATATATAGTTAAATTGTTTATTGATACGAGTACCCTCAACTATGGTCCTTATATTCCCAAGTTATAAATGGATGAAAATCAGTTATTGGAATTGTAGAGGTATACAGAAAAAAAAAACATTTTGGATTGAAGTTAATACTTGGTGTAAAAATGAACATATTCAAATGTTGGTAGTAGCGGAAACTAATTCGGAATCCATTCCTGAAGACGGACTTTTGAAATACGCAGGTTTTGATGAGGCTATCTAGTCGCCTGCTATTGGGCGATCGGGTGGTCTTGGCATTTTATGGAAAACCAACCAACTATCAAATGAAATCATTTCTGTAGAATTTCACTTATCACGAATCATAGGTTTACGATATAAAAATGTTAATGATAGGTTCATGACTCTTCTCTTATTCATGTATGTTCCTCTTGCCCCTCATGAAAAAGACTCGTTTTGGGAAACATGAACTATAATTGTGAATGATTCGTCTATCCCATGCATTGTCTTGGGAGATTTAAATGAAATTTTGTGTAGTAAGGACAAACTGGGAGGAGCTAACTGTAAAGACTTGAATTATTAAATCCTAATTTCTCAGAAAAATAAAATCAAAATGAATTTTAAAGCGGAATTTAGCGGAAAAACTCTCTAGCTTGGACTTTTTTCTCATAAAGCGGATTTCCAACCTAACTAAAATTTTGAGAATTTACATGGCAACCTTGATTCTCTTGTTTAAAATTTTAACTTTGTGGAAGAGAGAGCGGGAATTGGGAAATTAGCATCGGGAACTAATTTCGGGACGCTCCTCGGGATTCAAGCTTGCAACGTCGGAACCAAGACCCGCACTCCCACTCTCCTAACCCTAGCCGAGATGCCCTCACACCAAACCCTAGCCCCAAGTGAACCCATTTGACTATTTTGAATTGGTCAAGTTGCTTGCCCTGTTTGGGGGAGACACCCACATTAGCCTTTTCCTTCCTTCCTTCCTTAAATGTCCTTCTTTTGGAAAGAGACAATCCATCCCTTCTCTTCAATCCCATCCTTAAATCATCTAGTCAAGGGATAAGCCCATGACATCACACTCATTTCAATCTCACCTTAAAACAAACAACACCTCTTCCATCTTATCTAAAAGGTAGAAAGAGATTGGAAGCCTCATTTTCCTACAAACACAAACCCTAAAACACTCTCATCCCCTCCTCTTTTTCCCTAGTGCTACCCCAATAACCACCTCCCTCCACCACCTCAGCCACCCCTTCTCTCCTCCAAACACCACACCAACTACCAAGGAAAACCCCTCCTCCTCCTTTCTTTCTCTCGGCATCACCACACCATACCACCTCTCCATCTCTTTTCGTCTCCACCTAAAGATCCAAAGAGTTCAGGAGCTACCACAACCTTCTAGGGAGTCCAATAAGGCCTTTTAGAGCCACCCAATAGCCCGGAAGTCAAGGATCAAAGCCCCGGAGTTCATTTGGTTGGTTTTGAGTCTAGGAAGGGTAAGTTAGCTCCTTTTCTCCTCCTTTCGCCTCCAAACCCTTCAAGTTTCCTCTTTTATCCTTAAACTAACTTCTCCTACTTATCCAACAAGCGGATCCAGAAGATTCAGCCCGAAAACGCATCAAGAGTCACCTGGGAGAAGAGGAAGTGAAGCAAATAAGAGTTGGGTGAGAAATCTTTTCAAATCTTTGAGCATTTCATGTTATTTTTGTACTAACCTATGTCTCGCAGCTCTAGAAAAAATTTGGAAAAAGGGGAGGGACTAAAAACACCAAAAGAGGTCACAACCGGACCTTAAATCAATGATTCAGGTCCGTTGTCTCCATCGCGAGAAGGAACTCGCGGTCGCGAGGAAGAACACCCTGTCCAGGGTTGTTGCTCGCAACCGAAAAAGGGATGACTTGCGTCGGTGAGGTGGAGATCTGGGGTGCCCTAGGAAGGGACCCCAGACTCGCGACCGCGAGTCTCACGGGTGCGAGAGGTTATCTCGCGGCCGCGACTGACTCACTGTCCGATGGTTTTTGACTCTATTTCTCGATGTTTTCGACGATCGTTTTCGCGAATCGCTTTCAACTCTTTTGGGGGATTTCAAGAACTAACTTAAGAATCTGATTTGAGAGTTTCAGGAATCAAACTTCATAAGCTTTAAGGTCGAATGTTTGAATCGGTTACATGGTTTTCGAATCGACTTTCGGGACTAACTCGGGAATTATGTGATCGGTGACTAACTAGCATTATTGATGTGAATGATTGCCTAATATCATGATTGGTGTGGAGTAATGGCATGATTGATTGACTAATAGCATGATGAAATGTTAGACTTATGTATCGTTAAATTATGCCTTATGAGATATGATGAATATAATGAACTTGAGATATGTGATATGCAGGTATTGTTGCGAATATATGAATGTGGCTAACTGGAATGATGAGAATGATATGGTATTGTGGAATGTGGCAATGTGATAAGTGGTTGAACTTGATGATGTTATGATGTGATTATACCTTATTGAACGATGTGCACTTGTGTGTGATTGAATGATTAGATGTAGATTTATATGGATGTTCTGATATGAATCTAGGTGATATTATATATATGATTGTTCGTGCTACTTGCCGGGATCGTACTTTTGCTATTCTGCTAGCCAAGTAACTCTCTTCGGAGCTTACTCAGATCGATAGAGAGAACTCCCTTCTTTATGTGCATGATATACTAGGTGCTTGCAATCATTATCAGCATGCCATGTAATATCATGCTAGGTTGCACTGACCATTGATCATTCTATTTCTTTATGCGTTTGCAAACAGAACGATCGTTATCTGTGAAGTATCTAGAGCCTTTGCTAGGGTCATTGGATGACCCAGTCTCATCGGGTTCGTCTTGAGTCGTTCGAGTCATGATTGCAACTTTACTTATTTCCTCTTATTTTACCTTTTGCATTATCTTATTCATTTTCTCTTTTAAGTCCACATTCATGATTTATTAGTAAGCATGCAATATGGGGTTGGGTACCAATATGGACCTCGCCCCATTAATGAATTGGAGTGCATTCACGATTTATTAGTAAGCGGTGGTTAGGAAGAGGGATATACCATTTGGTATTATATGCTAAGACCTTCATTACTGTTATTATGCACTTGAACTTAGGGGCATGCTAGTGTGTTATTATTCCGCCTTGCATTTAGAAGCAAGATTATTTGGTATAACGTATGTGTGTGCTTAGGGTGGGGAAAGAGCAGGTGGTCGTCATCTGATCCCGCTCACCATTAACGTTTTTAGGTATTCATTATGTTCGTTCTTGCGATGTCGCTCGCTTATTTGCGCGGGTCTTTTTTGCTCGGCGGAGAGTGAGAGTTCAAGTTCTTGACTTCACTAGACTCATGACTACTTTTTGGACTTATGTTTTAGCCTTCGTTTTGACCCGGTTATGTCGTGGCACCCCTTGCGATGTCGCTCGCTTATTTACTGCTGCTATTTGGATGACTATCGGTTTTCTACACTTAGACTTACGATAGGTACATGAGACTTCCCCGGGGATTCTAACGATCCCTTCAAATTTGGGTATGAAATCCCACTTTGAAAAGTTTAGTTTAGAATTTTAAACCGTCAACCTGTACTCAGGGTGCAAGATCCCAACGAGGGGTGTCATCCCTCGAAACGTAACCCGTGAATCGTAATCCGGGGCCATTACACTAACTCCCGTTCTTCCCGGTTAACACAAGTACGTGTTCATACAAGTTGGATATCTTTTAAAAAAAACTACTAAAATTATAATTTACGCTGAGATAATGGATTAATTGATTTTTTTTTAAATTGATTGAATAACCTACTTTTAAGGAAAGAGTGACACCTCATAAATACTGCTTCTCTTTTAATAATTAGATATAGATAATTAGTAAATATATTAAAAATAAAAGGAAAAATATGATTGGTTTAAATGGAAGATAGAAGAAAAATAAAAGGAAAAAAATAGATTGATTTAAAGAGCTAAAGGAAATAATTTTGATTTAAACCTAATAGTTATATTAGATTGAATTCAATGTTTTTAATTTAGCCCAATAATCAATAAGTATGTTAAAAATTAAAAAAAAAAGAATGTGATTGATTTAAAGATATAAAAAGAAGAATAAAATGATAATTAAAGGAAATAAATCTACCATTAAGGCAATAAATCAAAAGACATCAGCAAAAGTGTGGTCACATACTCCACTGCCTTATCAGAAAAGTAAAAGGACATGAAGCTTATTTAAAAATTAAGTACAACTTTCTTATACTGCCATGTGACTCAGTCTTTTGTTCAGGGTTATTCGTGTTCCTACTACCATGCCATCTCATAAACTGCATAACGAAAATAGGTAGGAAAATTACCAAACTGCTAAGCTAGTATATCTTATACTACCTTCACTTTAGCCTCGTCCCTTGTTAATCCAATTCATCTAGAAAAGACATGTCCGTTTATTTCCACCTGCAACACATGGATAGAAGCAAACAATAAGAACTCTATAAACACACAGTTTGATAATCCACCAGAATAATACAAGTAATTAATTTCAATTGTAACAAGGACTTTCCATTCTCCTTAGTCTAGTAAGTAATTGATAATCCACCAGAAAAACAAGAAACAAAAGCATAGGTACTCCTGGCCATCCAAAATGACTTTCAAGATATTGTGATAATCCATAAGATTAATTTATAGATCAAAGATACTTTCCAGTATCAACACAAGCTAGAAAATCAGCACGAGCAAAATCTGGAACTCTAGGATAACAATTAAAACCCTAAATTAGTAAATTAGCTAATCGACATCAGATCTGAATCACAGGGGCAATTCAGATCACGCCAGGAACCAGACTAATGGAAGTAATCAAAAACCTTTTAGATTATAAAATGATTATAAGTAACAATTTCTGTGCAGAGAATATTAAAAAAATTGATATATCGGTGAGGATGATACTAGGATGGGCGAGCGATAAGGAGTCCCTAACTCCTCTGAATGAGGGTGGAGATGCTTAGATTCAGCCCTTTAAGGGAGGTCGGAGAGAGAACCAGAGGGGTGGAGACAGGAACAGAGGAGTTCGAGATCTGGAGGCGAGGGGCATTGCTTGGCTTCAAATTCGGCGACAATCCGAGGAAGGAGAGGGCTGGGTGTCGGCCTTCGTCTTGTCGCCGAATTCCGGTTGATGGGGATTGAAGCTACTGTCGGCACCGGGTTAAGGCAAATGCGAGAAGGGAAGGTAAGTGGCGAAGAAGGGGAACGCGAGCAGAGTGATGGCGAGAGAGATATGAGGGTGGGCGTGAGAAGGAGAGCCAGGAAGGATGATAGATCGAGAGGTCGGAGTGTCACGAGAAACTTCCACTGGTCTTCAATGGCGGACAAGGGCGGCCATGGATGGATATAAGGGTCAGGGTTTCTAGATCTGGAAGGACGAAGAAGAGGAAGGAAGGAAGGAACAGAAGAGCAAGGGTTTCTAGATCTTAAAGTGACAGTGAGCGAGGAAGCATACGATTATCCAGGTTAGGGTTTTCTTTTTATTTATTTTTTAAAATAAAAAATTATACGGTACCTATTGGCCTTTGCTATGGCATCACCTTACGGTCGCATATATCACCCCTCTTTGAAAAAATTAGCAACGGGAACCACTGTCGTTGCTAGCAGGCGTGGCAAGTTCGACCAAATGGTCACGGCAACCCTTGCCGAAGCTACCATTGGTGGCAAAAGAGTGCCAATTGCCACGGCCAGCCTCTGCCGAAGCTAGGTAGCGTGGCAAATTTCATTATTTTTTGTAGTGTGGTGGCCATGATGGAAGGATCGCATTACATTCATAATCAGATAATTAAGTTGTTCTCCCTTTTGATATTATGTAGCCTACAATTAATACTTACATCTACGGTTCGACTAGCACCTTAGAATTGATTTCTAAAAAGAAAGTGTATGGAATTTCCATCAAAGTTGCCAGAGTATAGCAGCAAGAGATTCACTTAAGGGTCAATAACAGAGCATCAAGCTCATAACACAAGAGCTAGCCATGCAAGGGGCATAAAGTTCCCTAACTACTGTCAGCTTGGAAGTCAAGATCGACATCAAAGCTATAGAAATTATTCAAGAATGTCAAGAATGACGTTGGAAAAGAAGAAAATAAGAGGAAAGTAAACAGTAGCCAATTACGGCATAAAAATAGCTGCTCAAGGCCAATAGAACGCCACTAAAGGCCAAAACAATAGCCGCTCAAGGCCAAAAAATAGCCGCTCAAGGTCAATAGAACGTCACTCAAGGCCAACAAATCGCCAATTAAGGCCAATAGTTACCAATCACAGGCCCTAAGGAGTTCGTCAATAAAGACAAATGGAAGTCAATCACATGCCAAATGGATAAAAGCCGTCAAAGGCCAATTATAATATGTAACTGATATGGACCGATTGCTTTCGCCAATTAAGGCCAATAGTAGCCGCTCACAGGCCATCAAGATTGACGTCATTTAAGGCCAATAGTTGCCATTTATAGGCCAAACAGTGGACCCCATTTAAGGTCATTAATTGTCGTTTACATGCCAGAGTCTCGGCACCAATATAATCACGGTCAATATTATTCAACAATTGGCAATCAAGAGAGTTTACCCCACTTGTTATCCAAGTACCCATCTACGAGATTAAAGATCAACTAAGTAATCAAGGAGAAAATCCAAGTATAAGCATAAATAATCCCAAGGATCGGAAATTATCGGTCTCCTTCACCACTGATAAGTGTTAAAGAAGCCCGAGGGGAAATTCAGAGAGCGAAACTAATTAGCAAGCCCACTAGGGCCCAAGAGCATTATGGTTTTTCCTAAGGTAAAACCCTCAAACCCTAATTTTTATTATAAAACATGATATACGCCTCCATAGGGAGAAAGAGGAGAACAATACTGACTTGAGCATCGAAGGGTCCTCTAGCGGAGACAAGCCCCGCCCCGACCCGACCTCATTTGTTCTTGTTTCGCAGGCTAGGGTTGAGGTTGAGATCATCATCAAGATCGATTTCCATCAACAATTATTGGGAGCAGATCTTTTGCTCTCACAAATCCTAACCCTTAATTTGTTTGAATTTTATATGAATCAGATTTATTCTAATTAGTTTACATTTTAAGGAGCGTTTACACCTGAGCCACACATTCTGTTGAGATGTGAATGAGATCAAAAATGTCCCACATCGGAAAGTTGAACATATCAAGCCCTAGTATATGAGTCGATGGGCTACTCTTTCTATTGCCAATTGATTTTAGAATAAAATCTCACTTGACTGGGATACTAGCACATGTGCGCCCGTACACACAACCCCTTTCATCGGTCCGAGGCGGACTTTGATACATTCACAATACACGATACAAGAGTCATATTCCTTAGACACGTACGTCCGGATACAGTACAAGAAGGAGGGTAAGAAGAAAATCAGCGCATGTCAGGATACAGTACAACTAGGAGGGCAAGAAGAAAATCACCACACATACTCTTAAAATAGCCCCATTACAGTTTTATTTATAGGCTATTATAAGATACACTAAGCATGATATATATAACTTAGCATGGGTTGATGTAATGAGGTCGCCTTAAGCTAGTCGCCCTAGTGGGCCCATTCTTCACAATTAGGACGGTGCTCATGCCCCAACTTGTATGCCTCTCGAAATGACAATGCATAAACCATACCCCTGTGGTTGCATCCATATAAGAAAAGCATTTAATCTTGTTACCTAGAAATGCATATGTATATATAACATGAAAATTAACATTTTATAAATAAGTATAAGTATGTTACCCGGATTATCAGCTCTAAATCTGACCGCGGTCCAGCCATTCTTTGGAACTCCGATAGTGTTCACTAGAGGTGGATCAACTAGATTGTATCCCTCAGTGCTTGTCTCTTCATCGAAGATCTGGTCGTCGCCATATCCAACGACGTAAAAACTATACCCATGTACATGCATGGGATGAGTCTCCGAGCCATTCATGACATTGGTCCCTTGAAACACGATCTCAACCGTAGTATTGTATTCGATAAACTTAACCCTAGTGCCATTGAGACCAGCCATGGTGTAATTATCGGAGATCATAGGATCCTCAATGTAGTTGAACTCATACTCGGGTTTGCTCGGAAAATCAGGTCTGAACTCCCGATACCGACGCCTGTAGTAAGCTTGCAACACATCCATCTTTGGTTCATCGAATGTAACGTTGTTCATGCTAGATGCAATTCTGTTCCCATTGGGACCAGATCATGAGTTGTTACCTAGCTCGCAGGGCAACGTGTTTAATGCGAGTGTCAAGATGAGCCTTTGCTGGATTGTTTTTGGGACGTCTATAGGGTATTTCTTTGTGGCTAGAGATCTCAACCTCCTTGTAAAGGCTAAGGCAGACCTGGTATGATTGTAGTCAGGTAGGTCAGGAAAGGTGGCATTAGCTGCAGGAGGGGTGTAGCGTCCATTCACTACAAGAAAAGTGGTTTAATTTCGACGGTTTAGTTTCGACGCTTTTAAAAAGCGTCGATAATTTTCGACGATCTGAGGTGTCGAAATTTCTCGACAATTAAAGCCGTCAAAATTGACACAAATCTCGACGCTTTATGGCGTCGAGAATGGCTTCACTAAAATTTTTAACCTAACTCCCGTGCCCCTCTCTCTCTCCGACTCCCGTGCCCCTCTCTCTCGATTCACTCTCCCCGACTCCCGTGCCCCTCTCTCTCTTTCTCTGCTTCACACCTCCGAAGAACCCTAATCGCGCCCACCGGAGACGGCCTCCCACCGCCCACCGGAGAAGGCCTCCCATCGGCAGTCGATCTCTCCACTCTGAGCACCTTCCCCTGCCTCCTCTCCGTCTTCGTCTCCCTCGCTCCAATCTCCGCCCCATTTCCGACCTGATCTGCGTTTTGCTCCAGTCGATTTCTGGTGAGTTTTACCTTCACCTATTGATAGTCTAGTGTCAGATTTTCCTTCTCTCAATCTTCTTCTTCTGCTCCATGAACTCCTCCTGCGATCGCAATGTGGCGTAGATCCTGCGCCAGTCACTACGGGAGGTTAGGGCTTGGGAGCTTGGACTCGCAATGGAAGCCTGTGGTGTGCTCCAGTTTTGATAGCCTCCGCGACGTCGCCTGTGGCGGTGCCCATACGCTTTTTCTCACCGGTGAGGTTTCTCGTTGCAATTTCTCCGTTCAGTTTTATTTTGTTCTCGACTGTGATCGCTTGTGCTGTGTTCATTTCTCAAATCCTGTTCAGTTCTATATCTGAATGTGTGAAAATCCTAACTGCAATACTGGATTGAATCAATTGTTTGTCACAACCCCTCTCCCAGCCCATATAACCACAGCCTCGCCTAACAGGAATCTGGATCTTGTTTGTCGTGGTTCATCAAACTGCTCTTTCGCCTTCTCAAACGAATCCGAATCCATGTGTTAAAAATTCCAAAGTATGTCTATGTAAATGTTGCACTTAAGCATTAGAAGAACTAATAGAGAAGGGTAACTTTGTTTTTAATTTTGGTTTGTTCTTCTGTAAGTTCCATCTGAAGCTTATAGGTTATAAAAATATGGTATCTTTTAAAGTAATTATCTCCCTAAATATAAGAAAATGAAAATGCTTCAAAACTGAGTTTTAACAAAGAAAGAGACTGCTCTCAAGGGAGCATGTTAAGAGACTGGAAAGGGGGAAAATGATTGGGTTTCTTGGATTTGTGTAATTACAAGTTAGTGCAAGGAAGTGAGATTCCCTCTACTCTTTGCTGTTTGTGTATATCTATCTATCTGTTTTGTTGTGTAATGTGTTGATGAAGAGCTCACATCACATGGTCCCCTCAGAAACACCTCTGGCACATGTCCAGTTTGGATTAAATACACACTTGTGAAGCATCAGACAATGAATGGTGAAGCCTATGTTTAGCTCTTTGATGCTGAATACATACTATTTGTTGCTCACTACAAGAAGTAATTTTGGCAATAATGACATCAGTCTTTCTTTTTAGTTTTTCATAAAAATGAGTTTGTGAACCATTATCTTCACCTTTTGTGTCTATATTGAAACCTGTGGTGAATTTACTCATGTTGTGTGTTGTGGCAGCTTCATTCTCTAAAGCGCATACGAACTGCTGGCTTCAGACTTCCTCCTGATCTTGGGTAATTGATAAACTATTTCCCTCTTTAGTTCATTGTAAGAAGACTAAGAACTGTTTTATTTATAGTATATGCATCTGAGGAATAGTGTGGTTTGCTTTGCTGGATATGGCTAGAATTTATGTGCACATATTCTATTAATTTGAGTGAAATATCAATTCTGAAAAAGAATAAAAAGACAGAAAAGAGGAAACTGTTATTTTCAGAAGAAACAGTGAAATTTGTTGAACAATATCTATTCTATAGGGTCATACCTTTTTATCCTTGAGTTGAAAAGAGGAGACTATAATTCAATGCCAAGCACCATAGAATTGGGGCAATTAAATACATTCATGTATTACAGATACAACTAGAGCATCCATGTGCTTAGACACGGTATATCATACAATTATGAAATTAATTCACAGAAACCTGTCCTTGAGTACCTAAGTTGCACTTAATTTAAAAGACAAATGATAGGTAATTCTTCAGTTTTGCAGATAAATGGCATAAGCTTCTTTTTGTGCATTAGAGTTAATAAGACCGAAAAGGCATAAAACCAATCATACACACCCAAAGGTATATAAACAGAATCAGGAGTGATACGTACCAGAAGAAGTTTCTTATGTTGTTTGCGTTGTGGAAGAATTCCTAATGCATCGAGCATTGACTCGTCCAACTCTAAACAGTTAACAGTTTATAAGAAAAACGGCATATGACCTGCTACAGTTGGAAGTACTTAGAATGAGAAGACTTACCTTTTGTTTGCAGCAATACAACCATCACACTCAAGGTATATATACCTTCAATTTTAGTTGTTCTCATATACAATATCGAATATGAATGCTGTAAAAGCTTATAGAGATTGCATAAATTTTCTTCACTGTTTTTATCAAGGCTTTCCATGAGATCAATTATCAATGCTTGCAAGATTTAAAATGTCAATATTTCTTCAGGACATAAGTTCATGCTTGCTTGTTTACTTTAGCTGACTCTTTGTTCACCTTAGGAATCATTATCTGCAGTTAAGCAGAGTTGCAGTGATTGTTTATGGAGTTTTTTTATTGCCTTCAGGACATAAGTTCATGCTTGCTTGTTTACTTTAGCGGACTCTTTTTCCACAGGCAACAACTGACTATTCTCTCCCTATTTTCCATTATTTCTTTCTTCTCATCTTTCCCTGAAAATCCATCACCCTTCCTTCAAACATTAAACACAAAACATATAGTTAGATCAAAAGAATGAGTTGTCAACTTCTTGCACCTATTTGGCCTTTGGACAAACAGGTGCTTAAAGCTCAGCAATTTCTTTCTCCTACTTTTCATGTTACTCATTGTACAAGTTAGTGTCATCAATTATTAATATCTAATGTATATCTCCACTTTATAATCATTCTGATTGCTGATTTAGTGTCCCAATAATTGTTTGGGATCATTTACAACTTTCTATTATCATGAGGTTGAAATTCCTTTTTTTTTTATTTTTGCTCCTTTCTTGATGGAGCTACTGTTTGGCCTTTTTGTAATTAGTCACCTTGCTCTGTGCAGTTTCTGCATTTTCTAACAAGGGCGAAGCATTGTCGGTGGTTTCAAGTGCGAGGGAGAGCTTCCATATTGCTATTTTGGAGGTAAAGATTTTCATTCCTTCTCTTCAGTTTTCCTTTATGGAGTTGCCTTTCATTCCTTCTCTTCCGCTCTCTTTGCTTAACCATGTGTGCTTCTGTTGCTTTGTAGCTCCACTCTCTTTGCTTAAGCATGTGTGCTTCTGTTGGTCTTTTCATGTTGTCTTCACTATGTTGTTTATCTTGTTTTTTATTTTATGGTGGATTAAATGCTCTGATGAATGTCTGACTCAGGTGTGTTAGAGCTTGTTGAATGCAAATCTGAAAAGTTTAATGAATCTTCCTTTAAGACCATTTAGTCATAACAATACTTGTCTTATTATGAATAAGTTTGTTGTTGCTGTTGTATGCACTTTAAGACAATTTAGACATAACGATACGTATTGATCCTATTTGCTTCATTTGGTCAATCTAAGTGTCTATATTTTCAATGATCATTACGTAGGAATGGATACAAGTTGGATTGAACTACCAAATAGTCATCCAACTTATATAAAAGGCGTTACACAATTCTTAGAATTGGCTAAAGAAAACCTTGTAGAAGGTAAAACTCGGTGTCCATGCAAAAAATGCATGTTAGATAAGTGGCATACCATAGTTGAGATAGAGGATCATCTTCTGTTTAAAGGGTTTTATAAGCCGTATAAGAATTGGGTTTTTCATGGAATGGGAGACATATTGCCACGTATGTTAGGGCAAAGTATAAGAAGCACTGGACAAGGTTCTGTTATGAATCAACCTGCGGTGGTTGGTAAAGATGATGTAGGAGGGTTGTTAAATGCAGCTTTTGGTTTAAATGCTCCTCAAGACCGCAGTCCAGATGAAGGAAATGATGGAGGGCCAGAATTATCGGATGTTGGACCTGATCTGTATGAAGGAACTTATTCTCAAGCTGATGCAACGGATGAAGCAAATGCTACATATCTAAAGTTGATGGAATGTGCTAATGAAGAGCTGTATGAAGGTTGTGCAACTTTTTCAAAACTGTCATTTCTGTTGCACTCTAGTCATGTTTCACAAACACATGACTAGAGTGCTTGTTCATCTAAAAATGGTCCATAAAACTGCACCAACATACTAAGGGCAGAATACCAACATACTAAAAATGGTCCATAAAATGTGTCATTGATACAGATTTTAGTACGGCAATCCTCCATCTCTTAGCATACTTAAAATCCACCCGTTTTAGATTTCAAAACATGCCCAGTTGAAATACTAACAGATTTAGATTTCAAAACATTCTTTGAACCCTTTTTCTTGGGTAAGTATTAGTCCTACCAGAACTGCAGTCAGCTCTGCCTGAACCAATGAGCATCTCCCTTGTGTGAACTACTCCCCTTCATGTCCACTGAGCGCCCCTCCAGACCCCGCCTCTCCTGGTTACCCCTCCGTCTCCTATGCTGAGCGCCCCTTCAATTTATAAGGTTTTCTCCCCTGATCATTGATGGATTTTTTTTAGCAAACATTAGCTCTTTAACTTGTTTCCTTGAGATTTTGCCAAACAAGATAAATTGAAGAGCAAAAATGATATGCAGCAGGTTAAGGTGTCCCTCATGACTTGAATATAGGGCCAGAGATCTAGATTCACAAGGCTCTCAATCATTTAGTATACTTAAAATCTAAAACGGGTGATTTTAAGTTCATCAAGGTTGTAATGTGCGAGTGATTGTTTCATGTATTCAAGCATTGCTTATACTATTATGTTTTCATGTGATTTTAGGTGAAAGCAAATGAACAAGTTCAAGAACATCTTAAAAAACCGGGCTCGTCAAAAGCTAAAGTGGAAATTGAAAATGCCGTGTTTGAGAAGCTTATGTATGAAGATGGAAAACCCAAGAGGCCAGTTGGATTCGGGTTAGGAGTGAAAGAAAGTGACGTTTTTGGGGTGTCCTTTTTCTTGAGACAAACAAGCGGTGGTGCCGGGAGCATGACCAATTCTATGGAAGTAGAGCATTTGAAATCAAAATTAACAAAGATGGAGGTGGAGAATGGAGCTGCTATAACAAGCTTGAAAATGGAAAATCAAGAGCTTCGAGCAAAGGTAGATCAATCTAACCAAATGATGCTACATGCTCTAGATGCAATTCGTACCGGTAGAGTTAAAGAGTTTATGGAGGCTGCTACATTGGACATGGCTGATTGTCAGGTTCTATTTATTTTCATAATGATTTGTTTTATATTTCCTAATCCAATTTCGGTTCCTCCCATTTCTAACCTCATTTTTTTTTTTGTATTAAGGTCGCTTCTACTAGTGGTGATTCGGAGGAAAGCATGGATGAAATGTGACTAATATCCCTTGAAGATGTATAAGTTCTAGACCTCCTTTTGTGAGATGCCCATGTTTTTCATATGGCCATGCTTTCCTACATGTAAAATATCAATGATGATGTGGGTATTTGTGGAATTCACCATAAGACATGATTTAAGGGTTTTTTATTTTTTTAAAAATGTGGTTGTGGCTGTTGTTGTTGACAACTGAGTGTGAAACTGTAGTTGAATACTTGTGTGTGTTTGATGGTGTTGGAAACTTCCCTTGTCTCTGAATAAACAACTATGTAGACCTTCTGATTTCTTAGCCTATCCTCCTCTTTGCATTCTCCACTCTTGAGTGTGCTTTGCTCTTCAACTCTATATAGCTACTGAAATTTGGCTTTATACTGTTAGTGTTTGGATGATTGTGATGAAGGTGTGTTGAAGAAGATCATTATTTGGGCATTTGGGATGGGTGCTGGCTTTACTGTTCTCATTTTGGCTTATTTTTGCTTGGTTGTGTTTAGCAATGAGTTTTGTTTGTCTTCAATCATTCAATGTGACTCTTAGATCAGCGAATGAAGCTTCATTCTTCGGTATCTTTTAGTGTGGTTTTACTTGGCTTATGCTTCAAGATTTTGCTACTGTTTTTCCTTCTGATTTCTCTTTTTACTTTTGGTATATTGAAATGTGTTAGGCTTTTATTCCTTCTTGTGCAGGTGAGCAAGAAATGTGTTAGGCAACAGGAGACAAATAGCTCATCTACAATGATCTTTTGGGTGTGTTTTTTTGCGACTTAAAGTGAGAACTTAAGGGTTATTTTGAAGTACTAAATTGTACCCAAGAGGAGACAATGGTAGCTTATGTGAACTTAAATGATACAATTGTGGTTGTGTGAATGTAAATGATGCATTATACCTATTATATATGTATATTTTATCTCTTATGGCTTGTGCTACAACCTTACCTTACATATATGTGCCAATTAATTTAGAAAAGTGAAGAAAGAAAAATATTAATATATATATATATATATATATATATATATATATATATATATATATATATATATATATATATATATGCTAATTTCGACAGCCTAAAAAAGGGGGTCAGCCATTTTCGACACCCTAAAGTGTCAAGATTGGCTGAGAATAGAAATTAAATGAGCCATTTTCGACACCCTAGGGCGTCGAAAATGGTTGATAGTGATAACAAGATCAGCCATTTTCGACGCTCTAGGGTGTCGAAAATGGCATGCCAATCTCGACGCTTTTAGGCGTCGAAATGGGCCCCGACGTAATTTCGCGTCGAAAATGGCAGATTGCCAATCGTGACGCTGAAAATACCGACGCCTTTTGAAAGCGTCGAAATTGATTTTTTCGACGCTTTATAGCGTCGAGAATGGTCTTTAAAAGCGTCGAAAATGGCCTGCTTTTCCTGTAGTGATTGTATTGGACAAGGGCGGTTGTGGTGGAGTTGGCGTACACGAGCTCCCCAAAGGCCCGTGATGCCATGTAGTAGTAGCTCGGGGGTTGGTTGGCCTCCATATCAAAACGTCCATGGTCTGGCCAGGTGTGATCATGATGTAGTTGGTCAAAAGAGGCTTGATATAGGAGCCGTCCATGCCCACCACAGTGAGCTTGTGGTTTGCCACCATAAAGAACATGTTCTCGTTTAGGCCTCCATTGACTATGCGGAGAAGATATCTCTTGCCACGATCGACCTTCATCCGAAACATTCCTACAATGTACGTAGTGATGGATCCAACTTAATTCATGTATATGTATATGTATATACATAGTGTTGCTATTAAGTATAGCTAGGTGGTTGTTTAATTATAATGCATTGATAATTAATATTGCATATATACCTTGAGAGGAGCAAGGCTTTGTGTCCCCAGGTTGCCCATTGATGGTAAAAGCATCCGATTTGTTGGTCTCCCCTCCACTGGCTAGGGCTTGCTGAATCACTTGCATCACATCTGACTTGTACCATGACCCTGCAGGCGGACATTTCAATTTTTTATGTCACAAATTATATACATCTGCATATATATATATATACATATATTGAAAGGTATATATGTCGATTGTCGACTATATATAAATTTAATAGATAAATAAAAGATAGGTAGGTACCGAGGAGTATAGGGATTTCAAGATGAGGCTTGGGGAACGGATATCGGTTGGGAGGCTTGGGAGTGACGAAAATGGCACCATAAACGGTGGCACGAGACCAATCACTGTGGGCGTGCCACCAAAGAGTCCCTTCTTCATCGGAGAGTATGACTTCGTAAGTGTAGTTGGCATTTGGTTTGATTCCACACTGAGCGATATACTCTGGCCCATCCGACCACGAATTCCTCGGTTGCTTTACCCCATGCCTGTTCCCATTTCACTTTCTTTAAATTTTTGCATTAATTACCTACCTACCTACCTATATATATATATATATAAATCAACTTTACTCCACAAACAATTACGCGACGTACTTCACCTTAATTCATCTTATTATTTTCTCTTCACACGACATATATATTGCCCTTTAATACATCTATTGAACTCACCAATAAAGAGTGTGAGTGGGGGTGTATATTACTTTATTCGTGTGAGATCATGAGATTGATTGTAATGTCCTCCTTGAGGGTTTCCATTTATTGATATAACATATATATAGGTTACAAGGTATTGAGCCTTAACGGGCTTTCAGCCCACTATACAATAGGAGACCTATGTAATCTATCAAACCCCCGCAGTCGAAACGGGAGGGGTCCGTACAGTGAGACTGGAACGAAAATCAATGAATAACTGTCTAGGTAAACCCTTGGTGAATATATCAGCGTACTGATAAGAGGACGGGACATGTAGAACGCGGACATGTCCAATGGCAACCTTGTCCCTGACGAAGTGGAGATCAAGCTCAATGTGCTTCGTGCGTTGATGTTGGACTGGGTTGCTAGCCAGGTAGACGGCGGAGACGTTGTCAGTGTAGACCAGAGTGGCCTTCTGTAAGGGGCATCGTAGCTCAAGCAGGAGATTGCGGAGCCAAGAGCACTCAGAGACAACGTTGGCAACACCCCTGTATTCGGCTTCAGCGCTGGAGCGAGACACGACGGACTGACGTTTGGCTGACCAAGACACAAGAGTGTCATTGAGGAAGACACAGTAACCAGACGTGGAGCGACGTGTGTCTGGACAACCACCCCAATCCGCATCAGTGTATGCCACAAGATCAAGCTTAGAGGAAGGAGTGATGGTGGTGCCGAGCTCGAGGGTGCCGCTGATGTACCGAATGATCCGCTTCAAAGCCTGAAAATGGGGTTCCCTAGGGGCATGCATGAACAAGCAGATCTGCTGGATGGCGTAACTGATATCAGGCCTGGTGAAAGTGAGATACTGAAGAGCACCAGCGAGGCTCCTGTACAGTGTTGGATTATCAACCAAAGGACCCGAATGAGCACTGAGCTTGTTGGATGTATCGACTGGGGTTGCGACGGGATTGCAGTTGACCATCTTAGCACGAGCAACAATCTCAGCAGCATACTTACTCTGTGAGAGAAACAGACCAGACGCATGCCGCTGAACGGCAACTCCCAAGAAGTAAGACAGCGGACCCAGATCAGACATGGCGAATTCGGCACTCAATCTCGAGATGATGGACTTTCGAAGAGCATCAGAAGAGGCGGTGAGAATGATGTCGTCGACATAGAGCAGCAGGAAAGCCAAGTCCGAGCCTCTGCGATAGATAAACAGAGACGTATCCGATCGGCTGCCAGTGAAACCCAAGCGGAGCAGATGAGAGGCAAACCGCTGGAACCATGCCCGTGGAGCCTGTTTCAGACCATACAGAGAGCGCTTGAGGAGACAGACATGCTTTGGACGCTCAGCATCAGCAAACCCCGGAGGCTGAAACATGTAAACCGTCTCATTCAGATGACCATGCAGAAAGGCGTTCTTGACATCCAGCTGATGGATGCCCCAGTTGCGCGACAGAGCCAGACTCAGGACCACTCGGATAGTGGCAGGCTTGACCACAGGGCTGAAGGTCTCATCACAATCAATACCTGCCTGCTGAGATCTACCGTTCACCACCAGACGGGCCTTGTAGCGCTCCAATGTCCCATCAGAGCGGAACTTGTGACGGAAGAGCCACATACAACGAATGACGTTCGCCTCAGGAGGGCGAGGAACAAGAACCCAAGTACCATTCTTCGTAAGGGCCCTGTATTCGTCGAGCATAGCCGCCTGCCAATTCGGGTCTAGGAGGGCTGTTTTGTGGGAGGTGGGAACGGGGGAGAGGGAGGTCTGGGTGGAGGCAGAGGGGGAAAGGGAGTCGGGAAGGATAGGGGCAGGAGAGGCGAAGGACGCGGGCACGCCAGCCGGGGACGCGGGCGCGCCAGGGCGGGGCGCGGGCGCGTCAGGTTGGGGCGCGGGCGCGCCTGCTTGGGGCGTGGGCGCGCCATCATGGGGCAGGGATGTTGGCGTAGGGGATGTGGGGTGTATGGCAGGGTGATGGTCGGTGGTCATGGAGACGATCTGTCGGGGTCTGAAGACACCGGAGACGCTGCGGGTGTGAGGTCTGGTTGTGGGGGGTGGCGAGGGAGGTGGGGGAGGGGGAGACGCAGGAGCACCGGGAGAGCTCTGGGGAAGAATGAAGTGAGGAAATGGTGACTCAGACTCTGACGACGACACAGGGGGTGTGGGAGATGCGAAGGGAAATCGCGACTCATCAAAGGTGACATGACGAGAGAGAATGATCCTGTGAGTCTTGATATCAAGGCAAATATAACCGCGATGATCAGACGGGTAGCCAAGAAAGACACAAGGGGTAGAGCGAGGGTGAAGCTTATGGGGGGCGGTGGATGCTTGATTGGGAAAGCATAAGCAACCAAATGTACGAAGGTGATCATATATGGGCAAAGCAGAATACAGTGCCTGAAACGGTGAGCGATGGTTGAGGGTGGTAGAAGGGAGAATGTTGAGGAGGTAGCATGTGGTGGCCAAGGCGTAAGGCCAATAAGGGAGGGGAATGGATGCTTGGAAGAGAAGAGTGCGCATCATATTGGTGATGGTGCGGATGATTCGTTCGGCTTTGCCATTTTGTTGCGAGGTGTAGGGGCAGGATAAGCGATAGGAGATCCCATTGGTATTAAAGAAAGTGTGGAAATCTTTATTGTCAAATTCACGACCATTGTCGCATTGGAAACACTTGACAGAGGTGTGAAACTGTGTTTTAATGTAAGCATGGAATTTGGCAAAGATAGGGAACACTTGAGATTTAAAGTGCAAAGGGAAAACCCATAAGAAGTGTGTAAAATCATCCAGAAACAAAAGGTAATACTTATGACACTCCTTGCTAGGCACAGGAGATGTCCAAATATCACTATGAATAATATCAAAAGGTGCGAAAGTAGTGTTTAAAGAACGCTGAAACGGAAGTCTGGCATGCTTGCCTAACTGACAAGACGAACATAAACCAGAGCGGTGCTCTTTATTACAAATGACAAGACTCTTAGAACGAAGTAAATCTAAAACTGCAGGACTGGGATGACCAAGACGAGCATGCCAAAGACTGGATGATGATGTCGAGAGGGCGACTGGACTTGACGGGCTGGATGGTGAGGGCGACGACACAGGATAGAGCTCCCCAGTGCTATTACATCTCAGGCGAGTAACCCCCGTAGTAAGATCCTTCACAGAGAAACCAAACGGATCAAACTCAAGAGAAACATCATTGTCAGTGGTAAACCGACGGACAGAGATAAGGTTTTTGACAAGTTTGGGGGCAATAAGGACATTGTTTAGGTGCAAAGGGTTGGTAGGGGTTGGTAGTGTGGTGTGGCCAATGCCCGAAGTAGCAAGGCGACCACCGTTGCCAACGATAATAGAATGAGCAGGACCCTTAAAAGAATGAGATGAGAGAGTACCTGAGGAGTTCATCATATGAGAGGTAGCGCCAGTGTCCATGTACCAAGAGCCGTCAGGAGGTGTCAGCTGCATGGAAGAGAAGGCGTTGTGCACATCAGTCGGGTATGCCTGATCGGATGATGGACGGGGAGCAGGACCCAACAAGCCCTGCTGGCGGTTGAGATATGGGGCAGGTCCACGAAACGACGCACCGGGGTAGCCATAGGGCATCCAAGGAGGGTAGCCAGGGTTGGGGTACCAAGAGGGGTGGCGGTTATCATGTTGTTGCGGGCGCCAGGTGCTGCGGCCGCCGCCTCTAGGTCCTTGCTTATCGTTGGTGCGGCCTGGCTGGAGGGCGAGTTGCTCGATGATGTCGCTGGATGAGACCAACGCCGTCTTGTCTTTGGCGGCGTCGGTTGTCTGACGTTGAAGGCGAGTCTCCTCCAGGATCAGTTGAGACCGGGTCTTCTCGAATGTAGGGAGAGGCTCTGTCTGCTGAATATGAGTAGCAGCAGCGTTGTATTCGGAAGGGAGACCAGAGAGAACCTGAAGAACCAGACGGGTGGCACTGGGTTTGGAGTCGACAGCGTCGAGCTGATCAGCCAGGGTCTTGATGTGCTGACAGTAGGCAGATATCGACGGAAAAGAGGAAAGCTTGCAACCTGAGAATTCGTGCTCGAGATAGACAGCACGGGTGGACTTGTTGTCTTGAAAGAGATCCTGAAGTTTCTTCCAGGCTTGCAAGGCGTTGTCTTTGGGGTCAAGGATTAGCTTGAACAATTCATGTGCCTACCCATCGTCCAATTGTTGACATTTTGGCTATGCCTCTGGGTGCCCTCCAACATTTTACTTTAGCTTGCAAGATGGGTCTTCTATTTCATCATACAAGCCCCCCCTTGATGTCATATTAGCATATTAGCATCGAAGCAAGGTTGTTAGAAGGGCAGTGCTAGGGATAGATCAAGAATCAATATAAGTGAGGGATTGGTCCCTCTATATGATCTACATAACAACCCAAAATATCTTCCTCCATAGCTAGGTAAGTCGCTTACTAATCTAGAAGATTTTGTAACACCTTCATCCCATATCAGATCCAAAAGAATGTTGTAAGTGATTTATATATAAGTGATTTAAATCTCTACCCATTATTGCATGTCACAACAACTCTTCTTTTTTATGCTCTAAGTGAGGACAATGGACTTGATAGGGCTAGGTGACATAGGCATTCTCCGAACCCCGCAAGATATTGAGGACAAGATAAAGGTGTCATTTGATAGTCTTGTCACACTTTCAAGGGCTAAAATAATTCATTATCCAACTAAGGCACTCCTCATAGATTTTGGAGCTACTTTTGAGTAAGGTCTATGGCCACCCTGCATGTCTCACAACTAGAGCACACACCCAAGAAATAAGTTTAACGCTTCATCTAAGCCCATGAAGATCCGACCCAATCCATCATAGGCCCGATTGATTTGGAAGAAGGCCCACACATGTGAAGTTAGCAAGAAATAATTAGGATTACTTTATTTGTTTTATGACATTTAATAATTACTAAGGACAAATAAGGTGAATAAAAGTCTATCTTTTAGGGTTTCCCTAGTCACCAAACTGTCATCTTTCTATATTATCTTAGATAAACTTAGATAGAATTATATTTTCCAGTATCATGAAAAGCTATACCTACCTTTAAGGAAGGTAAGTCGTCATCACTGGCTAGATTATGGTTTTATTTTGTCTATTTAAACACTTATGTAATTTATTTAATAATAGGTTGAATTTAATTGAGAAGCAATTGGTTAAGTGTTATTCAATCCCAAACTCAAACCCTAGATCTCATATTCTATCACACATTCAAACAATATTCATCCAGCAAACAACTTGATCAAAACAACATCCAAACACAAACCCTAAACCAAGGGAAAAGGGCTCTCGGTAAAACACCCTCGGTGCCCAAGCACCGGGAACCAGAGTCCAGGAGAGTCTTGGAGTGTCTTAAGCGTGCGTACCCAAATAGGCCAAGCACAACTCGAGCACATGTTCAAGGATCCTGAGCACTCCAAAAGCGTTGGCCTAAGGGACAACGTTCCTTTACGAACACCAATGAGCACCCGTTCAAACATGTTTTTGCATCATCGAGCGCCATTCCATTTCAAAAAAAGACCCATACCCAAGTTTCATAGCTTTAGGTTCACTGTCCCGATCTCGGCAGTAGTTCAAAAGGTTGACCTATTCGGGAATATCCTTATCTATGCTTATTTTCAACTCCCCAAAGCATTTCATGGCTTACTACGCCCTTCCTCATCTCTGAATCCCTAGTTCTGATGAGGTTATTGAACCTAGCCCCCTTATAGAATCGAGTGTATGACTTGGGATGATGGATCCCTAGCTTGCAAGCTTTTGCAAATTACCATCCCTTGTTGGCTACTTGTTGGAAACGTGTGTCAAGCCTCCAACACTCAAGAACAACAAGAGAAAAAAACAAGATTGGGCACCCCCTCCACATATTCGATATCATCTTAGTCCAAGCCCCATAGAAGAAGAATTGGGTTTAGCGAAACATCACATTCCCTTAGGCATAACAAGGACATTGGTACTTTAAGTTGGGAAGGTTGTACGGCCCTTTCCCGAATCGAATATAATATGATTAATTTTTAGGACTGATTTATAAGTGATTCAAGTCCCCCTCAAAGAACAAGAGCTATTTCATACCAGATTTTAAGTGAGGACAACGAACCTAGCTAAGAAGGTTATGTGGCATGGATTGGTGCCGCTTAAAACTCTAGCTCATTACTATTAGAGCCTATTTCTGTGGAGTCATTAGCGCTTTATGTAGGGGAGATTGTAACGCCTCGTCCCACATCGGATATAATAAGAATATTGAGAATGATTTATAAGTGATTCAAGCTCTACTCATATCATAAATGCTCTTTCCCTTCTAGTTTTAAGTAAGGACAACGAACTTCAAATGACTTAGTGGTATGAGTTAGTGCTTCTTAAGAGCCCAAGTTTTATTAATGGTATCGGAGCCAACATTGGCCTTTTGGGTGCTTTCATAGTATATATACGGATATGCTTCACGCGACAGACAATCCCTTGGGTTTGATAAGGTCATTGGTGTTTTAAATGCGAGAGATTGTAATACCCCCATCCCACATTAGATATATTAAGGGTGTTGTGAGTGATCTATATTTGATTCAAGCCCTACCGAGCTTAGAGGAGCTCTTCCTTTGTATGCTTTAAGTAAGAATAACATATTTGAAAGGGCTAAGTGGTATCGGTTGGTGCGTTTAAAGTCCTAGAGTCCTATAGATTGTATATCTTGTTCTACAAGTTGGTTTTTGCTTGCCTTTATTTGATTTGTGTAGAGCCCCGAGTTTGAGAATATTCATAACACTATATAAAAACTAAGTTGTAACTAAAATATAAAGCTTATATTTTACAAGAGAAATTTTGCTATAGAGTCCATTTTAAAGCATTAAAGTAACTAAATTTTCAAAAAAAAAAAAAAGAAGAACTTTATAAGTTAAAAGTGCATCCTCTAATTGATCCCCTCGGATCTTACTCGACACCGAGCTTCTAGCTCTATCATGATGAGTCCATCTGGACACTACGTCAACATCTTCCTCTCTATGATGACAACTAAAAGACCTAACCATGAAGAAGAGACTACGAGACACTTGTCATCGAAAGTAGGAAGAGAAGAATTCGGGTGTTTATGTCTAGACAAGTGAGGCTCTAGTAAAATGAGACGTAAAGTTGTTGTTGTGATCGGATTTGAAAGTTCTTATACTTTTCAGAAAGAAGATTCGAAGATCTAAGACTTTCATGTTGAAGGTGTCCTCAGATTCAGCCTTGAAGACAATGGAGAATTCACGTGTATGACTCAGCACACGTAGTGGACAAGATTCATAGTTGATGCTAGCTACAAGCTTATGATATTTTCATATTTATGTTTTGAGACATTCTTATGCACATTTTTATTTTTTAGGATTTTCTAAGTTAGTGTAATGATGACATAAGTAAAAAGTTTTCAAATATGGAATTACCTTAATTATGGTTTTGTTTTTCGAAAAACTCGGGCATTAAGTAAGCTACGCGATGCAAGGCCCAAGCTCACCAAGGTGGCCAACCAACCCTATCCGTCCATCTTAGCTTTTAACGCCGATGATTATGTCTTTACCATTATTTTTATTAGGTATTCATCCCTTTAGCTTTATTATTATTTTTTTGAAAAAATTGCACCAGTATACCAAAAACTTCACATTTTGGCAAAAGTAGCACTGCTACTGTAAAAATTGCAAGGGGGGAGGGATTTGCTATTTTTGCAATTTTTTGGGCAAAGGGTGTAGAAGGTTGCAGGTAAGTGAAAGCCTTGAATTTTAATTGTTTAAACTAATTTTTGCTCATTTTCATTAGTTAAAATTAAAAAATAAATTTACTTTTGAACATAATTTAATTTTATCTATCTATAGACACCTACTTTATATATGTTTATGGGGAAAAAAAATTTCGAAGTGAGATTATTTTCTGGACAGAAAGATAAATACGGGACTTACGTGCCAGTCAATACATTCTTTGTGCCACTAACGTCTATTTATGTGCCAGTATAGGTATATCTCGTGCCAACTCTTTTGAGTCTATATATGAATTTCATGTGCCAACTGTCATGAATCCGACCGAGACACATATTCATTATTATATATTGTATGATGGTGGTACGATTCCCTTTACTTTTTTCTTCTCTCTCCTCAGTAAATCTATGTACACTCTCTCTCAATTGGCACTTTTTCTTCTCTCTCCTCTACAAATCTCCACACACATACTCTCTCTCTCTCTCTCTCTCTCAATTTGGCAGCTCTCTCTCTCTACAATTAATACTCCCCCTCCCCACTTGCAACAATGGGTTAGATGACCCGCTATTTTTGCAAATTTTTAACCTTAATTGTTAGATTTGCAAATTTCTCAAGGGGGGTGTTAGTTTTGCAAAACCCAAAAATTTTTGGTATATGTATTACCAATTACTCTATATTTTTAAGGATAATGGATAAGGCCAAATCTCTTGGCTTAATCACCAAGGATGCCCAACCTATGTAGTATAAATAAGGGTCATTTGTCAATGGAAAAGAATCAAATTAGAGTTGCGAATCATCTTAACAACTCTTGGCTCTCTCTACTCTCTTTTGTTTTTGAATTCTCATGAGTCATATCAAAGCTCTAGAACTACCTACCTTCCACAAATCACTCGTCCCTCCAAGCGTTCTTCATCAGTCATATCGGAGTTGATACGGATTGGATCTCGAGTCCATTGTGTGAAGAAACCCAAGTTGTGAGTCATATTAACTTGGGTTTGCTCATTCAATCAATTTTATCACGTTCATTTCATAACAGAAAAGTGCATGTGCAGTAAATACTTGTCAGGGTGATTGGACACGTATCACTCTATGGACCCTAACTCGTCGAAATTAGAGGAAGACCGATCCGACAGTGAGAAAATAGTGGAAAAAGAACTTGGGGAGTTGAAGCGAATAGTGATGACAAAAAAAAACTATTTGGGATGTGATCAAAGGTATTTGGAGCCCTCCGATCTATCACTCCCTTGCATATTAATTTGTTGCAAGACTGAAGATTTTAAGTCCGCGAAAACTATGTACACCGCAAATCACCACGTCTAAAGAGACGTGGTTGCACGTTCAAATCAACGTGGCTACACTTCAGAAAGTGCAGGTTGGATCATGCAGCAACGTGTCTACGTGTCTTCCCGTGCATTCCAACGTGCAAATATGCACGTCACAACATCTACGTGGAAATATGCACGTCACAACATCTACGTGCAAATATGCACGTCCAAAAGAACGTGCAGCTACATTTTTAAAAAACGCAAAAAAAAACGTGCCCCTTCGTCTTCAATTCGGTTCCCCGATAGCCATTTTGAGAGAGAGAGAGAGAGAGAGAGAGAGAGAGAGAGAGAGAGAGAGAGAGAGAGAGAGAGAGATGGAGACGATGATGACGATGGAGGTGGAGGTGGTGGGAGGGTCCGACTGCGGAGATGGTTGCTCTTTGGTGGGGGTGGAAGCGATTGGTGGAGATGGGGGTGTGGTGGTGGAGGCTGGGGGTGGAGGAGGTGGTGTAGTTGTGGAGATGCCGGCGGTGGAGGTGGTGGTGTGGCTGTGGATATGTCGATGGTGGAGGCTAGGGGTGGCCTGGAGGTGGTGGTGGTGGTGCGGCGGTGGAGGCGCGGGATAAAGCCCTCAACCCTAATCGGACAAACTAAATACAGGACAAAGCTCCACGTTGGAATGTACGTGGTAGTTTGCACGCCGTTATTAACGTACAGTCACGTCGCTTTTAACGTGCAGGCCGACGTGCACTAAGAACCCACCCACCACATTTCCACGTTAATAACGATGTGCATGCACGTTAATAACGACGTGCAAGTTCTTAATGACAATTTACCGTGTATCTAACAAGATCCTTTTCCGTCTTTATTTCCGTCTGTTAGGCGTTAGCAATTGTCATTCATAGACAGACTTTGAGCTTTTTCAAGCGCTCGAGTTCAGGTCTGAGGGCTCCAGTGGTAGATACATTACAAATTAGAGGGGAAAATCAGCACTATATGTAGAGTATCTATTAGTGATGCATATTAGATCTAGCAAACAAAAATGCTAACTGGAACAAAAACATTGTTGTTGCTATCTGTCAATAATTCTTAGTCATCATGGACAAATTGCAAACTTGTTATTGTGCTTGAGGTGGAAACTCTACCCCGATCGAGTAAAGGTGTTGTGTTGACAATAGTAGAAGACGCAAGTGAAGGTGGTGGCGGATGTAATGAAAGATCCACCCAACAATGTTTTGCAATCTCACTTAATATTTGAAAGCGAATCTCATCTCTGTTGGCCTTCCAGCACTACGTCATGGTGCAAGTCAGGCAACGGACATATTTCAGTTCGTTGCTAGAAAAAGGTTCAGGTAACGGACAATGGGACATTCGTCACTCCAACCGGACCCAAGGCAACCTCTACCTTGGCTGGGCTTGTAGCAACCAACATATTTCAATGTTCATCGCTTGAACTATATTCAAGCGACGAACATTGGGAAAATCGTCGCCTGAACAAACATATAACTTGACCACCAAACACTAAACTTCTAGCAACCACCAATGTTCGTCGCTTGAATACACTCAGGCAACGGATATATTACAAGTGGTCACTTGAACAAATATTGAAAGTTGACCAAATATTGGTAGTACTCAGGCAACGACAAAATTTTCAATGTCCGTTGCTTGAATACACTCAGGCAACGAACATATTCGAAGCGGTCACTTGAACAAATGTTGAAAGCTGGTAAAAAATTGGCAATACTCAGGCAACGGCAAATTTTTCAATGTTCGTTGCTTTAATACACTCAGGCAACGAACATATTCCAAGCGGTCACTTGAACAAAGGTTGAAAGGTGACCAAAAATTGGTAGTGCTCGAGCAACGACGAATTTTTCAATGTTCGTCGCTTGAATGCACTCAGGCAACGAACATGTTTGAAGTGGTCACTTGAACAAATGTTGAAAAATAACACCAAGATTGCCTTTATTAATACTATGACTATTCTTATTACCCTCGTCTTACGTGGTTTTTTTATAAATTGTATTTATTTAAAGTAATTTTTATTGATTTAATAAATTAAATAATAAATTAATTTTTATAATAATTTTATTCATATATATAAAGTACTCATATTTTATTCATATATATAAACTATTTCTCCCTTTTTTTTTATCAAAATCCCAATGTCATAAGATTGTTTTTTCATTAAGATATTGTAATCAATATTGAAATTATGTACGTAAATGGTGGTATATTGTGATAGAATCTCAATAAATCAAATTTTTATATGCAATAAGGTGCTTTTTTTTTTATTGAATAACATTAATATAAAAATATTTTTTGATTTGATTTATATATTTTTACAGAGTTTAATTAAAACAATTATATAATAGAAAATATATGATTTGATTCAATATATTAGATTATACTAATAGATTATGTAAATTAATCTAACCTTTTAAGGTTATGTAGATTTTTTTAGGTAAAATATTTATAAAATAACTAAAGGCGAAATTATAGGTTTTATAAACACTTATGATATAAAAACTAATTGTAACCACTCATATTGATAAGTTAAATAACTCAAATAGATAGGGTCATTGTCTAACATGACTTAAATACATTGTATTATCATTGACTGACTTGTCAAAGAGAGTCGAGTCAAACTGCATTAGGGAACGACACATAAGCGAATTTAGCCAGGGTCTGACACATAGAAAATTATGTCTCTGTTTTAGTATTATATATTTTATTATTATTGTTGTTATTATTCATTATTATTATTATTATTATTATTATTATTATTATTATTATTATTATTATTATTATTATTATTATTATTATTATTCCTATCGTTTAAATCATGTTATTTGATTTTGGTGAAAATATAAATATTGGTCTCATTTTTTCCTTATCTTTTAATAAAATCACAAGCTTATAATTTTATCATTGAAGTATTATGAATGTTGAAATAATATTTCATAGTTTATGAATTATTTTGACCACTCACATTTCACCTCTTGGTTTGAATTTAACATTAATCACCTATGGTAATGATACTCTTTTCAAAATTTGAGATTGAGATGAAGATTTGAGAATGAGATTGACATCGAGATTAAGTTGAGATCGATGTTTGAGACTGAGATCAAGATTAAGATCAAGATCGAGATTTGAAGTTGATATTGATATTAAGATCAAGATCAATGTTTGAGGTTGAGACTAAGATCGAGATTTGAGATTGAAAACAAGATTAATATAAAGATCGATGTTTGAGATTGGAATTTGATATTTGAGATTGAGATTTAGATTTAGATGAAGATCGAGATTTGAGATTGAGATCAATATGGACATTTGATTTATGAGATTTGAGATTGAGATTAAGATAAAAATTTGAGATTGAGATTAATATTTGAGATCGATTTGAGATTTGTGATCGAGACTGATATTGAGATCAAGATCAAGTTAAGATTGAGGTTTGAGATTGAGACGAAGATTACAATTAAGATCGAGATTAAGATTGAGGTTTGTGATTGAGATTTGAGATTGAGTTAAAGGTTGAGATCGAGATCGATTTGAGATTGTGATTGAGATCAAGATTTGAGATTTGAAATTGAGAACACGATTGAGATTCGAGATTAAGGCTGAGATCAAGATTTGCAATTAAGATTGTGATCGAGATTTGAGATTGAGATTGAGATCAAGATTAAGATCAATTGAGATTGAGACCAAAATTGAGATTTGAGATTGAGATAAAGGTTGAGATCCAGATTTGAGATTAAGATTGAGACCGAGAATTGAGATTGAGATTCAAAACAAGATATATTGGTTATAATTTGATAGAATATATTGATTCTAATTTTATATATAATTGGTTTAACAAAATAACAAAATTTAAAATCAAGATTGAGATTGAAATTTAGACCAAGATTGAGATAAAGGTTGAGATCGAGATTGACATCGAGAATTGAGATTGAGATTCAGAACAAGATACATTGGTTCTAATTTTTTAGAATATATTGATTCTAATTTTATATATAATCGATTTAATAAAATAACAAATTTTTTATATTTAAATATATAAGCGGTATAAAAATTAAAAAAAAATCATACAATCGAGAAACGATGTTATTTATATATTTTTAAAATTTTCATTATTAATATGTGATGTGAATACTAATTAATTGAATTTTTTAAAAATGTATAAATAAATTATTGATCTTTGATGTTTTTTTTTTGTTTGTAATTTGGTGCAAGTGAAAAAAAATTCTTTGGGCAGTATAACTCCTGCTCGTTAATTTAGTTTGGTGTACATTCCGAAAATTGGGCGGTATAATTCCCGCTGGTTAATTTTTGTTGGGGGGCATTCCACTAACCCTAGATCCACCGCCTCTCTTCATGTCTCTCTCTTCCTCTCCTAGATCTCCCTCCCTCAACTCCCTCTCTTGAACCCAGATCCGGAGCACCCTCTTCGATGCTCTCCTCCGTGCAGCCCCCAGTCTGGCCGGCCGCTGCTCCTCCCTCTCGGGCGTCCGTCCGAAGCCGCTGTAGCTACCTCTCCTCTCGAAGTCGCTGAAGCCGCCTCTCCTTCTCGGGCGTTCGTCCGTCCGAAGCCGCCGCTGTAGCTGCCTCTCCTCTCGAAGTCGCTGAGGCCGTCCGCCTCCTGCTCAGCCGTCCGTCTGTGAGTCGCAATTCATCCACACGCCATCTATCTGGCTCTCTCGTCCTCGGCCTCTCGAAGTCACTGAACCCGCCTCTCCTCCTCTAGCCACTTTGAAAACACAATCCTTGTAAATCCGAAACCCTAGCCACTCGCTCACTTCGTCTCTCATTCTCCCGTTCCGTGAATCTCAGATCTAGGTATTTCGTCTCTCACATTCGCTCGCCCACTTCACCTCGCCGTCACAGAACGCCGCCCATCGCCGGACTCACAGTGCAGAGTTCCATCACTGTTTGCTGTCTCCCGCACGCCGCATCCCGTTTTCGTCGAACTGTCGAAATCTCGAACGCATTCGGCATCCTGTTTGCTGTCGCCCGCCCTGCTCCATCTCCATCTCCATTCTCCGGATCCGGTCGTCGTCCATCGCCATTCGCGCTTGGTTGCTCACTACTGGACTGCTGATGCCAAAGTGCCAATCTTCCATTGCCGAACTCCATTAACAAGGTATGTCTACTACCTACTCCTAGCCCATCGATTAAAATTTTGATTATCTTGAGGATTTTTCTTCTTGTTTATTCATCAAGTTCAATTGGAATGCTTATTATCGGTACTGTCTTGTTTCCTAATTTATTTTCAAATTCTTATTCGGAATCTTTTTCTGTACTTTTAGAGCTTCAATTAGAGTTTAGTACTTCAATATAGATCGATACATTGCTGTGTATTGTTCTGTTTAGCTTCAGTGGGCTAGTTCTTGGTCTCAAACAACCAACTTACCAACCTGTTGGTTTGCAAACTTACAAAGTACCTATAATTGATACTGAAATTCTTTATTTAAAGTACTTAATTTAGAGTGTTATTTTCAGATGCATATCTAGATCTTGAGTCATAGAAGTTGGATTCAGTATTCACATCCTTTATCACCATTGAGGTTAGAACTTGTATCTAAAGAGTTCCTGACTTCCTGGCAAATTGGATGGGTTAAAGATAGTGAATTACTCTTTATCAATGATTATTGAATCATGAATTGGTTGGCGTGCAGATATATCGATCAATCTGGTATAACATCTGAAGTGCACAACAGATTTCATTACAATGATGTACATGTGAGTACGAATTCTTGTAAAAATTTGTCGAGTTTGTTAACATTTATTTTTTCTTTCTCTTAGGTTTGATAGTGTGTGAATCCCTAGAGAGAATTTGCTCAACTCAATTGCCGAGGTTTCTGCAAATGGTGAATACCAAAGTCCAATAAAAGATCCAGATCAGGTATTCATTTAATTTAAATAATTCATTTTAACCATTCATTTTGTTCGATCAGGTGCAACTACATAGTCTGTGGATGATCTGAAACCTATGTCATCTCCCAAAGCCCTTTATTTGATTTGATTGAGGAGATGTATGCTAATGGATGTCTAACTTGTTTTGTCTGGTTATCAGCCCCTCCACAGCTCTTATCCTCCCCATCCTTGATATTTATGGTTTTGAAAGTTTCAATTTCAACCGGTATGCCATTTGTTTCTTATCCAGCTTGCCTCCATCAATTCCATGGTGTTCATTGGTGTTAAAGTATGTCATTTGTTTCTTTTATCCAGCTTGTCGATCTCCATCAAGTTCAAGCATTTCAGTGCCCTTCACTCGAATGTGACCTTAAAGCTAGGTATATACTCATTCTAATTCAAGTTTCACTCTGATTCTTATATAGTTCAATATGTATTCATGTTCAAGTACATGAGATTCTTATGTAGTTCACTATTTGTACATCAGTACATGAGAGTGTATACCTATAAGAAATTATAATAACACTGAATAACTATGAAAACATGATTAGAAATTGAAACGAAAACTATAAAAACTTGTACTAACACTGGAATTTTGGATAAATTATCATATTTTATAAAAACTGTAAGAATATAAAAACTGAAGTATCATAACACTGTAATTGTGGATAAATTATCATAATACTGTAAAACTATAAAAACTTGATTAGAAATGAAAATAAAAACTTGATTAGAAATGAAAATAAAAACTTGATTACAAATTAAAATAAAAAAACTTGATAACTATAAATACTTATAATAACTTACAAATTACAATGTCCTATAAAAACTTCTAGTTGACTATGTAAAAACACGATGTAGCTACATGAATGTGGTTTTATTATAACTTATAACTTGATTAGAACTGAATATAAAGACACTGGATAAGTGGATAACTAGAATGAATCATAATATCTTACAAAAACCTTAAACCCTTCATAACTATAAAATCACTCTATCACTATAAACACTTATAATAACACTATACAACTATAAAAACTAGACAAAAATTTCTCATAAAAACTTATAATAACACTATATGGCTATAAAACCTTGATGACAAATGAAGATAAAAACTTGATTGGAAATTAAAATAAAAACACTATCAAGAAACTTATAAATATAAGTTATAAATATCAGTTATTTTAACACTGGCTATAAAACCTTGATGACAAATGAAGATAAAAACTTGATTGGAAATTAAAATAAAAACACTGTCAAGAAACTTATAAATATAAGTTATAAATATCAGTTATTTTAACACTGTATACAAACTTCTAATAAAAAACATATCCTAACTATTACTAACATATGTTACTTATTGAGTTATCTTTTTTTCATTTAAATTATCAGTTATAAATATTAGTTATAAATATCAGTTATATAAAAACTGATAATTATTACTCGAGTGATATTTATGTGTTATAATAAAAAAAAATTGTAAACAAACTCAGACTCTCAAAGTAGGATATAAGTTGATAGCCTGATATGTATCAGTTATAACTGATAATTTCTAATACTCATAATATAAGTATTAGATTTTAATATTGTATATAAACTTGTAATAATGTGTTTTCTACAACTTATCATAAGTTAGTATAAACTGTACACAAACTTATAATTTCTTCTTCTTCTTCTACCTTTTTTTCTTTAGCATCATGCACTCATATTTGCATGGGGTGATTATGTAGGATTGGGAGGCACTCACCGGAGATCCCAAAAAAGAGAGGGCCATGGGCTGCTGCAGCTGCTGAAGAGAGGATGGAACTGCAGGAGAAAGCCGCAAATGTTGAGGAGGTTGCTGCTAAGGCTCGGGAGGAGGCTAGGGTGGCCACGGAGAAGGCTCAAGAAGCTCTATCCTGCCTTTTTGCGTTGGAGAATGTAGTGCAGAGCCTAGTTGCAGACAAGCAATCCCGCTCTTCGGATGACCAACACATCCCTTGCACGACAGTGATTGCCTTTTTTCGTCCTTGAACTACTCATCTTCTGACTCTTGAGCTCTACCTTTGAACAACAGTGATTGGCTTCTAAATCTGTCTACTTCTAGTACAAAATAAACTGATATGTTT
The DNA here is from genome assembly GCA_037127255.1 of Persicaria tinctoria. NCBI lineage: Eukaryota > Viridiplantae > Streptophyta > Magnoliopsida > Caryophyllales > Polygonaceae > Persicaria > Persicaria tinctoria. The sequence goes on along the minus strand of JBANSL010000007.1, from coordinate 34,860,364 downwards.
GTGGGTTTTGCTGGAACACGATGTGACTTGCGTATGAATGTTAAGTGAATGCACTTTTTTCGTCAATGGTGAATGTCCGTGTTTGTGAATGCATGTCTGCGTTTGTGAATGTCTGAGAAACATGTGTTGTGCATGTATGTATGATTTTGTGTAACAACAGGGAGCAAATAGAGCTTACGATATGGAAACCATTATGTTCGTCACTTGAATGAATAGGCAACGAACAAAGCGACTCCTGCGGTTGCAACAATATAGAAAACACCTCCTTCAAGGCTCATGCAACGAGATTATGTTCGTCACTTGAACGACCTGGCAACGAACAAAGCAACTCATTTGGTTGCTACAATGTAGAAAACACCTCCTTTAGGGCTCATGCAATGAGATTATGTTCGTTGCTTGAACAACTAGACAACGAACAAAGCAACTTTGGAAAACATCTTATTCAAGACTCAAGCAACGACAGTATGTTCGTTGCCACAACACTCAAGCCACGGACGTTCCTCGTCGCTTGAATGGCTTAAACCGTTTTTGAGGGCGTTGACCATATTCAAGCAACGGACGCTTTGTTCGTCGCCTGAGACTACTCAGGCAACGAACAAACGGTTGTTCGTCACATGTAGATCAGAGGCACGGGCTTGAAGCAACGGGGTCTCAGGCGATGAAATGTCCGTTGCCTCAATCCTCAAGTGACGTGAAAGGCATTCAGGCGACGACTTTATGTCCGTTGCCTGAGTTGCACCAGGACGTAGTGCAGCAGAGTATACAAGTCCCTTGCCGATTCGATTCAGGTGCACCATCGACATTAGAAGATTGATAAGAAGATAAACCAAACAGAATTGATGACATGTTTTCTTGAATTGTGTGTGAATTTGGAATGACCATTGGGAGAAAGGTGGTCACTTCTTCTATTTCTAGGGTTTCGGTTCCGTTTTCGTTTAGTTTTAATTCGATGGGATGATAGTTATGTGAACCATTGACGAGGTAAGGAACTTTTGCTTTGGACTTGCTTTAGTGGAAATTAGTTAAGAACTTGTTTTGACATGTCTTCGTTGGGTTTCTTTCATGTGTTCCAATTACGTCTTTTGGGTGGCCTTGGTGTGAAGGGGGAGGAGGAGAGATGGAGATTACAACTTTTGTGGAGCCACTGGTTATAAGAAAATTAGATTAAAATTGTTGTGTATTTGGACATCATGAGAACATTAATTAGTATAATTAGATCCCAAAGCTTATATAAAAAAATAATTTTTGAAAAAATATGATCAGAAAACTTTGAGAGAAACTAGAGGACTAGCTTAGTAGCTCCTATTTTCTAGAGTTAGATCCTAGCCAAAACAAGAGATAGTGAGGTTGCATAAAGAAAATGGAGAAGTTGTTGGCCATGGTTGGTCATGTCATATATGCCATCAAAAGCTTTTTCTCTTCGGGGAAGATGTTGCGCCAAATAAACCAGACATTTATCACCCTAATACCAAAATGCGAAAACCCATCCACAACGAGCAACTATAGACCAATTAGCCTGTGTTCAACGATTTACAAAGCAATTGCCAAAATTCTTGCAGAAAGAATGAAAAAAGTTCTTCGGAAAATTATTCACCCACTTCAAGGAGCCTTCGTGGCTGATCGAGCTATTCAGGATAATGTGCTCATAGCTCACGAAATCTTTCACTCTTTCCGAACAAGAAAAGGAAAACAAGGATGGATTGCAATAAAACTTGACATGGAGAAAGCCTACGATAGAGTCGATTGGAGTTTTCTCCTAGCAGTCTTGGAGAAATTTGGGTTCTCCCCTAGATTCGTGGGGTGGATCAGTGAGTGTATTCAGACTGTTTCTTTCTCAGTCTTAGTGAACGATGAACCAACTGAGACTTTTCGCCCACAAAGAGGGATCCGACAGGGTGACCCCATTTCCCCCTACTTGTTTATCATAGGCGCGGAAATCCTTGCCAGAAAGCTACAAAAAGAATGTCATGAATCAACAGACGCGATTGGTTTTAAAATGACCCCAAATGGATCACGGATTCCATTCCTTTCCTTTGCGGATGATATCATGATCTTTGCGAAAGCATCTCAGGAATCGTGTGCTAAGGTGAAAAATATAATTGACAAATACTGTCAAATATCGGGTCAAAAAGTGAATTTCCACAAATCAGCGTTCCAAGTAACAAAAGGTGTTTCTGCAAACCAAAAACTCCAAATCCAAAGCACTCTCGGTATAATGAACCAAGTAGCATTGGATAAATACCTAGGATGCCCCATAATAAACGGCAAGGTGAACAAAGAAACCTTTCAAGATGTTATTGAAAAATCGAAAATGCAGTTGACAAAATGGAAAGCGAGCTCCCTCTCCCAGCAAGGAAGGGCCGTTCTAATAAAAGCGAATTTTATGGCTAAACCAAATTACGTTATGCAAAACTTTATGCTTCCGACAAGTGTGCACAATGAATTAGATAGAATAAATAGATGTTTCTTCTGGAATAAGGATCAAAATTATAAACCATTGTTAAGTTGGGACAAAATTTGCAAATAAAAAAGACAAGGAGGTTTTGGAATTAGCATAACTAAAGACATGAACAAAGCCTTACAAATGAAATTATTATGGAAAATCTTGGCGGGACCCCACAACCAATGGGTCAGAATAATCCGAGAAAAATATTTAAAGGAAGACCAAATTTGGGACTATAAAAGGAAGAAAAACTTGTCTTGGCAATGGGCCAAGCTAATTAACCTAAAAGATGAATTCTGTGATGGACTCATCTGGCAAATTGGAAATGGAAAGACAATTAAATTCTGGAAGGACAATTGGCTAAATGATGATAAAAACATTAAGGATCACAGACTAATCCATCAGATTGATGATCCAGAAAGAGTTGAAAACTATATCCTACCAAATAAGACATGGAATGTACAAAAGATTCGAGAAATTCTACCTTCGGACCTTGTAGAGACAATTATAAGTATCCCCCTCCCTTCGCAGGCAATTGAAGATAGACTCTATTGGAAACCTAGCACCGATGGTTGGTTCTCAACATCAAGTGCCTTGAAATTAATCACGAAATCAAATGACAATGAGATTGAATTATTCTCTGGAATATGGAAAGTTGAATGCCCACCAAAGATAAAGAATTTCCTATGGAAAGTAGGATTGGATGGATTACCTACTAAATCCAAGCTCCAAAACAAGGGGATACACACGCCCATGGATTGTATTTTCTGTAACTCTAGGGAGGAAGACGCTATCCATCTTCTCACGGAGTGTCCGACAACTCTGAGAACAATTGGAGCTTTGGATAAAGATATTGAACGAAAAATAGTAAGTGTTGATAAAAGTAACAAAAGTATAAAGACTATAACCAACGAAATATTTCAACAGCTGAACCAAGAGCAAAAGGCTATCTTGGCTTTCTCCTGGTGGTGCATATGGACGAAAAGAAACAAGATTATATTTGACAACCAGATCTTACGAACAATAGACGAATTGGTAGCCATAATCAAATACCAAATGAAAAACTGGAAAAGAACTAAACAAGACGACTCAGATGAAGAAGATGAAAAAACAACGAGAATCAAACCTAGAGGCAACCCTCGCAAAAGGAATGCCATTAGATGGCGTAAGCCTGAGAATGGTGTCATTAAACTTAATTTTGATGGCGCAAAATCTCTTTCTGGTTCTGCTTCAGCAGGGTTTGTTATCAGAGATAATGATGGCAGGGTGCTTGCTTGCGATGCCAGAAGATGCGGGACGATTTCTGCGATTCAGGCTGAGGTTGTGGGTCTTCAGCTCGGCTTGTTAGAAGCTCGAAGGCTAGGATTCCGAAGAGTTGCGGTGGAGGGTGATTATCTCGCGATTGTGAATGCGATCAATGGTGCGTGGTCGACACCGTGGGAGATCGAAATCCTTATGTCGGATGCTCTTCGTCTTCTTAGCTTGTTCGAGACATTTTCTGTGACCCACATTTTCAGGGAGGCGAACAAGGCGGCTGATCGACTTACTCGCATGGCTTTGGAGTCCGCCTCGTCGTCCTGGAGTTCAGATTTAGAGTTTCAAACTCTCGTCCGTAGGGACGCTCTTGGGTGGTGGTACAACCGTAGTTGACACCCCCAAATTCTCGCCTGTATCAAAAAAAAAAAATAAAAAAAATATGGAGTGAATGATATAGCTTCTCTTAAGTTGGCTGATATTGGGAATCCGATGAGGACTTAGGGACAAAGATATTTTTATTCATATTTTGTTGGCAACATGCTATTCACAAAGATGCATTTAATAAAAATGAATACTTAATTTCCAATTATTAAATGTAACCAAAATAGTTAAAATATCATCAAATAATTAAGTTTAATTATTCCTTTTTTGTTGGCAACATGCTATTCCTTTTTTTAATTATTTTTCTAAGGCCATAAGATAAATGAACTAATTTGAAAATATTTTTTTAATTTTAATTAGTTTATTTTTTTAATTAGATTCCTACGGTCACTTATTATTATTTCTTTTTAGAAAATCTTTGCCAATTTAAAATTTTATCATATGCCCTTAGGGCACAGAAAAACTTTTTCAATATCTTATCATTGTGCTTTTTCATTATTATCTTTTTCATTTTTATGTTTGATTGGGAAAGATTTCCCCAAATTTAATTATTTCAGTTCTTTTAAAAAAAATTTACTTTTCTAGGATCGATCCTATGTTTGCTAGAGCTAGAACTTTCCCGATCAATCTTTTTATCCTATACCTCTGGGGGCATAAAGACCGATAAAAATAAAATAATAAAAAATGTGTTGCTATTTAGACCCCCTTATTTATACCATGCCTCTAAACGTGTGACTCAAGAGTCACGAGGTATTGTGACTTAAGAGACGTAGAATTAATTTATTTAAAAAAAAAATTGAATATGTGGTGTATGTATAAAAAAAAATGTGAAATAAATATCACTTCTGAATGAAAAGCAAGTGCATGTATATAAATATAAAAGAAAGAAAAGAAAGAACCAATGAAGGGTGACGCCATAGTCAGCTTGATTGTGAACATTGATTTTGATGCGATCACCGGTGTGGAGGTTTAATATCGGCCCCGGAAACATCCCATTTACCGTCAGTATCTTCTTTGTGCTACAAAGCCTTGTATATGCTGTCTCTTTCACCTGCATTGTGTTTGCATTGTTTTCCATTCATCATATCCCAATTTCACTTATTATTTCCCACTTTTATTAATTAATTACCCCTAGTAATTTCTTTTTGCAACACAAATTCGCGTAAATACAACTTTAATTAAGTGGGTTGGTAAAAAAAGTTCAGATGCATAAAGCGACTTAAAATTAGTTAGTACTGCTTGAAACTTTGGCCAATAAACATATTCTTAAAAAAAAAGTCGTTACTGTATATAATTAATTAAGAAAAACAGAAATTTGCAGTTGGCAACTGTACGTGGAAGCATGGAGCTAGCAAGCTGAATGGCATAAAACTTTTCAAGGCACATATATGCTTAAAATGTTTTTGAATGAACACCTTCGAATGAGCATATGCGAGATAAAGTTAAAGCTAGCTGGGTAAAAAATAAGTGAATCAGTAATGTGATAAAGAATCCAGAGGGGTGAATTAGGTAGACGCAACTTACAACCCAATTCAAGGTGGGAAATCTGCTGGGATGTTTCGCCATCGCAAGAGCAGTAAAACTCAACAAGATGACTGCGTACAAGAAGCTGCAGCCACCCATCCTCATCCTCATCCCCATCCCCATCCTCTTTCCCTTCCAACAGCTTTTCAACCCATCAACACCCCTCCTCCCCCACCTATATATGCACACACACATATGATATATATATACAGTTATACACACTACATATACGTATATACTGCATTGATACTCACTACACTGTGCATGTATATATACACATACACTGTGCGCGCGCATGGGGGATGGAACGGAATTTGTGGGATGTGAGCTCTCCGTCCTGCATATTTTTAATATCAGTAGTGAGACATGATTGAATTATTTTTTCCCAAATTCCACCGAGATGGGGACTGGATTTGCGGGATTTATGGTCACCTCTACTAATGAGTATAAATATTTAATTAAAATATTTAATATTTTATAGAGTTATTTCTGCTTTTTAAAAACATGTTGAAAAATAAAAATAAAATCAAATATTGCCGATCGGAGAGAGTAATATACAATAAAAATAAATAAAAGTTGATTTGAAAAAGAAAGATAAAGTGTTTGTAATTATAAAATGTAATAAATTGGAATCTCCATTAATAATTTTAATAATATATGAATATAAATAAATTAATTTTAATAATATACTACCTCCATTAATTAAAACTTGACATTTTACTATTCACGTACGTTTTTGTAAGTGCTAAAAACTATAAAAAATATTGACTTTTTAAATAATTTTTTTAATAGTTTCATACTTATTACTATTAAGTACGAAGGTATAAAAGCACCCAATAAATCTTCTAAATAAAGAGAAAAAAAAAACCCATAGAATACATTTAAATAAATAAATCTAAAGGAAACGTTCTCTCCTCTCTCTAAAATCTAGAGAGAGGGAGAGTCCACTAAACTCAATCTTCATTCTTCACAATCAGTTCTCCACCATCAACAGCAACAAGAACAAACCACCGTGGAATAGAAATCAAATATCATTTCAGTCAGAAAAAATAAGCTCTCTTTGGAGAGCTCCAACCCATCTCCTCCGGGAGCTCAAATCTCCTTCGGAAGCCCAATCCGGCCTCGGCTGCTTCTTCTTGGCTTCGACCATCGTCTTCCTGCAGTGCTACCGCCACTCATGTGGTCCGGTTTCCATGCTTTGGAGTCGTGGTAGCGCCGCCTTGCTTCGGTCACCGATGTATATTCCTCCGTTCAGGATATCGAAAACTTCTTCTTCCTCAACCTTCTTAATCGAACAAAAAGCGCAATCTCTTTAGGGCTTTTGCTAATCCATGATTGTGGAGATCGGTTCACCTTTCGCTCTCAACAATTTGGAACAAATTTGCCTCGAATTTCAGTTCTAGGGTTTGTTTCCTTCTTCCCAAAATTTTGGCCCCAAACCCTCCTCCGGCTGGTGTCGCTCACTGCCGCCCTCCCTGTCAGGGCCTCGGTGGTGCTGGTTGTACTTGGGTTCTCGCTACGGCGTGCCCCCGAATCGGATCCCCACATCTGGTTTCGTTTTCACCTTTGCCGGTTTTCTATCAGTATATCGTCCCTATCGACGCTGGCTTCGGCCTGGCTCGTCGTGGTCGCCCCGGGCTGTGTTGGTGTTGGCTTGATGTTGTTCCTTTGCATCGCTGGCCACCGTTAGTTCTCTCCGGCTGCGTCGTGTTGAATCGCGATTGTCCTTGCACAACAAAAAAAAAATAAAATAAAAATATAAAAATGTATGCGCTACTCCCTCCGTTCACCGTAATCGGCTGCGGCGTAGTCATCAGTTGCAACAGTCAATGGGCTGGATTGTGTGCTTGGGCCAAAGCAAGCCTGTAGGAAAATTTAAATTAAAAAAAAAAGCTGCCTTTATATCATTATACACATATAAATAAATCATATGAATAAGTTGCACACAAATTTTCGTTGGATGCTTGGTTTTCCCTTAATTATCCGTTTTTGTTCGTTCGGTTGGCGTTGGGTCGTTGCTTTGGTGTGGTGGCGTTTAGTTTCGAGATGGGTTGCAGTATCGGGCTGCCAGTATGATCGAGAGGATCGTGGTGGTGGTGTTCGAGGTCTTCGAAGATCCTTCATCTAGGTGGGGAGCAACGTCGGTGATCCATACTTCCCCTGGTTTTGCCCTTTCCGATACTGGGTTACTGTTCTCCGGCCGCCATCTCGGCGTCGAGTCGCCGTGAGAGTCATTACACTCCCCCGTGTTCTCGGCATTCGTGACCCACCTTGGATCTCCCTCGTCTTTTCTGCTGGCGGACGACTCTTTCGGGTTGTTTGGGCTTTTTCTTTATTCTGTGTTTATTTGTGTCTGTACTCTGTAGTATATTGTTTGTTGACGGCTAGTCCGTCTGCCGATTCGTCGGCCTCTCGAGTTTCAGGTTTCTCTGAGCTCGAATTTTTTCCTAATAAAAAAAAATGAATGTATAAAAGCAAATGTTAAAAAAAAGTTAATATTTTATATAGTTTTTATCATTTTAAAAAAAACGTGTATGACTAGTAAACGACAAATTTTAATTATCAAAGGAAGTATTAATTACTAAATTTGATTTTTTTTTACTTTTTATTAATTAGGCAAAGTTGTATTTTGACAAATCGGGTGGGTAGGTCACGTTACCGGGTCGAAACCTATTTGACCTGAAACGATACCGGGTTTTTGTTTTTGGGTAAAAAAAAAGAGAAAATTTGCAGAAATATCACCCTTTCCTAATCTAATTAGGTTATTAGCACCCTATGAAAATAAATTGGCCGCTATAACACGTAATGAACAAAAATTAGCCACCTAACTCTCCTATCCTGTTCGCGCTCTCTCACGCTCTCTCTCGTCGCCGTTCCCTTTCATCCCGCAGATCTGAAAGTGCTCTTCCGTTCGTACCTTTGCCATGGCTCCTGCTCGCCCTCGCCCTCTCTCGTGATTTGGGATCAACATCTCCGTTGCCAAACCTCCTCCTTCATGAATTCACCCTCGAATCCGATCTGCCAAACCCTAGAATTCTCCTGAATTCTAGCGGCCGTTGAGGGCCAAATCAGAGATTCTGCCGCCATCCCAATCTCTCACTTTCCCTCTTCTCGGTCGGGCTCGAAGGAATCATCGCATTTTCAAGCTTCCTACCCCACTGTTGGGCTCAATTGAAGATGATGTTGAGCTCGGACGAGTCTTCTGATGCTGAGACGCTGTCGAAGTAAGCATATTTTGTAGATTTTTGGGATTTTATTTAGGTTTTTTTTTTACTCTTAGGTTGAATCTGGATTTTATCTAGGTTTTTCTGTTACTCGTGGGGAAGTTCGATGTCGAGGGGATCTTCCATCTACCTTTGAAGGTTTGGAGGCTTGTCTGTGGTTGCCGACTTCCTCCATCAACTAGATGTTGCGCCTGATAACCTTACTAAACTTGTGATTCTTCTCCCTCTTCAAAAACCGTAAGCATCTTCATCTCCAATTTCCTCTTAATCCCCTTCTCTGCATTATCCATCTTTTTTTCTCCTGTTAGGTTGTTATTATATTGTTTCAACAATTTGTTTCCCTCTCTCCTCTATTGGATGTCCTCAATTTTTATTTCGGTGGAAGCTATGTCACTTATCTGGCTGATGATTTTGAGTACATGTTGTGCTTGCAAGTCACATTTGAAGTATTTGTGTGTTTGCTGCAACAAGAATGACTAGCATAGGGTTATTGGTCAGCTTTAAGTCCATAATTTGTATGTCAATAGGAGTATTTTGTGGGGTTATTGGTTTTAAGCATTAGAATATTGAGTTCTAATATATGTCATCATTTTGTCTTTGACAAAGGGTTGCCAAAGGGTTGATTTTGTGCAGGTTCTTTATAGTCTAGAATAGGATTGTCTTAGTTTTTCTGCATATTATCTGGCTAATGTATTTGATTCCAGAAGTTACTTAGGATTTGAGTCTTATGAACTGAAATTTAGGCGATTTGGTATGGACTATGGAGAAATTTGATTTAAAGCTGAATTTGAAATGGTTGTAACTGATCTGTGGTGTTGGACTGTTGGTTTTGTGAGATATACTCAAAAGAAGTGAGTTTTGATTTTCAGATTTGCTGATTTGCCAATGCCTAACAACAACAAGTGTACAACTTGATTTGAGCCAGCCTCATTCATTACATCACCTCGATCAATCTCTGTCACACGGTTTATTCTCATCCGGTTGAGGACATGTGTATATATATGTTGATGAGCTGAGAGGGTGCTGCTGCCTGTTTCTTGCTATTAGATTTTTCTTCATGATTCCACTCCCTGCCACGCTCGCATGAATGCATGATTGCTAATCTTTCTTCTTATGCTTATCAAAAGGTTGTCAAGGCTGATGACTGCATAGGCCCAGAGGTTGAGAAGTTGGTTGCTTCTCTTCCTGGTGATGGAGTGCTATTTCTTGAGAATGTGAGGTTTTACAAGGAAGAGGAAAAGAATGAGCCAGAATTTGCAAAGAAGCTTGCTTCTCTTGCTGATTTATTTGTGATTCAGTGTCCAAATGGTGCTGCCTTCTCAATGGGGTTGTTGTTTCGTGATCGAATTCACGTAAGATTGCTTACTTATCTCAAGGCAGTTTTAGTTGTTTTACTTTTTAGCTTTCAGACATCTCTTTAACTTCTTCTCAACTGTGTTTTTGTGTTTACTTTTTTCTGCTATTCTATTCTTGCACAAATAGCTGATGAAATGGCCCCAGAAAGCTGTTATGCTTAGATTGGCTGCAGAAGGGACTTGGTTTCATCAGTGTTTAGCAACAATGGCTGATCCAATATTTGATGTTTTTGATGTTAAGTACAGGCAAGCTGGATGAAGCTATTGAACATTTAACTGAGGCCATCACTCTTAACCCTACTTCTGTTATCATGTATGCCACTAGAGGTAAGCTTTGGTCTGGTTGTTGCTATTTCTATTTTACCTGATTTTGCTCGTGGATTTTGGTTTTCACGTTTCTGATTGTTTGTTTCTTGTAGCTACTGTTTATATCAAGATGAAGAAACCAAATGTTGCTATCCGTGATGCCAGTGCTTCCTTGGAGGTAAATCTCGTTTGCTATGTTACTTGATCAATTTTAAGAAAGCAGCAGAATCACATAATTTGTCATTTACACGGGAGGTTTTTTGTATTTAACTATTGATGCATGGTTGTTTGTGATTTTAGTGGATTAATATGATGTTTATACTTTATAGTTGTAGAGAATTTGCAAAGCCAATCATTTTTTGCGTTGCTAGTGGCATGTGGATACTATGTGAAGGATCATGTATTAGCAATGCTAGATATTATTAGGGTATTTTATTTTCTATCTTAACCAATTATTTTGCAAGTTAGATGCTTCTGTTATCTGAGAGGATTTGGTTACCATGACATTTGACTAATTTGCCCCCCTTGTTATGTCTCTTGCAGATTAATCCTGATTCTGCCAAGGGTTATAAGTCACGTGGTATGGCTAGAGCAATGCTTGGATAGTGGGGAGAGGCTGCAAAGGACCTACATTTGGCTTCTACTTTGGATTACGATGAGGAGATTAATGCTGTTCTGTGAAGGTTATATCTTCTGTTACATTCTATGATTTTTCTAGTACCTGCAAAATTGGGAGTTTGTTTTTCTCTAGGGAGGCATATGCAATGTACATTTCTTCAATTTCCGGTTCTTTTGACTTGTACAGTTATACATACTGGCACATTATACTCGAAAAATTATGCAATTCTATAAGAAGCATCTTGAAAAAGTAAACCAAACATACTATGTATATCATGTTGAATTGGCATTATGGGGAATGCGATTTGATGTACATGAACCTCATGCTGTACTCATTACCGTGCGAGAGTGGTCTTAATTGGATTATTGGCTTGCTGTGAAGAGAAGGGGGCAGCTGAGGATCTGAGGTAGGCAAACTCAGAAAAGTTGGCATCTCGAGTTAATTCTAGAAGGTGTTATGCATCAGAATCTACTCGATGTTCATTATGTTCGTTTATAATTCGGCAAGTGTAAATATTAGTTTGGATGGAATTGGGGTGGTGCTTATATGTATTGTCATACTATTACTATGCCGAATAGTGGGTACGTGATGTCTTTCAAATTGCTTTCAAGTGTAAATGTTAGTTTAATTATGTTATGTTCCACTTTGATTCCATTAGCCTATTAGATATTATATATATTGGCTTTCAAATTGACACTGTTAGTCTACTCTTATATTATAAAAATCTTATCAATAAAAATGTCATCAAAATAATATTATAAAAAAGTTATTCAACAAACAATGTCAACACAAATATTGAGATGTCATCAAAACACTACTTTGAAAAAGTTGCATAACATTAAAGAAAAAAAAATGTCATCAAAAGATTACCTTGAAAAAAATGTCATCAAAACACTAATTTGAAAAAATATGGCATGACTGTAAAAAAAATATCATCAAAAAATTGATATCAAAAAAGTGTCATCAGTAGTCAGCAGTAAAAAAATAGCATCAATGGTCAACGTTGCATCACAGTAAACAAAAAATGTCATCAAAGTTTGAAAAAAATGACATTAAAAAAGTGTCATCAATCCATTTTATTAGAAAATTAACATCAAAGCGAAAATAAAATGTAATAAAAAATGGCATCATAGTAAAAAAAAAATATCATCAAACATTTGACATAAAAAAATGTCATCATATAGTCAACATTAAAAAAATGGCATCAATGGTCAACGTGACATCACATTAAACAAAAAATGTCATCAAAGTTTGAAAAAAGTGGCATTTAAAAAGTGTCATCAAACCATTTCATTATAAAAGTGACATTAAAATGAAAATAAAATGTAATTAAAAAAAGTGGCATCAAAATAGCAAAAAATAGCATCACAAAATATGTCAGAAAAAAAAAAATAAAAAAAAAAATCTGAAGAAGTTGGTCAACGGTCAACGTGTTGACCGTCGACCCTTGATAGTTAATTTGGGAAGGGTGTTAGGTTAGTTAATTGCTTTTGTTTGGGTGCTAGTTAGGTAATGACATATTCATAATGTGCCATTTGTCAAAATAACCCTAAAAAAAATTTCTTCGATTAAAATTTTCGAGTCTTTACCTACAAAATAAGCGTTCAAGTCGAGTTTTCGAATAGGAATATTACATTTTGCATTACAGTATATAGCTAGATATTAGTAGGGACGGACGTTATTAAATTAATATCACTTGCGTACGCACGTTTCTGTTTGCTCGTTTCCCAATAAATTTTGGGCCCTTTCGGCCTAGTCCTTCATCATAGGCCCCTTTCATGATTTCTTCTAAATTCGCTGCATCCCATTCCTGCAACCACAAAGGGTGTTGGAGTCATTTCTTATATTTTATATACTTTTATTTAAGAGGAAATGGTAGTAAATACCACAATTTGAAAAAAGTTTGCAAAAATGCCACCGTTTTGGAAAAATTGGCAAAAATGTCATTTTCTCCCAAAATGTGCAAAACTGTGCAGGTTGTCACCCCCCCCCCCCCCAAAACCGGATATCGGTTGTAATTAATGCGAAAAAAAAATTAAAAAAGAAAATAGAGGCATCATTACCTACCTAGTAGGGGAGAGGCAAGGCGGGAAGGAGTAAAGGCAATCCAATCACCATCTCTCTTCTCCTTCCAAACCGATACAATAGCAAAGAGAGAGAGAGGCAGTTGCAGGAGACGCCAGAAGATAGAGAGAGAGAGAGAGGGGGCGGTTGCGGTTTCTTCCTCGACAGTTGCATACACCAAAGGAGAGAGAGCGGGCAAGTCCAGCGTCGCCGGAAAGGACACAGCAGCGACGACCCGACGACATACAGAACAGGTACGCCCTTTTACTCTTCTCCCTTTGGATAATGGTGGGCGGTGGTGGCATGGGTGGTTTTCGGGTATGGAAAGGGGAAATCGGTGGTTAGGGTTTCCAATTGGGTGACAATGGTTTTCGGAATGGGTTAGGGCAACGGTCGGGGAACTATGGATAGGGGAAATTGGTGGTTTGAGGTTCGAATTGGGTGACAGGGGTTTGACATTGGGTGACAGGGGTTTCCAATTTGGAGAGAAGGGTTTGTAAATGTATTGTGGTAGGCGGAAAACGAGAATTGACGAGCTGTGGAAATTGGGATATGTGGATGTCGTAGGTGTCCTATTGAAGGAGGTTTGAGGTATTGGTTATAATAGGCTTTCGATTCATAATGGGTGACATGGGTTTCACACTGAGTGACAAGGGTAGAGTGACATGGGTTAGTCTGTTAGGTGACAGAGGGAGACGAATATAAATGGTAGAAGCTGACTTTGTTCGTGTGATGGAAATTGCATGAGAGAAATGGTGAGGACGAAGAATGTGAGCGCGAAGAACAAAGAGCCTGACTACCTAGTCCCCGAAGCTAGGCACTTCCGGGCCCGGGTCAACCAGGGCTCAAGACTGTCAGTGCTGAACAACATTGACGATTATGTTGACCCTAGGGACTGGCAGAAGCTGCTTGACTCCCAGCTTGGTGGGGTTGTGCAGCTGGCGCACACTGTGAAATTTTCTTCACAAATGGTGCATTATGCACTCCAGCGACAGCTTGCAAGCGAAAAGGAGTGGGAGACGTGGTACCGGATTAAGGGGAAGCTAAGGAGGTTCTCCCTCAAGGAGTTTGCCTTAGTAACCGGGCTGCGGTGCAGTCAACCAGCATCTAGTGACATGGAGGACGACGAGAAAGCTATCAAGGATTTTTTTGGAAACGAGAAGATGACGGTTGTTGACCTCGAGACCGAGCTGAAGAACTCAATAATGGTGTTGCGGAGCCCGCAAAGACGATTCAAGCTAGTCCTTCTGTACATTGTGGATGGTGTTTTGTTAGGGGAGGAGCAGAGGAAGGGGCTGAGGAGCTGGATCGTCCGGTTGGTGGAGAATGTCGATAGGTTTTTGGCATTCCCATGGGGGAGGGTCATCTATGATGCAATGATAATGCATATTTTAGATAGGCATTATAGATATAATTAGTTTAGTTAGGTTGCATTTCTTGCTTGCTTTGTTGATAAATTGCATCTTGTGTCTATTTTAGAAGAGTTCGGATTCTGCGCAATTTTGTGTTTATCTCGCAGATTGAATCGGAACACATTTGGGAGATGCATTATCTCGAGGAGGAACACATGATACATGGGAAGGAACAAGGGAGAAAGAAGCAAGAGAAGAGAGAAGCCCGCAACGGAAACCAAAGGCTACGGCAAAGACCGAGCTGCGGGCGCAGCAGAGGTGCCGCGGCCGCAGCTGCACCCGCCGCAGCGGGAAGTGAAGAAACAGTTTGCGGCGAGCGCTGCAAACTTGCGGCGCCCGCCGCACGGACCATCAGCGCTTATGCGCACCGCTTTGAGGAAAAAAACCCTAATTTCTATTTTGTTTCTTTGAGGCCGACTTGGATGTTTTTATTAGGCACTTTTATGTTATTTTTGATACCATTCATTCTATTCTTTCACCCATTAGACTTTTTAGAGATTTTGAGCTATGTCTTCAATGAGGAATTAAACTCATCTATTCTGCCTGCAATTTGAAGCTTTATTCGGATTGATTGTGAGTTTCTAATTCTCGCTCCTTGTTTCCTATTTGTGAATGCTTCAACTTCTTTGTGCTTAATTAATTATTGATTTGTTCTATCTTGTCTGGCCAACTCGTTAGATCAATTCAATCGCTAAGGTTTTGTAGATTCCTGGTTGTGAACCTTAACCTAAGTGGCAAACTTATTCCTTTAGGGCTGGTTGAACTAATTGAATGAGTAGGAAGTTGAATGTGTTGTTAAATCCTTTTTTAGGGACTGCAAATACCTTGGCTAATATCTGAACTTAAAGCTATCAATTGGGTTAAATCCTTCTTTAGGGACTGTTCGATTGATAAGGGTTGCTAGGACTGGTTGGACTAGTAACTATATTAGGTCGGGACAAGGGCATTCATAGGAAACGTAATAGGACGAGAAGAAGTTACAAGGATCGCTTCAATCCAATAAAGTGGAAAATTGTAGGTGGAATTGCTTCTCATAATTGTCTAAACCAAAATCACTTACTCTGCGTTCGTTACTTTGCTTCAAAAACTTTCACACTAAAACCCCCTCTTGTTACTTAATCGGCATTAAAATCATACTTGAATCATAAATTTCCCTGTGGGATCGACCTCTTACTTATTACTATACTAGTTATAGGTTTGAGTTTTCTTTGGCGGAATCAACGACAGCTTTCCCCTCCGTCAAATTTGGCGCCGTTGCCGGGGAATTTTTATTGAATTCTTGTGTGTTTTTAATGTTGATCTTGGTGTGGACCGTCTTATATGGTCCATACACGTGCTACTAATTCGTCTTTGTTACCGTTTGATTCAGAGATTGAAAGGACCCTTGCCGCTCTAAGGCGAGAAGTTCGTGATCGCTTTCGCGAACTCCCTTTTGATCAAGAAGAGCCGACAACAGAGATGGCTGACGATGCGAACCGCACTCTTAAGGAGCTTTCTGCTCCTGATCTGGCACAGCAACCCCTGGCAATCCAATTCCCTGCGCTAGCAGAAGGAGTCAAATTTGAGCTTAAGTCTGGGGTAATTGATCTTTTACCCAAGTTCCATGGGTTGAGTGGGGAGGACCCCCACAAGCATCTGTCTGAATTCCATAGGGTGGTAGTTGGGATGAAACCTGAGGACGTCACTGCAGAGCAAATCAAATTGAGAGCTTTTCCCTTCTCTTTGAAGGATGATGCAAATGAATGGTTCTTCTATCTACCGCCTGGATCTATTACCACTTGGGCTGAGATGAAAAGAGTTTTCTTAGAGATGTACTTCCCTGCAACAAAGCTAAATGCTTTGAAAAGATCAATCAACAACATTAAGCAGTACGCGACAGAGTCTATACATGAGTATTTTGAGCGCTTCAAGAAACTCTGCGCCAGCTGCCCATGCCATGGGTACTCTCAAAAGGATCTGGTTCTCTTCCTATTTAATGGGTTGACTGATATAGAGCCAAAAACAGTGAATTCTGCTTGTGGGGGTAACATGCTGAACAAGACGCCTGCCGCAGCTTGGGAGGTGTTTAAGGAGCTATCTGAGGGCTCCAGACAGTTCAACAAGAGCCCTCGCGCTGGGGGTGTACTCGCTGTTGATGCTAATGTGGCTGCACTTCAGACTGATATGGCAGAGGTAAAGGAGATGATGAAACAAATGGTTATTCATAAGACTCCTCAACAACTGAAGGCATGTGGTGTCTGCAGTCAATACACTCATCCCATGGACATGTGCCCGCTTCTACAAGATCCTAATTTTGATTTGAATGCCATTGGGAATTTCACTCAACAAAGGCCTAGGCAAGGCAATTATGGAAATCCTGGTATTCCAACAACAACAATTACAACAGAGGCTATCAACAAGGCTATGGGAACTATCAAGCCTCTTTCAATTAGCAAGGGGGCAACAGGAAAGGCCTCAACAACAATATGAACCTCAACAGGGAGGTCAGCAGCAATCCAACAGGGATAATGAGGGTCCGTTGCAGAAACTGACAGAGCGGATGGCGAATCTAGAGAAGCAGCAATCCGATCGGATGACAAATCTTGAGAATCAAATGAGTCAGCTCATTCAAATCTTAAGTGCTAAAGATGCAAATAATTCTGGTAAGCTTCCGTCGCAGACCATTGAGAATCCGACAAAGGAGAATGTCAGTGCTGTAACCCTTAGGAGTGGCAAGGAACTGGTTGTCACAAATCAAAAGGACGATGAGGAGATAATGGACGAAGAAATATACATTATTGAAGATGAAAAATGGCCAAACAGTGGTGCGGCGCCCGCGGCAACCATGCGGCGCCCGCCGCTAGAGACGGATTTCAAGCCGCGCCCGCCGCAGTTGATGCCCAGCAAGTTGCGGCGCCTGCCGCACCCTCTGCGGCGCCCGCCGCAGGCACTCCCGACGCCGAATGTTCTCCTGGTGAGTTTTCTCCCTTACCTCTTTCCTCTTCTCTCCCTCTTTCTCCTCCCCCTTCTTCTTCTTCTTCTACTCCTTCTTCTCCCTTACCTATGGAGACTCCAAAGCCCATTCCGCCTTTCCCGGAAGCCTTGAAAGATACAAGAAGATATGAGAATGACAAGGAAATCTTCGAGACATTCAGTAAGTGTGAGGTAAATATTCCTTTGCTTAATTTGATCAAAAACATTCCTAGATATGCTAAATTTTTGAAGGAACTTTGCACTATCAAGCGGAACCAGAAGCTAAAAGGTAAGCAAAAGGTGAAGGTAAGCGAACATGTCACTGCTGTATTTCAAAAGCGTATGCCTGAAAAGTGTAGTGATCCTGGTATGTTTGCTATTCCATGTGTGATAGGTGATACTAAATTTGACAAAGCCATGTTAGATTTAGGAGCATCTATTAATGTTTTGCCTTCTAATGTTTATCATGCTTTGGGGTTGGGACCACTGAATGACACTCGGGTAGTAATTCAACTTGCTGATCGATCTATTATCTACCCGAAAGGGATTGTTGAAGATGTCTTGGTTATGGTTGACAATTTGATATTCCCTGCTGATTTCTTTGTGATTGACATGGGTCCTGGTAACAATGAAGGCCCTATTCTGTTGGGCATACCTTTCTTGAAAACTGCTAGGATCAAGATAGATGTCTATTCAGGATCTCTCACTATGGAATTTGATGGTCAAAGAGTTGAATATAACATTTATGATTCCATGAAATTCCCATCTGATGATCCTTCTCTGTGCTTTATGGATGCTATTGATACTATGGCACATGATTGCTTTGAATTGGAGTGTGTTGATGAGATGGAAATTGCTTTACAGGCTCCTATAGATGAAATTGCTAGAGATTATGTATTGTCATCTGACTTGCAGGAGGCTATAGTAGCCTTAGACCATCGATCTCCCACGTATGTGCCACCGAGGGGAGACCGCATCGAGCTGACCATTCCTACTGAAAAGCTTCTTCCATCCATTATCCAAGCGCCGGATGTTGAATTGAAACAACTTCCTAATCACCTTAAATATGCTTTTCTTGGTGAAAATGATACTCTACCTGTCATTATTTCTAACAAATTAACATTTGGACAGGAGGAGCGATTGGTGAATGTTCTAAAAGAGAACAAGGAGGCGCTAGGATGGACGATAGCAGACATTAAGGGCATCAGTCCTACTCCTTGCATGCATAGGATACTATTAGAGGATGATGCCAAGCCATCTAGACAACCTCAGCGAAGACTCAACCCACCAATGATGGAAGTGGTAAAGAAGGAGGTGCTAAAACTCCTTCAGGCATGTATGATTTTTCCCATATCTGATAGCAAATGGGTGAGTCCTACTCAGGTTGTCCCTAAGAAGGGAGGTATTACTGTTGTTGAAAATCAGGATGGTGAATTGGTCCCTAGCAGGGTTCAAACTGGATGGAGAGTCTGTATTGATTATAGAAAATTGAATGCAGTTACTCGCAAGGACCATTTCCCCCTCCTCTTTATTGATCAGATGCTTGAGCGCCTTGCCGGCCGCTCCTTTTATTGTTTTTTGGATGGCTACTCAGGATATTTTCAGGTACCAATAGCACCGGAGGATCAAGAAAAAACGACTTTTACATGCCCCTTTGGCACTTTTGCATACCGCAGAATGCCTTTTGGGCTATGTAACGCACCTGGGACCTTCCAACGGTGTATGGTGAGCATATTTTCTGAGTATGTGGAGCGGTTTATTGAAGTATTTATGGATGACTTCACTGTGCATGGAGATGATTTTGATACTTGCTTACATCATTTGTCACTTGTGCTTAAGCGGTGCGTAGACACCAATTTGGTTCTTAACTCTGAAAAGTGTCATTTTATGGTTGAGCAAGGCATTGTGTTGGGTCATATTGTATCTAGCAGGGGTCTTGAGGTAGACAAGGCTAAGATTGATGTCATTCAGTCTCTACCTTACCCCACCAATGTGCGTGAGATTCGCTCCTTTTTAGGCCATGCAGGATTCTATCGCAGGTTTATTAAGGATTTTTCTAAGATTTCTGCACCTCTTTGTGATTTATTGAAAAAGGAAGCAGCTTTTGAGTTTGATGACAGGTGTAGAGCATCCTTTGATGAGCTTAAAGGTCGCCTAACTAGCGCTCCTATAATCCAAGCACCCATATGGTCGCAACCTTTTGAGATTATGTGCGATGCTAGCGATTATGCTATGGGGCTGTTTTGGGACAAAAGGAAGGAAGGAGCTTGCATGTCATCTACTATGCCTCCATGACTCTGAATGGAGCGCAAAGGAACTACTCAACCACTGAGAAAGAGCTCCTGGCTGTGGTCTTTGTGCTGGAGAAATTTCGCTCCTATCTCCTAGGAGCTAAGGTAATTGTCTTCACTGATCACGCTGCTCTTCGCTATTTGTTAACTAAGAAAGAAGCGAAACCAAGATTGATTCGTTGGATTTTACTTTTAAGTGAATTTGACATTGAAATCAAAGA
The DNA here is from genome assembly GCA_037127255.1 of Persicaria tinctoria. NCBI lineage: Eukaryota > Viridiplantae > Streptophyta > Magnoliopsida > Caryophyllales > Polygonaceae > Persicaria > Persicaria tinctoria. The sequence continues at coordinate 34,840,315 of JBANSL010000007.1, read as the reverse complement.
TAAGAAAGGTGCAGAAAACTTAGTAGCGGATCACCTCAGCAGACTTGTCCAAGGAGAGGATAAGCCGGAAGATCAAAGACCCATTCACGGTGAGTTTCCTGATGATACACTGTTCTACTTAACTCACACATCTTCATTGCAGCTGCAGGAACAAACAAGGACGGAAGATGCGGTAGCCGCAACACCCATGCGGCGCCCGCCGCAGTGCAGTGCGGCGCCCGCAGCACCTATGCGGCGCCCGCCGCACGCTGTTCAATCCACCTATCCACCTCTTTCCCTCCCATCCGACGAGGTAAGTCCTGATATTTCTGAATTATTGATGGGAGTCCATACTCCTCGACCTTGGTTCGCCAATATGGTGAATTTCTTGGTCACGGGAGAATTTCCACCGAAATTTACAAAGGCTCATAAGGACAAGATTCGACATGACTCTCGCTTCTACGTTTGGGATGACCCCTACCTTTGGAAACATTGTGCTGATCAGGTAATTAGGAGGTGTCTGCCGGACAATGAGGTACAATCTGTCCTTACTTTTTGTCATGCTCATGAATGTGGATGCCACTTTGGTTCTCAAAAGACTGCTAGGAAAGTTTTAGAAGCAGGTTTCTTTTGGCCTCACTTATTTAGGGATGCTAATGCCTTCTGTAAATCATGCGATAGATGTCAAAGGGTCGGGAACATATCTGCTAGGAATGAAATGCCACAAACAACTGTCATGTTTTGTGAAATTTTTTATGTTTGGGGTATCGATTTTATGGGTCCCTTCCCTAGTTCTTTTGGGAATTTATATATTTTGCTTGCGGTGGACTATGTCTCCAAGTGGGTGGAGGCAAAGGCCACCAGAACTGATGATTCTAAAGTGGTTGCAGATTTCCTGAAAGACACCATTTTCGCAAGATTTGGGGTGCCTAAGGCTATAATTAGTGACAGAGGGACACATTTCTACAACAGGACGATCACTGCCCTGTTAAAGAAATATCATGTCACACAGAGAGTGTCCACTGCCTATCATCCTCAGACCAATGGTCAAGCGGAGATATCAAATAGGGAGATAAAGACCATTCTGGAGAAAACAGTGGCACCCAACAGAAAGGATTGGAGTCTACGGCTCAATGACGCTCTTTGGGCCTATCGGACAGCTTATAAGACTCCTATTGGTATGTCCCCTTATCGTATTGTCTTTGGAAAAGCATGCCATCTCCCTGTAGAACTTCAACATAAGGCGTATTGGGCTGTAAAGAATTGCAACATGAGGTTGGATGAAGTGGGTGAATTCAGAAAACTTCAGTTGCAAGAGCTGGAGGAATTGCGTCTGGATGCTTACGATAATGCAGTGATCTATAAGGAAAAGACAAAGGCTTGGCATGACAAGCATATCCTGCGGAAAGAGCTAGCAATAGGAGACAATGTCCTTCTATACAAATCACGCTTGAAACTCTTCCCTGGAAAGCTTAGATCAAGGTGGGAAGGACCATACACCATCTCAAAGATATTCCCTCATGGAGCAATTGAACTCTATGACCCTAAGTCTCATGAGCTCTTTAAGGTCAATGGGCATAGAGTTAAGCCTTACTTTGAGAACAGACCACATAATGAAGAAGAGGAGTTGGTGCTTGCTGAACCAACCGACTAGGCCACTTAAGGGCCATCACGTCGAGCCAACGACTTGAAACAAAGGCGCTGCTCGGGAGGCAACCCGAGGTAAGTTCCCTTTCTTTCTCATTTTTATTATTGTCTTAGGTAATGTCCATTAGCTATCTTAGGAGTAATCATATAGGTAGTTAATTAAAAAAATATATAATAAAAAAAAATATAAAAAAATTAAAAAAAATAAAAAATAAAAAATATATATATATATAAAAACACCGCGTACCAGGGTGATTCCATTTGCGGCGGCCGCAGCACTCCATGCGGCGCCCGCCGCAGCAGCTGCGGTGCCCGCCGCCAGAGACGAGTTTCACGCTGCGGCCGCCGCAGTTGATGCCCAAGGTGAAGCGGCACCCGCCGCACCCTGTGCGGCGCCCGCCGCAACGGTACCCGTGACCATCTCGTAAAAAAAAAAAAAAAAAAAGAAAGAAAGAAAAGAAAATTATAATACATGTCACGGGATCCCTTTTATGTTTTAACCTACCTCACCTCTCTCTTCAACTTGCCGCCTCCTTCACAATCCATAACCTCCATTGTCTCCTTTCTTCCCCAAAGCCCCCAAGCTTTCTCTTTCTCTCCCCCAACCCCGGATCTAGGACCCACCCTCCCCCTTCCATCGTCCCACCGCCGGATCCACGCCGTCAGCCCGTCTGCCATCGCCGGTTCTGAGACGCTGCGCCCGCCGCTACCCACGCTGCGCCCGCCGCTACTGTGCCCCGCCGGTTCTAGCACCGAAATCAGCCCCTAATCTCCTAGATTTTAAAGTTTCCCATCCTTTAAACTCTCAAGGTATGATTTTCTTCCCTTTTCTCCCCGATTCTCATATTTTTACATGTGTTTGGAAATTAGGTAGAGATTGGATCTTGGAGTTGTTCATTGATTAACGGTGGAAATTTGTGTTTTACATGTGTTTGGAAATTAGGGGACTGAATTTTTATATGATGAAAAGGCTGATTTTGGTTAAGGCTATGAGATTTGGAGTTGGAATTTTTATGTGAAAAGGTGACATTTGTGTGGGATATTATTGTTGTTCTCTAAGGGGTGAATTTGTGCAAATATGAAATATGGGGCTGATTTTTCATCTCAAATAAGGGGCTGATTTTTGGGTTGTTAATATTAAAATTAGAGCTTTGGTGTGAATTGGAAATTTGAGGTGTGATTGTTGATACCTTGTGAAGTATTCTTGAGTTGGGGCTTTCAATTGTGATTCTTGATTCCTTGTGGTGTGGTTAGTTTGTGTGTGTTATTGATTGGCTTGGGTTGTGTTTGAGTTGTGCTTATTCGTGTTGAATTCTGAATCTGTTTGGGGTTGTCGATATATACTGCTGGAATTTGTTACAGATGGTGCGCCGACTAAAGAATGCATCCGATGAGCAGAGGCGAATTTTTAAGAATTTCGATGCTCGGCGCTTCCTTCAGACGAAGTTCTTTCACACCCCAGCCCTTCAGACGCTGGGGATGTTGGATGTTACCCACCGGATGCTCACCCATGGCGGGTTGGGGGGATTTCTGAATCGTGGTGCCCCAACATACCCCGAGCTAGCATGGGAATTCATATCTACATTTGAGAGGGTGGACGATTCGAGGATTCGGTTCAACTTGTTGGACCAACCTCAGGTTTGCACACTTGACAACCTCCGACAGCAGTTTGGGATATCACAAGCGCCCACCCCAAACTGGTCTTCTATGACTACTGAGCAGCAACGCCACGACGTGTGGTTCAAAGCAACTGGAACCGCTTTCGATAGCCACAAGGGGGAGTACAACTATAGTTTTGTCCACCCCTGCTTCCGTCTGGTGCATAAGGTCCTGGCCATGTCCTTTAGCGGCCGGGGCGACGTTAACAAGGTCTATGCTGCTGATCTGGCCTGGTTATGGAGCTTTGCTCCCTAGTCTCGTGGTACACCAGACTGGGTTGAGATATTTATAGAGGCCTGTCTGAGGATCCAGAGGACGACTTCCGGAAGATTTGGCTTGGGAGGCATGATTAGCCTCATTGCCTACCAGTTCTTATCGCCTGACCAGTGCGGTGCACCCATGTCTGGTAGCTACACCTACACCACAGAGCAGCTTCGGAGGGCGTTCGTGCTTGAGTATACTGATGCAGGTGGCTGGCTTTGGAAGTCAGGAAACTGTGGGGAGCACCGACTGCATCTTCCTAGGCCCTTACCTTATGGACCTTCCGACAACACCCTCTACATCGCAGGCGATCAGGAGCAGGCTGAGGAGGCGGTCCCTGAGAATGATGAGGAGGAGGATGCCCCTGCACCGACAGATCATCATATGGGGGATGCACAGCAGGATGCTGGCCCGTCTGCGGCACATCGCTTCTCGCATGATGAGGACGACTACTTGCGGGACTACATGGCCAATGAGTTCCATCGTCTATCCTTACGCCAGGATGCAGTTGAGTTCGCCCTTAGCGACATCAGTCGCACTGCGAGGGAGACGGACTCCAACGTGGCGGCTATGCGGAGTGAGACGACCTACCAGCTAGAGGAGATGCGGAGAGAGCAGCAGTACTACTTCCGCCAGCAGTTCCCTTACATTCCGCCATACCAGTCACCGCCCTACCAGCCTCCGCATCAGTGATGGTTAGTTCTTCCCTCCTTCACTCTGAGTTTTTATGATTATTTTGGTTGTCTGTACTGTTTCAGTGAGGACACTGAAAATTTTAAGTGTGGGGGAGGAGACTTATATGTATTTTATGTTATTTCTATAAATTTTTAGGACATGTTTAAGTTTATGCACATATTTAATTCTGTAATAGTTAGTTATTTTAATTCTGTTAAGTTTAGTTAATTGTCTTTTATGTTTATTTTATTTTCTGCATTTTCGATTTTAATTATGTTATTTTCTGCATTTTCGAAAATTTAAAAAAAAAAAAAAATTAAAATTTCGAAAATATTAGAAATAGAGCATGCATTGCATATATATGTGTTATTCACATACCCATCTTGCTTAGTTTGTCCTCTATTTTAAATTTCAAGCATGATTCATAAAAATCCCATGGAGTCCTGGATATTTTGATTATTATTGCTATTTGATTTTTGTGGAACATGAGCTAGCAAATATAATTGAGCATGTATGATTGAGCTAAAGTGTGATTGAAGTCCTAAAAACATGACCATGTGAGGATGTTTGGCCTTATTCTAATTCTTTTGCTCAATTGTGTGAATTACTCGCCTAGTGTTGCTACCTCTTGGCATTGACTGCAGTATCTATTTTAAAGACCGATGCACATGTTTGTTGCTTGCGGAGTTTATGTTATATTTTGAGTCTTATTATTTGAATTTTTGCATATTTAGTGAATAAGGTGGCAATGGTTGATGCACTTAGTAACCGGATCTATGCATGACACCCATGGGTATGATTCGCGCAAAAAGGTGTTGAAAACTATCCACTAGGAAAGAAAGCTTGATCATTGAGTAACCGGGTTCATTCATGACACCCATGTTTGCAACTTGCGTCAAAAGGTGTTCAAGTGGACTTCATATTCATAGTTGAGGTGTTGATAGACCGGGGCCATTCATGACACCCATGTTTGCGCTTCGCGTAAGGAAAGCACCAAGACAAGAAAAAGAAAAAAAAAAGAGAAAAGAAAACCAAAGAAAAAAAAAAAAAAAAGTGTTGCATTTTATTTTCTTTATTGTGTCCCGCAAGTAATGACATTTCGGTAGAGAATTGGTGATGTCGTGGTCAATGTCTATGAGCTTAGTGCATGATTGGTTTGAGTTGAGAGTTGTACTTAAAAGCCTAAACACATGAGTGAAACACATAATTCTGGTGAGGTTGGATGATGTCTACTTCTAAGCTCTGATCACTGGAATACATGCTATGACGTTTGTTTGCTTGGTTTATGTTTTCACCTGCTATGATGTTGCTTTTTGATAATGTTGAAACTTGAAGGGATTTCATGTGGGATACATTGATTCATGTTCATTCTGTCATTGCTTGAGGACAAGCAAAGGTTAAGTGTGGGGGAATTTGATAATGCATATTTTAGATAGGCATTATAGATATAATTAGTTTAGTTAGGTTGCATTTCTTGCTTGCTTTGTTGATAAATTGCATCTTGTGTCTATTTTAGAAGAGTTCGGATTCTGCGCAATTTTGTGTTTATCTCGTAGATTGAATCAGAACACATTTGGAAGATGCATTATCTCGAGGAGGAACACATGATACATGGGAAGGAACAAGGGAGAAAGAAGCAAGACAAGAGAGAAGCCCGCAACGGAAACCAAAGGCTACGGCAAAGACCGAGCTGCGGGCGCAGCAGAGGTGCCGCGGCCGCAGCTGCACCCGCCGCAGCGGGAAGTGAAGAAACAGTTTGCGGCGCCCGCCGCACGGACCATCAGCGCTTATGCGCGCCGCTTTGAGGAAAAAAACCCTAATTTCTATTTTGTTTCTTTGAGGCCGACTTGGATGTTTTTATTAGGCACTTTTATGTTATTTTTGATACCATTCATTCTATTCATTCACCCATTAGACTTTTTAGAGATTTTGAGCTATGTCTTCCATGAGGAACTAAACTCATCTATTCTGCCTGCAATTTGAAGCTTTATTCGGATTGATTGTGAGTTTCTAATTCTCGCTCCTTGTTTCCTATTTGTGAATGCTTCAACTTCTTTGTGCTTAATTAATTATTGATTTGTTCTATCTTGTCTGGCCAACTCGTTAGATCAATTCAATCGCTAAGGTTTTGTAGATTCCTGGTTGTGAACCTTAACCTAAGTGGCAAACTTATTCCTTTAGGGCTGGTTGAACTAATTGAATGAGTAGGAAGTTGAATGTGTTGTTAAATCCTTTTTTAGGGACTGTAAATACCTCGACTAATCTCTGAACTTAAAGCTATCAATTGGGTTAAATCCTTCTTTAGGGACTGTTCGATTGATAAGGGTTGCTAGGACTGGTTGGACTAGTAACTATATTAGGTCGGGACAAGGGCATTCATAGGAAACGTAATAGGATGAGAAGAAGTTACAAGGATCGCTTCAATCCAATAAAGTGGAAAATTGTAGGTGGAATTGCTTCTCATAATTGTCTAAACCAAAATCACTTACTCTGCGTTCGTTACTTTGCTTCAAAACTTTCACACTAAAACCCCCTCTTGTTACTTAATCGGCATTAAAATCATTCTTGAATCATAAATTTCCCTGTGGGATCGACATCTTACTTATTACTATACTAGTTATAGGTTTGAGTTTTCTTTGGCGGAATCAACGACAACTTTCCCCTCCGTCATGCAACACACGTGTCGCTGAACGACGCCGTGAAGCGTCGGGAGGCTGAGATAAAGGCAGAAGATCGAAAGAAGCGCAATGGTTATGGCCTGATGGGTTATCCGGTATCCTTTAAGGTAACCTTCTCGACCACACCCATGATCAATTTGTAATTCATATGCTGAAAATGTATTAATTTGAGTGGGGATACGGTGCAGATTTGGTTGCTGGAATCCATGCAGAAATGGGGGTCCGGTTTGCGACGAAGGTGTCGACGACGGCATTCCCTCGTTGCATGAGATGGGCCCTCAAGGACGAGAACCTCGCTTATAAGGATATAGCCAGCCGCACCGAAGCTGAGGGAGAGGAGGCCATAGAGATTGATGAAAACCCAATACTCATACCAGAGGAGGCTGAGCTGGAGCTGATGGATGGCTGTGTGTACGATGATGAGAAGTCCGACCCCTTTTTCGACGACCTAGTTGCACCCTTCCTGACACATTTCGAAGCCCCTGGTGGGAGGTCCCCAAGGACGGGAAGAGGAGGAAATGAGAAGGATGGCTGGGTGGGGGACGTGGCCAAGACTTTGGAACAAGTTATGGACAAGCTTCGGACAATGTCAACAGGGATGGAGAAGATGGATGAAAAGGTACGCAATAACTTCCCAATTATTCGTTCTGTGGAGACTCGGGATAACTGTGAACTAGGGTAAATCGACTCCTGACACGTGAAATTGGACAAGTGACACGTAGTGTAGATAATGAACGAATGTGGTATGAAGGGTGAATTGTGTTGAATTTTCTCACCTTATGGTAATCAATGTTCTAAAAGGCGCCGCCTAGCGCCTAGGCGGTTAGGCGGGTGCCCAGGCTGACTTGGAACAAACTTAATTATTTCCTTATATTTTGAAGCATAACACATGTAAATAATTCATATAATGTAATAATAATCCATAATATCACTCATAAACCCAAAATTATCGTGTTTAACTAACATTAAAGTAAATAAATGCAAAAGTAGGTATCTGGTTAGCGACTTTAAACCTTCTAAAATCCAAAACATACCTAAAACAATGTTTGACTCAAAAACAAATATATTCCAACACGGGGATAAAAAAAACCCTAAGTTGATTAATATCATGCCTAAAAGCTAAAATTGAATAATTATCGGGTTAGGCGGGACTAGGCATCCTCTAGGTGGGATTAGGCGTACCTAGGCGTCCCCTAGGCGGGATTAAGCGGGCTTGGGCGGGGTCTAGGCGGCGCCTAGGCAAGACTAGGCGGTGTCTAGGTGGATTACCGCCTAGAGGCCCGCCTAGGCTTAAAAATTCCCAAGTGCCCTGCCGCCTAGCGCCTAGGCGCCGCCCAGGCGGTGCCTAGGCGCGATTTTTAGAACACTGATGGTAATATGAAGTAATAATTTGATCACATGCAGCTGAAATTATTGGAGGTGGCTGTGACTGAGCTGCGGGATGGTCAATGTAAGGGGACGGCCTGGCAAGAAGCAACCGATAAAGAACAAGGTGGAGATGAGAAAAAACGGGATGAGTTTGTAAGTTTATTTTTGCGTGACATGAGTTTCGATGTTTAGTCCTGTTTGAAATCGGGGATTCAATATCAAATGTTAATATATATTTTACAGGTCGAACATGATGAGTTGATAGAGTCAATTGCGGCTAAAGCCGGTGAAGGTGGACAAGGTGGTAAGGTTAGTTGTTGGTAAACATCACAAGATTTGTTATTTTCAACGACACTTGAAGAATGTGACAGGATGATTGTAGTTGTGTGACATGATTTGTTATGTTAAGTGACACTGGAAAGTTTGAGGCATAATTCAATTTTGATTTCATTTGTAGTTAGGAGGTGCTGTTGAGAAGGGAAGTGAAGTGGATGATGGCGGGGATAAGCACACAGAAGTTGAAACTGTGAAGGCAAGGGATGAGATATCAGGTGAGAGCAAGCTAGCTGGTCATGATGTCGGGAACCATATCCCCAAAAGTACTACGAAGTTCTTCACCACCTAACTGTAGTGTGGAAACCCTTCCCAAAAGTACAGAAGCCTACTTACAGTTTGTCATATGCACAAACACCCTAATTAGACTACCAAATACGTTGCCCGTTCAAAAAATAACATAGACGGAGAATGGTCCAACCACTGACCCGATACGGTAAATGCAAAATAGAAAGGATGCTGCTGAGGCCAGGCGCTGGACCACCAATGGAGGAACACATCTAAGAACGACGGCGCTTGGAACGGCTAAATTCTCCCCGAGATGGGTATCGACAAGTCTTAGGGCGACCAGGGCGTCGCTTCACGTCCCGGAGGAGACACACCGCGCTGGACATGGCTGGGGGGATTCGCCACTCTTCTCTTGGAGGAACCGAATATAGCACATTCTCGTAACACGCCTTCCATGCTGCAACTTTGTAGAAGTCATTCACGAGAGAGAAGAAATTGCTACCTCGATACCTTGCAGCCGCTATGGCGTGCTGGCACAGAAACTGGTCAATGTCGAACCGCTTGCATGTGCAGGTCCGGGCACACAGGTTCACAACCCAGGTGGCGGACCCTCTGCGGAAAGTGTGCTCGTGTGAGCTGAGGGCTCTGACATCCAAGAATGTTGCCAACGAATAGCTCGTTTGCAGCTCACCTTGAACGTAATCGCTGACCGTCGACGCCGATTTGGTGCTTTTTTCCCGTCGATCGTAATACCACTTGGATATTGTTTCGATGACAGCATCAATCAGGGCTGTGATGGGTAGGTCGTGGGGCTCCTTGAACACCGAATTCAGACACTCGGAGTTGTTCATCGTCAATATGTTGTAGCGCATCCCCAAGAAGTATGCCCGGGCCCAGTTCTGGAATCTAGCCTCTCTTAGGTATTGGCCCGCAGCGGGTGCCTGAGCGCAAAAATCAGCAAAGTGCTTCTCGAACTCTGCCCTCGTGTACGCCTTCGCCACCTTTAAGTACAATGTGTGCAGGGCCGTCACCCCCTGTACTTAACCCTAGCATTCTGAAATAGATGCCATTGGCAAGCCCCTTGCTTAGCAAACACATAGTTGTCCCTCAAACCTTTGACGATACTAAAATGCCGATCAGAGACAAACATTAAGTCCGGTGTATCCTTGACGACATGTAGCATGTGCTTGAAGAAGAAGCCCCATGACCCGTGATTCTCACCATCGACTATCGCAAAAGCGATCAGGTAAATACTGTGGTCTGCATCTTGGGCTGTGGCAAATAGAAGCGTGCCCCTGAACTTCCCTTTCAGGAAACTCCCATCAACTGAAATCACCTGGATATGGATATCGACACCAGTTGGTTAGGTGACATGGTTTTGTATGTTAGGTGACATGCAATATTATAGTACTGACACGGGGTATTACCTTTCGAAGGTAGGGAATCGCCTTGCGCCATACCCCGAAGCTAATAAAGGCGTACTTGAATCTTTGGGATGCGTCCAGCTCTAACTTAGTATATGTCCCGGGGTTAGTCTACTCCAACATGTTCAAGTATGGAATAATATCTCGGTAGCTGTCTTCATCGGTCCCATGCTTCACCTCCCTCGTTGTCAGTTGGGCCCTTCGTGCCTTCCAGTAGCTACACGATACTCCATACTCGGACTTCGTCATTTTCTGGACTTGCTCGGGAACGAGGTCCTTTCGAGTCCCGGTGAACCTGCATATAATGGTGTCATGGTGTGTTACGTCATGTGACATGGGGAATAATGTTGTGTGACAGAAACAGCTGTTCGCAACTAAATTAACACTTACGTGGTCACGAGGTTCCGTCCAATCATGTTCGACGTAGCATGTCGGCTATGGCTGTGCATCATGCTCAGGTCACATGTATGCTCCTGGACATACTGTCGGATGCACCACATTTTCGTGCGCCGGTAAGTCGACGCCCTTAACATCCACGTGCACTTGTTGTCCAAACAACCAACAAAATAGGTTTTGTTACACGACCTCTTCACTACAAACTCGAAGCACTTCTGCACTGCAATCCACTTCAGGCAAGTCTGCAATTCTACCTTCGAGCCGAACATTTGTCCCTCCAAAATTTCTGTCAGATTTCGTTGTGGTTCTTGGGTCCGAGGTGTTTCTTTGTCCAACATAGCTTCTACGTTCTCCATCGACGGTGGGGATGTGCTGGACCTAGGAACCCGATCTTCTAGTTCTCTAATCACCTCCTCCTCAACTTCGTCCTCTTCCGACGACACCCTCATACCCTAGTCTTCCTCATAATCCTCCCAGTCATAATAATATGAACAATCTTCTTCCCTCTTCACTCTGGAATCGAAGTCTTCCTCCTCGTCCTCCTCATCACTGCTAATGGCTATGAGATCCACCCCCTTATTCTTGTCACGTTCACATTTTTCCGTGTCATCCGGAGAGGATTCCGTGTCACCCAAGTGGATAACATCTAGACCATCACACCTGTCACCCTCAAGAATATCCATGTCACCAGTTCCAGATCCTATGTCACCTTCGTGCTCTTGGCTCTTCCCTATCACCCCACCCAACTGGATCATTTCCGGACCTTTACCCTTGTCACCTACACTCTTAAGCTTTTCACCAATTCCAAACCCGCTCTCAGTAGCGTCCTCATGTCTCTTCCCTATCACCTCATCCATGTGGTTTGACTCTAGACATTTACCCTTGTCACCTTCAAAAATACGTCTGTCACCAGTTCCAAAACCCATTTCAGTAACTTCATCCTGCCTCTTCCCTATGACCTCGGCCAAGAGGATCACCTCCGGACCCTTACCTTTGTCACCCTCACATTTATCTTTGTCACCCAATCCCAACCCCGTTTCCACATTGTTTTTCACCCTTATATCGTTGGTCATCCCTATTGACTGGGTAACCCCTCCTCCACCATATAACCCCACATCTACAACCATAGGGTTTGGTTGTGGCTTACCTTCTGCCTCCAGCTCGTCCACCTTTTGAGAGTTACGAGGCCCACTCAAGCATTCTTCCCCGACGCCGGGTTGTGGTACTTGAAGACTCTCTTTCACCACTGGACCAATATATATCGCCATGGGCCATGGATGTTCCCCAGACATCAAGTTGAGAAACTTATAAGCCTCAAGGTCGTCGTCATCACCTATCGTTATCGGATGACCCGCTTCTTCCCCCTTTGGCATGTAACACAACCGCCAATCTTCACATGAACAATCATGCCCGACCTTCACCCTCAACAGTTGAGTCAGAGAGGCGAAGTCGATGCCCTCTTCAATTATCACATTCTTCCGCTCTGTTTCACCATAATACACCCACCCCGCACCATCGATTAACCAACGCCCGTTGAAGTTGAGAGTGACACATACTTTGGCGTTTTGCCCTGCAATTGAAAACTCGGATCAACACTATTGGTAATGGGTATCTACTCTTCACGAAACATGAGGAGAAATAGAAGAGAAGCCTACCCATTGCAACTGAGAATTAGGGTTTCTCAAATATCTCTGTGACACGGAAGTTTACGAACACTAACACGAATGAATTAAGAGCCCGACACGTGCTCACCAACTGGACCTTAATGCGGATGGGTTCTTCTCCAATGGTGGCCTTCTTCTCCCGCTCTCTTTTCCACGGGAACACCGAAAATGATGGCCTCTCTCCTCCTCTCTTATTACACTTTAAAAATGGAGGGAAACCCTTTCCCATCACCGGCCTCACCTCCTCTCTCTCCAATTCTGGCGCCAAAATCCCTCACCCAATCAAATGTCCCATCTCTCTCTCTCTCTCTCTCTCTCTCTCTCTCTCTCTCTCTCTCTCTCTCTCTCTTTCTCTCTCTCTCCCCCCCGGACAACCTGCAACCGGCTAAACAATTTTCCCCTCCTATTTGCACTAATACCACATATGGTATTTTTGCAAATTTTCTTAAAAAGTGGTATTTGTGCAAACCCGGCAAAAAAGTGTATATTTGTGCAAATAGCCCTTTATTTAATATGGTGATGTTTTGGATGAGGTCTATTCAACCATCATTTAATGGTATTTTCCTAGATGAAAAAGATTAAGGTAGTAATCATGGATGAACGACGAAGAATGGTGTGTCAAGGCGAGCTAACATTCCTGTCTGCCATAAGGTTGACTTCGTGAAAAATGTGAGAAATGAACACCACCTCGAATTGCTAGAGCGGCAGAAAAATGTCTGAAATGAATTTTTCGATCCCTCACCGGCATTTCACACTATCTTTGATGTCATTGAGGATGGATAAGTTGTTGCTCTCCACCATGATGTTAGGGAACCCGCATGCTATGTTTTTTCAAAATGTCAAGCTATAAAACCCATGCCTAGCTTAAACTGCATCTAACACCGTGTTTTGCCCACACGAGGTTCTGAATTGCATCTCAGATAATGAATCTTGCAGTAGAAGAGCCGGCCATCAATGTTTTTTTGCTCCATCAAAATGATTTTGACGATTTCTTATGGTGGGTTTTGCCATCTTACGTTGCTGCCATTTCTTTTGTGTATTTGTTCGATATTTTCCTTGAATTAAGTTTGTGAGTTTGTCATCATCTGATATTTTGTGGTTTTCCATTCTTGTAGAGTTTGCTTCGTGAGGTTTTTAATATTCTGTATTGTTTTCGTGTTTTTGTTGTACGTTAAATATATTTTTGGCTCTTACTCATCCAAAGGTTGTACCAAACATTTGCAAGTCTTTCTTTTTTACTTTTGTTTCAATTTATTGGGGACTTCACAAATCTTGTTCTTAATGTTGATGTTTTTTGGGTCAATATTTTGTAGAATTGGTTCAATACTTGGGTCAATTTTCCTTATCAGTCGCATAGTGTGGTTGCATTTGATGAAAACATGGCATGTGATTGTTATTTTCAGCTACATACTTTTTTATCTATCGTTTTATTTATTTTTTACATTTTTAATGTGAATATGTGAAAAGACTAAAAAGGGTAACAAGTAGAAAATTTGACTTATATGTTGGAGTAATAACAAATGTAGGCATTTAAAATAAGTGAACAAAATCATGAACAAAAAACACAAATGAAAAGAACTCTTTGTGGTGTGGCGTAAAATTGATGATCACTATCTTAGAAATGATTTTGCCACAACCTTAGATGATAATTGGTAATCGGCATCACCCTCCAAGGTCACGCAACACCCCCTATTGCGTGCACCTACCAACGGAGGTTAGAATAATAAAAGGATACTTAGAATGTGTTTGGAAAGAGGCAAGCTTGCACCCAGACATGTTGCAATATGTGATATTATCCATCACATATTTCCTCTGATGTAAGTGAGTTCTTGATTCATCCCTCACTCTTTCCAGTCCTAGGAAATATCTAGCTAATCCCAAGTCCTTGATTGTGAACTTGGGATAAAGAGCTTTCTTTGTCTCAATAATTACTAGATCATCATCCCTAGTGAGCAAGACATCATCCATATAAACAAGAGCCACCACAATCCCACTTGCTACATGCATGCTTTAAAAACAGTGAATAATCTTCCAAACTCTGCTCATACCCCATACCGATCAGAAACTTGCATAACTCTAGGTTCCACTGTCGTTTCAATCCATAAATAGATTTTATCAACTTGCAAACTTTGTTTGACTGCCCTCTATCATATCCTTGAGGTGGAGTCATGTACACCTCTTCATCTAAGGTCTACATCGTATCTTAATCTCAATTTGGAGTATGGCATGGATAAACATTTGGATGGCAAAGACAATAATTCAGCTGAGATAGAAATTCACATAACTGGCAAGGTAAACCAGAAAACCTAGGCAGAACCGACACTCGTTGCTTCGGAGATGAAAGGTAAAGCTGCAGACGTGGACAAAAAAAAAAAAGATTTACGCTAGGTGCTGAAACACAAAAAAAAATTCATACAACCCTATACATGGTTTCACTTGGCCTAAAAAAAAGGAAAAAGTTACGATTTATGCTTACTAGCCAGTAACTACTGTTGCCTAGCCATTGACTACGATCTCTTAGCCAATATAAGACTAACCCCTGCCGAATCTCGTCTACCTCGAGAACTTCCCACCTCAAGGATAGTTAGGATAGACGACATTCTTTGAGTTTTCGAAGGTCGGTTTTTGTTATTTTGCATAAATGTACGTCAGTTACAGTATCTGGTTGTCCGTTTTGGTTGCTTGAGATGCGAACCCCAAATATATGCGATTTACGCTTACTAGCCAGTAACTACTGTTGTGTAACCAATAAAACCGATGTTTTGTCCACAAGCTTAATGCCCAGATACGAGGCTAGTCGAAGGTCCACCAGACCTCCCACCTAGTCGTTGACCATGCTCAGGTCCACCAGAGCTCCCACCAGAGCTCCCACGTAGTCGAAGGTCCACCAGAGCTCCCACCTAGTTGTTGACCATCCACAAGCTTAATGCCCAGATAATGGGGGTTCAACGCTAGATCTAAAGCCTCTAGTGCCCAGATCCGGTGTTGCTGCTCATCGTACTTGCGAAGCAACAATTTTTGCTCCACTGTTCAACCCTCCGCTTCACCTTGGTGTCCGGCAAGACAAAGAGTCGTCGTGGTCGGAGTGAACCCCATCCATCCATCTCTACCACCCTTTCTACACAAATCTCCCGTCATCTTCACAAATCCGACCGACCTCCATATATTTCCATTTTCCCTTTCACAAAATCCAAAAAAAAAAAAAAAATAGGAAGAGCCACCACGATCGCCTCCCTCCACCCCACCGCTAACCTCTACACATCTCCTGTTCAACTGTTGTGAATCTCTCTCTCTCCCTCCCTCTCCCTCCTTTGCTTTACCTTAAATCCCGCCCAAACACACCTTCAAAATTTCAAACTCCCGCCAACATTTTTAACCCACTATAATAGGTAAGAGTAACGTTGTTTTTTGACATTTAACTAATTTTTCACATGAAAGAGACATTTAGCAAATGTGCAAAAAAAAAAAAAAGTGGTATATTTACTGCCAGTTTCTCTAAATTCTTCTCTTTGACAAAAAAAATTAAAATAAATGAAGAAATAGGCTAGCCATGGAATTCACGTTTCTCTTGTTGACGGTCCATGTCACCATGTGGACCACCAGAGCACAGTTTGCCTTGTTGACTGTTGAGGGTCCTTGTCACCATGTGGACCAGTGCCATGTGTTATGTGCCCTTTCACTATTCACTCCGTATTTTGTGTTACTGTTCGTACTCGTATGTTTTTTTGATGGTACTTGAGAAATTAATTCTATGTTAGCCGGCTCCATTTCGTTTGTCTTTTTTAAATATCTATAGAATCTCTTTCTTTCATTCATATGCCCCATTTTGACAATAGAGTGACTGATAAGTTTACACATCTTAGCAACTCTGTCACGTATATTAATATTTATAACAATTTCGGTCTTACAGACCTCATTCGTAAGGATGCTTTCGGGTAGAGCGTATTCACCCGAATTTTTTCCTAATCAATTTTTTTTATAGAATCTCTTTCTACTTCTACATCTATATAATCTATATAATACATTAAATTAGAATGAAATTAATAATGTGTCATAACCATATTCCATATTAATTATAGAGTTTAACAATCAAATTATAACATAACATTTTGTAGTTCTTTAAAATATTTTATATTTTCTAATCATCCATATCTACACAATACTTTAAACTAGAATCTATATAATACTTTTAATTAAAATTTTTTTTATGATGTGTCATGATCATATTAATTTTAGGGTTTTTTTTTATCAATCAAATTATAAGAGGCAAGAATTCTTTTATTTCCTTAAAACATTTTATATGGGGTATAATATCTACACCGCTAATTTTTACTATTTACACCGCAAATCCACCGCATAGGGATGCGGTGGATTAATAAAATTTTAGCCCGACATACCGCATGTACATTCGGTATGTATGTTGACCGTATGAAAACACCGCATGTATGTGCGGTGGGTTAGGTTTAAACGGAGTCCGTAATACAATAACCCGGTTAGGGCGTAGTTATCCGATACCTACCGCATTGGCATACGGTGGTTTAAAAAATACCGCTTACCCATGCGGTATGTTCTGAAATGTGGGTAAAACTCATACCGCATCTCCATGCGGTATTTTTTTACCGTTGTGGTAACGGTAACAAAACTTACCGCATACCCATGCGGTATGATTTGTTACCGTTGCCACAACGGTAAAAACATACCGCATCGAGATGCGGTATGAGTTTTACCCTTGGGGTCCCATTATAAATAGGCGTGGGGGGCCCAGTTTTCCGACACACCGAATCTTCTCCGATCTCTTTGCCGACTCGAATCTTCTCCCATTCTTTGTTTCCGAGCCCGACTTTTGGATCCGTCCATTCCCCGTCCCCATATCTACCACCACTCTGTACCCGGGTTTTCAGATGGTGAAGGACAACCGTGGAAAAGCCGTAGCTGATGATGTCGGTCATGTTCGGAGACATCCGTTACAGGTAACATTTAATGTTTATAATAATCAATTTGCTTTATTTGTTACTTTGAATGAAATAGTGTTAGCATTTCATTGTTATATATAATGTAGCCGGAGCCCACTATACAGAGGCGGAGAACGACAGATGTACCGCCATCGCTGGAGACACAGCCTCACCCTACGGTATATTAAAATTGTTACTAGGTGTACGGAAATTGATATTGAATAAGTATATATTTATGTTTTCTTAGGAATTGATAGTATGAGGTTGAAATCATTTATAAACCTTTGGAAAATCTTGCAACATTTAGCCAGTCATACGATATAGTATCGTATTCGAGCCATATGATTCTGACAAATACTAGGTGTAGGGAAATTGAAATCGAATAAGTATATATTTATGTTTTATTATGAATTGTTAGTATTAAGATGATATCATTAATAAACCTTACGAAAATGTTGTCACATTTAGACAATCATACGATATAGTATTGTAATTGAGCGATAGGATTCTGACATATATATTTTAAACTACACAGTCTTTGTTGTCGAGAAATTTGGGAGAGAGGGTAGTATTACAATCTGCTAGGAGAGCTGCCATTAGGGAGAGGCAGACGTTGCAGGGTGCATCCGTTCCGATGGAGACGGATATCGACGCGGTAGATGATGATACCGCGGCTGCCGTCAGGGAGACCCAGACGTTGGAGGATGTAGTGGATCCTCCGGAGAGGGACACTGAGACAGTAGGAGCTGATACTTAGCACACGTCCCAGTCATCTATAGAGACATATCAGAGTCTGATGAAGATTGAGCTGCACTTGATGTCTGACCACACGGATGACCCAGTGGTGCGGTCGACTGGAGAGTCTGGTCAAGGCGACCAGGGTATTGAGATGCTGGAGGAGTACCTACGAGGGGACCGAGCATGTCATACGGGTGAGCACTTGCAGACTGGAGCTGAGAGAGTGGTCTCGGAGGTGCACACTTATCCTGACAGTTATCGGGACTACTTTGGGACTGGGTTTGCGCACTACTAGAATACTTCAATTAGACATCATACGATTTAAGTCTGTAAAAAAACCAACCGATGTTAAATTCATCTATTACATCAATAATTTTTTTGTTGATGTTTTAAAAAGTTTACACAACAGTCAAATATTTTAACACATGTAAAATTAGTAGTTCTGAAAAAAATGAAAATGAGCGCTGGTTTAAAATTTCAAAGATAAAATGAGCCTAATTGAAATACAAGGAGGGTGTTTCAAATTTTGGGGAAAATATTGCCAACACTTAGGGCGAGTTTGGCAAAGGGTTATTTTTTAAGGGATGGAGATTATTTTTAAGGGATTATATGGGGTGGAGATTATTGTATGGGTTATGGGGATGAAAGAGGTGGAGATTTTTTTTGATAAATAATCCCGGTAAGGTGTTTGGTTGGTAAGAGGTTATTTTAGGGTTATTTGTTATAAAATGACAAAATTGCCCCTCCCTCCTATCTCCGTCTTCTTCGTCGATTCCAAATTCCAGCCCCCAATTCCAAATTCCAGCCCCCAGATCCCGTCGCCGCCTCCTTCCCTTGTCCTCCTCCGTCCGCCCTTACCCTCCCGACCACCAGAGAAGACCGAGCCCGAGCTCCATGGAAACACCCTCCGTCATCGAGCTCCCATGGCTTCGGATCCGATTTCGTCTCCGTCCCTCCGGGCCTCTTTGTCCCCGTCGGCCTCACCTCCCTCAAACTCGCCTCCATCCATCGCGCTCCATCTCCGAGCTCTCATGGCGGCCCTCGCACTCCCTCCCATGGCGCCTCCATCCATGGCCCTCCAGCTCCCTCCGTCTCTCGCCCAGATCTCCGAATCCAAGCTCCCATGGCTCCCTCCGTCTCTCGCTAATCAGGGGCAAAGAAGTCAGCAAGGGGTTCTTGAATTCCATAACCCCGACAATCCTCATGGAGGAGGGTTGGATTGTTGGGCTACAGAACCCCCATTTAATCCCCATCTCCAAAATTCCCAACCCCATTCAACCCCATGCCAAACACTTCCAGGGAATTGTTGTTTTTTTAAAAAAATCCCCAAGAACCCCCTACAATCCCTTGCCAAACAGGGCCTTAACATAATTTGCCCCTCCCTCCACATCCAAACTCTCTCCCGACTATCTTTCAAAGCTCTCTCTTCTCTCACCCTTTCTCCACCGCCTCTGTCCCCCGCCACCGCCGCAAACGCCTCTACCCCCGTCGCCACCGCCAACGCCTCTGTCCCGTCGCCGCCGCCACCAACACAGCCGCCTCCTCTCTTCTCTCTCCCTACTTCAATCTTCCACTTCTCCTCCTCCTCCTCCTCCTCCTCTTCCACCGCATCCCTCCACATCCATCAGATCTGGTCCATTTCTCCTCCTCTTCCTCCACCGCCTCTGTCCCCCCGCCACCGCCTCTATCCCCGTCGCCGCCGCCAACGCCTTTGTCCCCGTCCCCGTCGCCGCCGCCAACGCCTCTGTCCCCGTCGTCGCCGCCACCAACACAGCCGCCTCCTCTCTTCTCTCTCCCTACTTCAATCTTCCACCTTCAACATAAGCGGATCTCCTCAACCCTCATCGACCTCTCATTCCCGACCATTCCAGTCAGAGTGTCGCGAGTTCGTCAGGCTAAAATTGCTGCTCGTTTGCGGTCAGATCTCCCGCACCTTCAAAAGTAGATCTCTACCACCTTCAACATAAGCGGATCTCGAGCACCATTCTCATATCTCCGACGTTTCCATTGTTCGTTAATTCTTCAAACCCTTTTCATTTCAATTCAAAATCTTGATTACTGTTTAGTTAGGGTTTGATTTCGAGGGCCATTGAAGTTTGTTTAGGGTTTGATTTTGTGGATTCCAGTAACTTCTCTCATTTTTGGCTTTACTTTCAATTTTCTTGAGATTCTGAAGTTTGGACTCTCGGATCTTATGCTTTTTCTCAGTTCAGTATGATTTTGAAGAACATACAGAGAAGGAAGAGGAGATTTTGAAGCCTTCGGGGGTACGTTTGGATGCTCCTCTATTTCAGGTAATAGATGCTTGTTCCAAACGAAATTTGAGTCGATTCTTTTATAGTTCCCCTTTTAGAGATTTCTAGATTTGATTTATTAGGGTTTCTAGCTTAGTAGCTCTACCTCTATGGTTTTATGAGTTCAGTGTTTTATGTTCTAGATCTAGAATGGGCTAGATCAAAGTTTTAGGCTAGATCTGATTGTCAGACTTAATGCATAATTTCAAGCAAAATGTCAAATTGCTTGTTACTGATTCATGCACTCTAGCTCTTAACTTGAGTTATTAATGCTTGTGGTGTTGATTCTGAGTTTAAGATTTTAGGCAAAATGCCTAATTTTAGCTTGAAAATCAGTCTTGCTTAGTTCCCTTGTGTTATATTTCTACTTGAGCTTTTACATGTTCTTTTCCCTTTCCATTGTGCCATTCATCCCCGTTGTGAATTGCTTGTTTTCATCCCCATTTTCTAGTTTTGTACAACAGCTCAAACAAACAGATCACTTGTCTTTCCCTCTTCGCAGTGCGTTCTTATTTAACCTAATTGGAAATCTTCTTTTAAATCTTTAGTCCAATTCTTCATCTAATGTTTCACTCTCCTGTTACTTATTTTTTCTGTTGCCTTGGCTGGTTTGTTCTCTGTTTCATATTCTTTCTTTCCTCTTTTTCCTGTTGCCTACATTAGGGCTGCTTTTGAAAACGAAATGAAAGGAATCCCTTCTGCACAGACTGGTAAGCCCTTTTCTAGCAACCGGTCCTTGTGTTTTTGAGTTGCATCCAGTGATTGACTATCAATCATGTGTTTACTCCCATATACATATTGGTTGCTTGATTTGAATATTGTGAACCATATAGGTTTCATTACATGGCTATTTCGGATGACCGGCAAAGGGTCATGCCTATGCTTGGGGATCGCAATAAGGGAAAGCCCCTTGCTTATAAGGAAGTGGTCATATTGACAGATCCGACCAATGTGCATCTCAAAGGAGAGGTATGACAACAGTTGAGATAGATTCATTTTGTTTGTTTATGTTACATCAAGTTGTGAAAATTGGATCATCGTAAGACATGTTATTCGTTGGCTAGGTGGATGACAAGTTTCAGTATTCAATGAAGGACAAAGACAACATGATATAATAGATCCTGGTTTTATGTAGGCAAGAAAATTGCATTAAGATCCTTACCATTTGAGCCTAGATTCACCCTATATCTATATTATATTGTATGATTTTATGTAGGTAAGAAAAAATAGGGAGCTAGAAGCCTGAGAGTATATAATTTTAAAACTGCATTTTGAACAGGATAGAATAGATCATGGTTTAACTGAGTCAATCCTTACCATATATGATCCTAACTTATAATCAATGCTATTTTTTCCATTGTCTGAGGTTTGTTATGGGTTACTATGGTTGCATGATGTTGCTTTTTGACACTGTTTTTGAGTGATGATTTATTTCCATCTTTGTTTAATAGAAAATTATGAGAGAATACAATCTCCAAGATAAGGGGCACTCACAACATCAGACTTATGCTTTAGGGATCAAAGAGGTGATAATATTTCTCATCGTTCTTATCTTCCTTGTTCTAGTAGAAAATTGTGAAAATTATGAGAGAATTCAACCTTCATTGAGAAAAGGCAGACAGAACAGCTATATGTTTCTAGGGAACAAAGTGGTGATATGATTTAGGGTTTAAAGAGTATATTGTAGCATTACAGACCTAGCAATTTAGGAATGTGAAAGATAGAACTGGTTTTCAGTGCATTGAGGTCTAATTTTGACGCATCACAAAAAGACTGATGACAATTTGTCTTCTTATAATTTCATGTGATGTTGCAGATGGAATTTTTGTTTGTTTGGTATTGATTGTAATTGCTAGTGATAATGGAAATCTTAGGATTCTAGTGAATGGACTGGTTGGATTGGGTATCCATCAGTTTTGGGTGTGATTACCGGTTCTATTTCCAACTAGTAGAAAAAGCCTAAATTTTTAGCATGAGTTATCTTTTGTTTCCTTTTGGATGACATGTATTCCCCTATCAGTTGAGTTTTCTTCGCTGCATGGTGCTTTCAGCTATATGTCTTCCTGTTTGCTCTATCAGTCGTCAATGGCATGGCATCAACGGTGAGTACTTTCTATCCGGTCATTGGTGTTTCTTTAAGTTCAAAGACTGTTGAATTTTTAGCCCGAATGTTTTTCCACAGCGAGTATTTTCGCATATGGGCAAACAAGCAGTAGAAAGACATTCACCATGGGTGGAGTTAGTCAGTACACTATAGAAGACATCTACGACTATGGTGAGTACTTCCTGTTTGGTATTTAATGTTTTTATTCTTACAGGATTGACCTTAAATCATGCAAGATGGAACTACTTTTTCGGGCTTGAACAATAAACTATTGTCTATTTCACATCCTTGTAGCTCAAAGACAGACGGGGGAGACGACTCTTAATGAAACATGTTCAAGGTCTCACCAAATCCTACGGTTGGTGGCTGAAAGTTCTGTTCAGTAGTATGCTAGAGCTACAAACTCAAGCACTCTTTTAGCTACTATGATATGTACAAATCATCATTTTAGTAAATTTGGTTGTAGGTGATGTGGGGATCGGAGGATAAACTCTATTATGCATTCTCTATGGCTTTTCTTGGCAGTTTTTAGTCCTAGCGTTTCTTTCTATCTTTCCAGGCAACTTGTGTTTAGTTTATCCTAAGATATATTCGTCGATATGCTTTATTTGTTTTGAGATGTTGTGGCTAGCCAATTTTGTGGCTATGAATAGCGGCGACGTATTTTGTAAATGTGACAATATGATGGTAGTATATATGTACATGTTTTTATTAAACGACCTATCATATTGAAGACCATACAAAATGCGAGGATCTATCGACAAAAATGTGTTGCCTATCCCATTATAAAACATCGGATTAAATATGAAAATAGTAGTGCATTCATACATCTAACATCAGATTCGTCTATTAAAACAGATGCCAGTGTAGTTATACACATCAGTTAAAACAAAAAATGTGATGTCGATAATAAGGAAATACATCGGTTATGCCTGTATTTCATGTGGTCGGTTATATTAAAACAATATAAAATCATAAATTATATATCGAAAATGATTATAAACGTGATCACTAAAACAAAAACTGTTGTCTATTTTCTATTAAGACATCACTTATTTTTATAAATAAAGATGTAAATGTCACTTTTTTGCTTTAGGAGGACATCTTCACATGTTTTCAAATGACAAATTATGGATATTTATCAATAAGTGAATATGTCATAACAAAAAATGAGGGGTTCTAATTAAGAAAAGACATCTGCTTAAAACCGATGTGGAAAGTTTGATCTTTTACTACACGCACAAAGAGATCGGAATTTTTTTTTGAAAGATATCTGTTGACAACAGATGTATAATTGAAGTTTTCTAGTAGTGGCGAGCGAACAATTGAACTCGTATGACGACATGGCACCTATGTTCGGAGATGTGGGTGCCGGGACGAGTCATGCTCGAGGTGGCGACCAGGAGCCATGGGCCGTTGCACAGATAGATTTTGCGTCGTTCACCCCGGTTGGTTCTACGGGTGCAGGGAGGACGTCTGGGAGTCAGCATGCGGCGCCATCGTCGACGCCGAGGATCGCCGAGCCTGATCCGATCATTGAGCTTCAGCTTGCGACGCCGAGGACTGCCGAGCCTGAGCCGATCATTGAGCTTCAGCTTGCGACGCCGAGGACTGCCAAGCCTGAGCCGATCATTAGGAGTCAGCAGGCGGCGCCATCAGCGACACCTACGAACATGGAGGGTGTGCCGATTGCCGGGGGTCATGAGATGCATGTACGTGGACAGAGATGTTCTTCGGCCCCACCTACTGAGTCAGTTGGACCTTCGAGGCATGTGTTGCTGGATATTGGAGGAGATCAGCAACATGATCCGATGTATGGGGCATCTGACGATGTTGGTCAGGATATGGGAGGAGATCAGGCGGCACAACCCCCTGTCCGTGCAGTGCAGAGGAGGCGGAGACAGCGTGGAGAGAGCAGTAGTGCAGGAGGTGATGGGCAGCGTGGCGAGGCTAGCAGGACAGGGGCCATTCGGGTTGTTCAGGCCGAATGGCCGGGGGGGGGGGGGCACATGCTGTTTCTCTTCTGAGAGACTACGAGACGCACATTGCACAGGCCATTTGGAGACGGGAGGACGAAGCCTTGCGTAGGAGTGTGCGTGCGCAGAGACGAGGGCAGTCGCTGGGCCGTGTAGAGGCGTTGTTGGAGGTCGATGGACGGGAGACCTGGTTTCCCGCAGTGCAGGAGATTGGGTTCTGGGACCTCAGAGATTTCGAGTGGGATCATGTGGATCACACTCTGATCGGGGCATTTGTTGAGTACTGGCACCCCGAGACGAACAGTTTTCCCTTCGCATGGGGTGAGATCACCATCACACTGCACGATGTGCTCTTGATACTTGGCCTTCGTTTGGACGGAGAGGAGTGTATTGTCCTAGATGATGTTCTCGGTTGGAGGGAAGTAGTTTGGGAGTATTACGGCTTGACCCAGAACGAGTGGCTGAGCGCTTGGGCCCATGGAGGACCTACTATTCAGCTCCTCCTTCAGAAGATAGCACCGATGCGACAGCGGGTTCGGGATGGCGCCCCACTTGAGCATGATATGGAGTGCATCTTGGGTCTGGTGCTGGGGATGATTGCGACTGCGACCTTGTTCATCGACAAGTCGAGCGGGATATTACGATCGGAGGTGATCCGTAGGTTTATGGATGCAGCGCAGGTGTCGCATCTTTCTCTAGCTGCAGGAGTCTTGTCGTGCTTGTACCGGGGATTGGGCGAGGCGACTCGGGAGTTGGCCAAAGACATGGACGGTTGTACAAAACTATTGGAGGTAAGGCATTCGTTCTGTGATTATTTATTTTAGAAGTTCTGTAACTAGCTTATAATGGCTATGTTGCTGATAGTATTGTTCCTTTGTAGGTGTGGATATGGTTGCATTTTCCGGTGTTCAAGCCCGGCATGACGCTCGATCGGAGGTTAGCTCGGGGCCCGCGGCGCGGGGTGAGGTACGTCCTGGGGGCGACACCATTTTCCAGTACGGTCACCCGGGATGATAGGCCTCGCATCGAGCGACTGGATGTTCTGCGACGGAGGCTTGATGAGATGACAGTAGACGAGGTACGAACACAATTTATATCCGCACTTACATTTGTCATACTATATACCCGATTGTAGTCGTAATAACAATTTCTATTCCATTGCAGGTCGAGTTCATGCCATTTGGTAGACAGTTGGATTTTGATGGAGATCTGCGTCTTTCGAGATATAGGGGCACCATTCGGTGGTTGTTCGAGGAGGAGCTGTATATGCCGGACCGTGTGCTGCAACAGTTTGGTCGGGTTCAGCACATTCCCGCTGATCCAATCAGGCCTGCCGTAGTACTCAGACCGAAGTCCGCCAAGTGCAAGAAGGAGGCGACCTTCCACCCAGCTGACAACCACTGGGCGCATAGGTTCGATCATCTTTTCCCCATGGAGGAGTTTCCACGGACCTCTGAAGAGTACCCATATGGCGTGGCCGATGACTATCTGGAGTGGTTTCACCGCCATAGTCATCCATACCTACTTCCTGACACTCCTCGACACCAGCCCATCATCCCACCGCCGCCACCCCCGCCGCCGCCCAGCACGCCGCCGCCACACCCGCCGTCACCACCACCGCCGACCATTATTGAGCAGCGCCATCATGCGGCTGGGTTGGAGATTCTGCGACTCAGGCAGCTTGGAGTTGAGTTGACTCCGGCACATCTCACTCGCATCTATGAGCAATTTTGGGGGCCTGCCCCACCGTGACGGTGCGATCTGGGATGATGTATGTGGTTGTTCTGTTTGCGGGTAGATGACTATTTGTGTAGTAGTTGGTAGTTTGGATTTGTTTTGTGCAGTAGTTTGGATTGTTTTTGTGGAGTAGTTGATTATTCGATATCGGATTACGTAGGTCATGTGTTTGTGTGGATTTGATGGTTTGTTACCGTTGCAGATCGTTGTCAAATTTGAATAGTATTTCCGTACCCAACGTTCAATATCATGATTCGAAACGAACTTTATAAAATTACAAGCAACGAAATACAAATGACCCTAATACTCAAGTGTTACGCACAGTAGCTTGATCGAGCTTCATTACAAGAGCTTTTTTTTCCTCTTCCAGAACTGCAACTTGACTTTACAGGATATCAATCCGCCAACGGGCTTGTTGGTTTTCGACCAAGAGCGACCGATTTTCATCACGTAGTCTCTTTATCATCGCCTCCACCGTCTTTGAACGCGGACTACCAGTGTATAGAACCGCCTCAAACTCTTCCATCGTGCCTTGACGTATTATGTCGTTGCTTGAGCTTTCTCCGCTGTTGTCAGACATGTTGAGGTGTGTGGATAGTGGCCAGAGACCCCGGGTTATATAGGTTTCAGGCACCGCTTTTCCATGCGGTATACAATACCGCATGCACAGGCGGTATAGAATACCGCATGCACAGGCGGTATAGAATACCGCAAGCACAGGCGGTACTCTGTACCGTATGTCCATGCGGTATATACCGCATGGACAAACGGTATGCCCCTATGTCAATAAGCGGTGTGACCGAGTCTATAAATAGGACCATACCCGACGCCGGAAACACACCACCGCCGGAGACACCCCCACCGACAATGTCGTCCGAACAAAGGCCAATTCCCCGTGAAGACATGTTCACCAGGCACTACAAGAAGGAGCCGCTTGGAGGCATCGCTTTCACTGCAACGTGTCGTCACTGCGGCCATCGCTACACCGTAACCAACAACCTGCAGAACGGTCATCTTAAGAGGCACATCAACAACAAGCATGCCGACGAGATCTAGGATTTATGTGTTTATCCGACTTATGTGTAGTCGTTTGTATGTGTCAGTGTGATAAAGTTGTTGTTATTGTTGGTTGTGTAGTCGTTCGTTTGTTGCAGTGACATGAAGTTGTTGTTAATGTTTGTTCTGTAGTAGTTTATTTGTCGTCTAATTGTAACAATGTTGTTTGAATAATCAGTCGGATGGTACGCTATTTGTGTTATTGGTTTCCTATTTTCAACATGATTCCTATTTTCCTTGGCACATGTGAAGTAATATGTCATATAAAACACCGATCGGGATTCGAAACAGAATTTTATTAAACGGGTGAACTGATTAGGAATTAAAATACAATGATTCTTAGGAAACAAAGTTTGATGCAAATTACACTACATACTTGGTAATGCATGTCTAATCACTACCTTCGTCTGATAGCCTCTCATTAATGGAAATGAAAATATTCATTTGGTTGAACGCGTAGTGCCTTTCTCCTGCGTTGAATGATCGCAGCTTCCGTATAACATGCTCATATTGGTCATCAGCCTCGAACATGTAAACATCGTACAGACAATATCTTCTAATGTGATTCACAATACGCGCCTCTGCATCTAAGTAATACGATTCGGGA
Organism: Persicaria tinctoria; assembly: GCA_037127255.1. Classification (NCBI taxonomy): domain Eukaryota; kingdom Viridiplantae; phylum Streptophyta; class Magnoliopsida; order Caryophyllales; family Polygonaceae; genus Persicaria; species Persicaria tinctoria. The sequence continues at coordinate 34,812,539 of JBANSL010000007.1, read as the reverse complement.
AATCCCCTATCGTCGTAACAATGCGCACAAGAAAACTCGATCGGATATGGTACGTCAGTGTCTGTCTGGAATTGACACTGTAGGATTACGCACGAATATCCCGGAATATATGATGGATGCCTGCAGTTGCATTCCTCCGGCCACCGTGGCCCCGTGCAACGAATTAATGTAACATCGTACTTGAGATAACCTGCCGTTCGCCGATATGTGTCTAAACTGTTTACCATTTTGATTTTGGGATTAGATGGACAGCCGTGGCGGTTCCTGCCGCACTTGGGTGGACGCCATGATTTATAGCCGGTTGGAACGGAATGCAGATACACCGCATACATAGGCGGTGTTTTCACCGTGTGGCCATGCGGTGGGTATCACCGCATGGCCATGCGGTAGGTATTACCGCATGGACATGCGGTGTCCCAGTACCTATAAAAAGCGGTGGAATGCAACCCTTTTTGTGTAGATCCTCCGCAGATTCAATGGCTAGATAGAGCCTTCTGAAGTTTAATCTGTTGTATGCAAAACGAACATTGTTCAGAATTTTTCATTTGTACAATGTTCGTTTTGCATACAACAGAGTGAACTGCAGAGTGAGCCTTCTGGAGGCAACACTTTTACTGTAACATGCCGTCACCGTGTCAGTCTGCTTAACTTGTTGTTATTGTTGGTTGTGTAATCGTTTGTTTGTGGTAGTGTGATGAAGTTGTTGTTAGTATTGGTTGTGAAGTAGTTTGTTTGTCGTGTAGTTGTAATAGTGTTGTTCGAGTAACAAGTCAGTTTGTACGCTATTTGAACTACTTACACATGAAAATACAACGCATACGCATCACCGAGGCGACTAGAGAGAGAATTTACTGAAACGGTTTAACAACTTACACATGAAAATACAACGCATATGCATATCTACTCACTATCTTCCTCCGATGACCTCTCATTAATGGAAATGTGAATATTCATTTGGTTGTACGCGTAATACCTTTCCCCTGCGTTGAACGCTCGAAGCTTGCGGATAACATGATCACATAGGCCCTCAGCCCCGATGTCGTAAACGTCGTAACTACAATATCTTCTGATGTGATTCGCGATTTTCGCCTCTGCATCCAAGTAATACGATTCGGGAAATCCTCTGTCGTCATAACAATGCGCACAACAGAATCCGAGCGGATATGTATAGTCGGTGTCCGTCTCGATATGGCACTGAAATATAACGCACGAACTTCCTGGAAGGTATGCTGGATGCTTGCAGTTGCATTCCTCCGGCCACCGGGGCTCCGTGCAACGAAGTAATGTGACTTTGTACTCCAGATAACCTGCCGTCCGCCGGTATATATCCGTGGTGGTCACCATTTTGTGATTCGGTGGACACTCGGTGTGGCGGTTTCCGTGGTGAATGGTTTGATTTGTAGGGCATACACCGCAAGGGAATGCGGTATCTTACTACCGCATGGTATTGCGGTACATCGTAACTGGTCCGATCCGGTCCGGTCCGCTCCGGCTTGACACATTTTGGGACATATAGCATAACCACCGCATGTGTATGCGGTTATCACCACCGCATACACATGCGGTTATTACCACCGCATGTGTATGCGGTTATCACACCGCATGTGTATGCGGTGTTCTGATGTAGGCTATAAAAAAACGTGGTTTAGTACCGCATATCCTCATACGAACCAAAACAATCAAATCATGGTTATAATAAGTGAGTTTGAAGGTGAGACAGAGATGGGTGTGTCATACAAAATAATACGCGATAAGTTTTCGAGGCCATACGAAGATTATTTGTGCAATTGTCAGCACAAGCGGTGGTGCCAGACGTTCCCTTGCTGTCTTGCTTGGGTTATCTGCTACAAAGGCGTTGAAGGCGACAGCTACGCTTTCTCGGAGCCAGTTGAATTGGCGTGTCTGAGAGGTCACCAATTACACGTTGAGGACCCCGATTCATACTTCCGCGAGGTGGTTGAGGCAATCAAATGTGCAATCAGCGACCTATTCAGCGATGTGAGGCTACACTGCGCACTTGAGATTGCAAGGTTCACTGTCGACAACGCCGTCCGTCCAGCGAACGACAGAGTGAAGAAGTACGCTTTCAACCGCATTGAGATCCAGATTAGCCCGCGTATTCTCGAGGAGTCAGTAGGTAGCTGTACACCAGATCCTATCTTGTGGTGGGACCCTTTGCAAGGTATTGCTCCGCGGATGCAATGGCTTGATAGAGCCTCCTGAATTTCATCTCTGTGCATTCTGTGGATAGACCCATTGCAAGGATATCCATCAGTAGAGTAGGAACCAACTTTGTGTAAAATCATTATGTAGAATCCGTTTAATAGGCTATGTATCACCGCATGTGTAATGCAAATTATTTATAAGCGAAATATAATTACTGGTTTAACTCGTGACCGGATAAATTCATTATAAATGATACACAACAATTTAGGACACGACAACATTTTACCTGTGGCACATAACAACTACCAACCGACTCCTCTACATTGCTCGGCAAAATGTGAATATGTATTCGGTGAAATGCGTACTTTCGAAGCTTTGTGTTTGCACGCCGCACGACTTTTTCCACGGTGTATCTTGCCACATGAGTTGCATTGGCCAATCCGAAGTTGGAGAAAAAGTCGCTAACAAGCTCCGTAATTGCCTCCGTCGCGTGAATATAATATGCTGCAGGGTTATCCCCATACGAGGTCCACTGAATCGGACACTCTTGCTGTATCGCGTTCTTCGCATACAACTTGGCAAAGGCAGCACGTCCATCGTGTCGAGCTTCTGTGCTGGCAGTTGCACAATATATCGTCTGGTGGCGTTCGAAACGTTTCGACTGTAAGTCTAAACCTGCTGCCGGATCTTGTCTCCGCGTCATACACTTTGGTAGTTGCCATAGTGGTTATGGTATACTGAAAGTCTCAAACAACCGCTTTTATAGTTGTCTCTCCGCCTTCTCAGGCGGTATATGTATATCGCATGATCATGCAGTATACGGCCATGCGGTATACATATTACAGTCATCTACCCAGGCGAAGACAGTATGCAACGTACCAGCACCAGCACGGCGAAACCATTACATGGTATGAATTTTGATAATTTCAGGGAATAACACATTACATGAAAACGGATAAAGTGCCTCATTTTTCATATTACTTAAAGAGAGAACATTGCAGCAAAAGTAACTCAGTTACTTTGTTTTGCCGCATCGTCGTCATGTCACACATCAAAGGAAATCATTATTGTTCTATTCATCTGATGGTGAAACATTTTCCGGCGGCACTACGACTACCCGAAACCGAGAGTTGCCTAAGTAGCTAAACATTAACCCCGCCCCTACACGCACGTCACGGGATATCGCGAAATTATTCCATCCTTGTGCGAGCCAGAGCGACCCGGATCTGTTGCGCTCAATCCGGATGCTAGAGCCTCTCCTCCGTGGCCCATTAGTCAGCGTTATTCTTTCGACCCCGGCCAGCCCGTATTCTTCCTCAAAGTTGGAAGGCAGAGGCTGCAATTTTAAAGATGTACTTGGTGACTTCGGAATAGTGTGAATTATATGACAGACGACAGAATGGGGCTTACCAATATTTGTGTCAGCGAGACGTCCTCTACCCACCAGAAAAAATCCCTCGGTCCGCTCCCTGAGACTGAGTAGAAAGGTCTTGGTGTATTACCAACCGTCATGTTGTAATAATCACCACATCGCACGGGGGACATTTATAGCGGGAAAACATGTCCCCGTTGTATGCGAGAAGTATACCGCATATACATGTGGTATACATTACCGCATGTGTATGCCAGAAGTATACCGCATATACATGCGGTACTGCGTAACGCATGTGTATGCGAGAAGTATACCGCATATAAATGCGGTATACAAGACCGCATGTGTAAACGGTGGTTCACCGCATATCAATGCGGTATTCAAAAAAGTCCGGAAACGTAAAGGCACGGGTACACCGTGATCTTCTTCCGCCACCGTAGTTGGTCGTCCAAATTCCATCGGTCGAAGGAGAGCGAGCCTTTTATAAAAGGGCGAAACTGAGAAATTCCGTCGTGAGTTCCGACGAAAGTTCTCAGCTTCGTCCTCTTGTAAGAGGTTCATTCTCCCTTGACAGATTTAATTTAGACGCCCACTCCCATGACGAACGAAGATGACGGTGTACCCGTACCTGTACGTTTCCGAAGCATTTACAATTTTGTCTGGATGATCAATAGTCATCCGCAGGATAATGTTAAAGACGCCATGTGCGTACATATATACTATCACAACGTCTTTCACAATATCCTGCGGATACCTATTGCATTTTATTAGATCGAAGCTCCATAACCCCACATCGAAGCGATATATCCCGAGCAACATGCCAGCGACCAGCAATTTCAATCAAAAGACACAAATCACCGGCCGTGGCATGTTGCCTAGGCTATCATCGCTGTTGAGCCATGAAAAAAGCATAAATTTTATTTAATTTATAAGACGAAGCGATATACCCCGTGCAAACTAGTCAACGGTCAAAAATTTCGTTCCGAAGACACAAATCTTTGGCCATGACTAGTTCGCACAGAGTATCATCGCTTTTCCGCAACGACAAATGTCACGAACCGGCCATGGGGTATATATAGATACATACTGCATGGGCATGCGGTAAACTGTGCTTCACCGTTTACCTAGACGGTGATGTACCGCACACATATACGGTATCTATTGCACCGTTCACCTATGCGGTGGGCCCACATTTTCAAATAATCCAACCCAACGGTCATCTGGAAACACCGCATATGCATACGGTGTTACTGTATAAGAAGTCACCCGCTCTCCGTTGGAATGCATCCAATCCCATCACCCCCCATCAACGGTCATTTTCTAATATGGTGAACGACGACACCAGCCAACGACCTGCAAGCTCGGGGGAGGAAGCACCTACCGCGACACCAATGGCCGATAACTCACCACCACCTCGTCTTCCGGTATGTGATTAATGTTTATCATTTGGAATGTCGTTGTAGGTAGGATATATAGGTACTGGAATCATATGGAATGGAAACCAATATATAGGTACCGGTTATGTAGGGGAATAAATTAGGTTCTGAAGTAGAGCAAACAGAAACCATGAATGGTTCGCGTAATATATATGCCATGTTTGCATGCTGGCAGCTACCACTGGAGGAGCAGGCTGATCCGATGCCGGAAGACGGTCAGGACGATGAGGCCCGTAACCAGGAGTACCGCGATTACACTCCCGAATTTGCTACATCCGAGACGTGGACCAATCGCGACGATCTCCTACAACACTGTCGTGGCACAACATTAAAACTTAATATGGTTTTGACAATCAAGCGTTCTTGGGGGAGCACTCCTACAAGGCGTGGGAGTCTATTGCTCGCATGTGAGAAGTACGGCCAGTACACTCCCCGTAAGAGACAGCAAGTAGCCAGAGATGATGCAAGCGGGAACACGCGCAGAGCTGTTTCGAAGATAGAGGGGTGTCCGTTTGCATTGTCTGGCGTGGAGTTCAAACGGGGCGAATGGGGCCTGGACGTTATTCATGGCAAGCACAACCATCTACTCCCCGGTGCATTGGACGGTCACCCGTACGTCGGACGGATGGATGCAGATGAAAGAGACACTACGTTGGCCCTTACCATCGCTGGTACCCCACCAAAACCGATTTTAGCTACATTGAAGATGACAGCTGACGCACGACAGAAGCTGAACTTCACATCGCGGCGCCAAGTGTACAATGCGAGAGCAAAGTTTAAAGCTGAAGCGAGAGGAGATCGAACAGTCTCCCAGGAAGCACTCCGCATTTTGCGGGATAAGGGTTACTACTATTGTACGAGGAGATCCCCTGACGATCCCAACAGGCTTCAAGATCTATTCATCGCCCATACAGACGCTCGCCATCTTCTAGCCATGTTTCCATACGTCGTCCTCGTGGATAGTACATACCGGACGAATGCGTAAGTTTCTATATACACTTATTCTTTTACCCATTCCCACCACGGCATGCGAACTCAAATATTTCATTGTGCAGGTACGGGATCCCTTTGTGTGAGTTCATTGGATTTACTTGCACAAAGAAGAACTTCGTCATCGGGTTCTGCTTCATGTCGCACGAGAACACAAATACGTACATTTGGGCGTTGGGGCAGCTCGTTTACCTCATGCGAGGTAATCTTCCTAACGTTATTGTCACTGATCGAGAGCTGGGGTTGATTGCGGCCCTACGAGAAGTTCTTCCCAACGTCAAGCATATGTTGTGCATAGTGCACGTCCTCCGACGATGCGAAGAAGCTGCTTTCCAGAAGTCAAAGAATCTTGATGTTGCTAGGCGTTTCAAGAACGCATGTGTTGGCCTGTTCCAATCCAGATCGGTTGAAACTTTTGCCGCTAGAAGGAGGGGTATGCATGCAGAGTGGGGGCATATTGAAGGGCTTATGCCGTATTTGGAGGCGACGTGGTTGCGAGATTACTCGGAGCAGATAGTTCGTGCATGGACAGACGCAATCCAGCATTTTGTTACGACCACGACGAACAGGTGCGCCTACGTTTTCAATATAAAATTCATTATACACGTAATTTGTTTAGGTATAACCATTTTCACCTGCGATTCACACTTATCTTTTAGGGTTGAGGCTGCTCATTCTGTGTTGAAAAAGACCTTAAACTCTACAGTCGGTGATTTCACTCACGTGATAAACACAATCGATCTCATGATGGCGGATCAAATATGGGAGGTGAAGAATACATTGGGGAGAGCGAACAACACCTGGCCTACAGACTCCCACGACCTATGGATTTCCATCGAATTTGGAATATTGTGTCGAAGGAATATTTAGTTCGTGCATGGAAGCCGAGCCACCGTCGCAACCATGCAGAGATGCATATTGGAGGGACGTATATGGTCTTCCATGCACACATGACATGCAAGCTTGTCGAGACACGCAGATACCCATCAGACCATCCCAGATACATAATTTTTGGAAGCAATTGGATTTCAAGAGGCCTCATGTTGACAACGTCCAGGATAACACTCCACTCAGCAGAGCTGATGTGGACATGTCGCGCATGATCAGTTTGTTCCAGAGCGGAGCTATGGACGAGGATACTCGTTGGAGAATCGCGTCGGCATTCAACGACGGGGATCGTCCGTCCCAGACACCATTGACCACCCCTGACCCGGAGGACCGTAGACCGCCCGGGAGACCGAGGACTCGCCACCCCTGTCAGACGAACCCTCTACCTTGGGAACGTGAGCGTGCTCGGGCTCAACGCCAGGCAAATAGACAGGCGACCATTGGATCCGCACGAGGGCGAGGCCGAGGTCGGGGTCAACCGACATCAAACGAAACAGATGACGTGGAAGGTAATGAGGAGGCCATTGGGTCCAACGACATTGCCATCGACGACCCTCCCAGGGGCCGAGGAGTAGGCAGAGGCAGAGGCCGAGGACGGGGTCGTGGAAGGGGACGTGGACGAGGTCGATCGGCGTCGGAGCCAGCTCCGGAGATTGTAAGTGACATTCCAACACCAGCACCTACGACGCTTCCACCACAGACGTTGCAGGTGATGGCAACGTCGACGAATTCATGATTACTTTTGTACGAGCCGTCACAAATGTTGCAGGTGATGGTCACTGTGGGTATAGGTCTTTAGCTTGTCTTCTCAACTTGCGACAAGACGCATGGCCTCGAGTTCGACGAGAGCTGGCCGATGAGTTGCAGGTGCATTCAGATCGGTACCATTACTATCCGGCCTTACAGGAGCTCATCATGAGGGTCAACTATTTCGGCACGTGTCATGATGCTACGTATTGGATGGAGATTCCGATCATGGGCGAGGTGTTCGCCACCCTTCACCAGCGTCCTTTGGTGATTTTGTCACAGATGATGCCTATGTTGTGCCTACCTCTGTACACCACCGGTGGCCCGTCAGTACCGGCCTACGAGGAGCTAGATGGAATAGCTTTAGTTGGCAACAACAACCATTTCGTTCCGGTACGTTTCGTATTTCATTTTCATTAATTTGTTACTGTTTTGTTTCTCTTTTCTAACATCAATATTAACCTTGTATTCACAGATTTGGTTGTTGCCTTGTTCACCTCTTCCTTCAGTGTACGTCACATGGACACGGCATCACGATCGCACTGTCGACGGTTGGGACGAGCAGTTTGCAGCGAGGATTGCACGATATAGAGCTTACCGTCGTCGTGATGGTGGACGTCCCCTACCGTATTAGCATTTCCCACTCTCTGATGTCATTTTTCGAACTTCGTTTGTTCAATTGTGTTGTATCTTTCTCTATTCCATTTCTCATCCGAACATCCGAACTCCATATTTTCGTCATCGCTTATATCTATCGCACTTTCGTTTTAATCATCTTTGTTTTCAATTCAATATATGATTTTTTTCAGATCACGGCGTTTATTAAAAGTTAATTCCACTATAGTAGGATATACCATTGCAAGGTCCATGGATTATACGATCAAGTCGTAGTGTGGACGAATACCGCAACCCTAAGCGGTGTATGTCGGTTCGAATCGGTCCCCTCAGCTCTTCCAAATAGTTAAGTGCAAATCGGGTTATCCGATAACCACCGCATGGGTATGCGGTGTTGTTGAAACGGAACGGGGTGTTCACCGCATGAATATGCGGTATGTTTCTATACGGTGGCTATCACCGCATGTATATGCGGTGACCTACCGCATGTATAAGCGGTAGGTCGTTGACCGTCATTAAGTCCGTCATTAACTCACCGCATACCTATGCGGTGATTAGCGGTGGAAATAGTAAAAATTAGCGGTGTAGATATCGTTTCCGATTTTATATCTATATCTATACCTACACAATACTTTAAATAAGAATAATTTTTTACGATGTGTCATCACCATATTGACTATAGAGTTTTTAACCAATCAAATCATAAGAGGATTTTTTTTGTTCTTAAAATATTTTTAATTTTCGAATCATCTATATCTATATCTATAATATCTATATAATACTTTAAAAAATAATAATTTTTACGATGTGTCATCACCATATTGGTTGTAGAGTTTTTAAGCAATAAAATTATAAAATGAACTTTTTTTATTTTCTTAAAATATTTTTTAACCAATCAAATCTACAGAGGGAATCGCATAAATGAGCTTGCCAAGCTAGCGAACATTGTGAAGAACATAGTGGTAAAAATGGCTCAAATGCAGCAGTCTGCACCCTGTGGAGTATGTGGTGACTAGGGCCACGGGTCACGGGTTGGGCGGGTCGACCTTCGACCCTCTGGATCAGGATCCAAGGGTCGAAGGGTTGGCTCGGGTTGAGGATCAGGGTTAGGGTCGAGGAAAAGAGAACCCATGACCCGGCGGGTCACATCGGTTGACCTTTGAAAACGTAGCCGTTGTGTGGGCCCCACTTGAATGGTTATTTTTTTTTAAAAAAAAGTAATCATTGCTCGGGTTGAACATAGGTTCGAGCCTATAAATATGCATCTTCTCCTCTCCAATTCATTTTACTTAAACATCCCATCAATCAAATTACATTTCATTCTCGCCAATCGTCCTAATGGCCGACCGTAGCGGATCCTCGAGCTCCTCGTTGTTCAATCATTTTATCAAGGTCACCCAAGCCTCCGGAAAGATCAAAGTGGAGTGCCGTTATTGTGGTCATAGGTTTAAGATACCGAATAACTTGGGTTATGGCAATTTGAAGAATCATTTAGCGAAGAAGCATCCCAAAAAAGTCGACGAAGCTTCGGGATCGTCGGGTAATTAGTAATTTAGTATTGTGTTGTGTGAAGTTTTTGATGTTATAAAAATATTAACTTATGAAGTACTACCTCCGTTCCGAAATAGATGTCGTTTGACTTTTTGGCACGTTTTTTAAGGAGCTCAAAACTATATAAAATATTAACTTTTTAAACACCTTTTTTTAATAATATGATACTTATTATTAATAAGTATCATATTATTAAAAAAAGTGTTTAAAAAGTTAATATTTTATATACCTTTAAGCTCCTTAAAAAACGTGCCAAAAAGTCAAATGACATCTATTTCTGTACGGAGATAGTACTAAATAAAGTAGGAACTAGTTCGTAAGTTAGAGTTTTATGTTGTAATGGCATGCATGAAGCGCCGAGCGTGATCTCGACCGAGGCAATGAATCCGGTACGACTTTGTGATCGTTGTTCGGTTTGTAATAAAGTTGTGTTTTATGTGTGTATTAATTGGTTTTTTAACTAATCCAACATATAAACTAATAAACCTAAATAAATATGTTTGACCATCAAATAAATAAATAAACTCACAATTTACATAACAAAGGCTCTTGTCAGAGATATTTTTGGCACAAAGAGGCCAAGGTCCTTGTCGAGTTCGCACTCGGAGCTCTACGAATATTTGTCTACTAACTTTGAATTTCTCCATGATAATGATGAAGATGAAGATTTCAATATTTTAGAATGGTGCGGCCGAGTAAAAAAACAGCGATTTCCAACCTTGCAGGTGATCGCCCGACAAATACTTGGAGCCCCTTGTTCCACCGCCGCAGTGGAACAATTATTCAACCGAGGTGGACAAATTCTAACTGAGAGGAGATCAAGATTTCTCCCCGGGAACCTCGAAGCACAAGTATGCCTCGCCGATTGGAAGAAGGCAGGGATGAGAAATCAGAGGAACCTCTTGTCCACCGAAACAGAGCTTGATGATGGAATTGACTCGGAATCGGTCGGGAGCTCCGTGGTCGGTGGAGTCGTCGATGGCTGTTGTGAGCAGAATCTGCCATGTTTTACAGCAACTTTTATATCGATTTCTGTATACATTTCATGCATTTAGGTTAAGATAGTACAGAATCTGTGTAGTTTATGTTTATTTGCCAAAATTATGGAATCTACACCAGTTTCTGTTTAAATCGCAGAAATCGAGGCATTTACAGCAATTCTACAGAAAGTCGGAAAAGCTCGGAAAACCGCTACAGAAGTCCAAAGATCAAAGCAGTGGAACAAGTCCAAAGACCCAGGCTACTCGATCTCGAGTAGGCCTGGTCGACCTAGACTAGCCATGACCGAGCAGACATGGTCGAGCAAGCCCGCTCGAGAAGCCAGCCAACCCAAGTCCCGAAGCCAACTCGATCTCGAGGACCGCTAGTCGAGGTCGACGAAGCCATAGCACCAGATCCGAGTCCATCGAGGAAAGCTGCTCGAGAAACCCTAGTCGGCGAGCCACCGTACTCGAAGTCGACTAGGGCTTGTCGAAATCGACGAGCCGCCCTGAGCCATGTCCGAGCAACCCGAGGAGATCCACCCGAGGGATTCTAGTCGATGACCCAACCCTTGTCGAGGTCGACAAGGCGTGGTCGAGGTCGACAAGCACCCAGGTGCCCAGGTCCGAGCACATCGAGCACCAGCGAGCCGAGGCGACTAACCCTACTCGAGGTCGACAAGACCTTGTCGAGGTCGAGTAAAGCCGTATCCAGAATCTTCTCGACGAGCCCTTGTCCGAGTAGAATTGGATTCCTTGGTGCCGAAGGCGGAAAATTCTATCCGAAGTTGCTGAAATATATCCGATCTATCAAGTCTATCCATGGAAGGAGCAAGATCTATCATCATGAAGACATGTTTCCTATTTAGTTTTATCTTTCCCGTTATAGATTTAATTCCATTATGTCATTTATTTATCTTTCAAGCAATTTAGATATAGATCGATATCTTCTTTCCTAGATTAGCTAGGGAATGAAGGCTATAAATAAAGCCCATGGGGCTCAGTTTTAATTTTTTTTGAAGAGAAGGAAGTAGTTAGTTCCATTCAGAATAGTTTAGGAGTTCAAAGGTTTTAGGGTTTTGGCAGTTTGCGAAAGTCGATTGCCGGAATTGTAAAATCATTGAATTTAGTTTAATGCAAGTTGTTTTCTTTCAATCAATGATGTCTGAGTTTGCGATGAAGAGCGAGTAGTCCACCCACTTCTGGGGCTGGGGTGAGCCCGACGGTGGCCATGTGAGACGATGCGATAAAGGTCAGATCTTTTTATGCAATTCATCTTCTATCCCTATGAGCATGATTCTTTTGCGAGAGTTGAAGGTGATCCTTGTTTGTGTTATTGAAGCGAAAGTGATCTTAATGCAACTTGGATTAATTATGTGAAAAGGGTTAGTAACAATTAGGGTTTATGCGAGAGCCTCTATATGCATAGTTGTTAATGACGAAAGTTATTTGATGGAAAGCATGATCTTTTATGCCTTTATGTGTTGTTTTGCATGGTTACCGTTGTGGTGTTGAAACCCTAGCCTTGGAGGTCTTTTTATATATTGAGTTTATTTTCCGTCAAAAAGCTGAGTTTGGGTTTTGAGCAATTGCAATTTACATTCCTTTAAATTTCTGTTCTTGTCGACATAGAGTAGGACTTGGTCGAGATAGAGTACGGTTCTTGTCGATCTCGACGAGAACTGGTCTAGGTCGAGTTGAAGTTTCTGCCCTTTGTCGATTTTCTGTTGTCTGTCCTTGCTGATTCTTGTCGATCTCGAGGAGGGGGTAGTCGAGATCGAGTTGACTTGCCTTTGTCGAGTTGCTTCGTTTTCGATCCTGAGCCACTGTTGTCGACCACCCTTGTCTATCTCGAGTACTATTTGTCGAGATCGACGAGAACCTTTGCTTTGCTTTGTTATTTGCTTTTGTTTTATTTGCCCTTGCCGGGATTATTTGTTTCTGCTTCTGTTTGTGTTCCTGTCTTTCTGCTACTTCTGTGAGAATCTGATAGCTACCTAAGAACTGCTGACGTGCTTCCTCGTGGATTCGATCCTGACTTTTCTCTTACTACAACGGGAGGAAGTCTTGTAATTATTTGCTGGGACAGGGGAGTCGTTCTAAACCATATTCTATTCTATACTTGACTTACTCCTGCAACAACAAATTGGCGCCGTTGCCGGGGAAGCAATCATTCGCGCCTTAGGTAGTCAGTTCTCACTGTTTCTTTGAGTTACTTTTCAGGTGTTTGCGCCGTTCTGGTATCCCACCTGAATATTACGGTTTAGACGAACCAGAGCGCCTTCTACACATCAAAAACATACTTCAAAGAGCCATGGAGGACACTGAAACACAGGAGCAGCTGATCGCTAGGCTTACTAGGGATCTAGCCGCCAGGGATGCCGCTCTCACCGCTGAGAGAGCAGAAAAGGAACACGCACAAGCTGAGCTTGCCCAATATCCAACCACTGCTGAGGATTATATGCATCCCACGCTCGTCGTGCCTGAATCGGCGATTCTAATCCCTGAAAACTCTTTTGAAATTCGCACTCAATTTCTTATAGAGCTTAAAAATAATGCCTTTTACGGCAGATTTAATGAGTGCCCTCTTGAACATATTACTAATTTCCATGATATGTGTCGTACTCTTGCAGAAGGCACAACCTTGGAATATGTCAAGATGAAATCTTTTCGCTGGTCTCTCGCTCGGCCTGCACTGAAATGGCTGGAAGGGCTGAAAGCAAGATCACTCACAACCTGGGCCCAAGTAGAGCAAGAATTTCTGAACAAATTCTTCCCACCTGCCAAAACAGCATATCTCCGCCAGAAAATCACCGCCTTTAAGCAGCAGAAAGGGGAACCGCTGGCAAAGGCATGGGAGCGCTACAAGGAACTTCTGCGATCTTGCCCTACTCATGGACAGCCACCCTACATCATTCAGAAGATCTTCTTCAACTCTCTTGACCAAGTCACTAAGGACAGAATCAACAATTATACTCACTACGAGTATCTGACGATGCCGCCAAGTGACGCATGGGGTGTGCTAGAGAAGCTCACCAACTACGACAACAAATATGGGTCTACTGCAACTTATGAAGAGAACCCATATGCCAGGCCAGCACCATCCATGCCCCTCTATGAGCCATCAAAGGAGATTGATCCAGATGTCAGGGAGCAATACTACAGAGACCAGAATAAGAAGCTCTTCAAACAAGTCAAATATCTGTCTGTCAACCAACCTTGCATCGAATGCGGATCACAGAGGCACACCACTACTGAGTGCCCACACACAGAGCAAGTCAGGATGGCAGAACATCATGAGGATGCAGCTTACGCAAGAGGGCCTAATCGCTATATGGGGGATCAAAGGCCTTATCAACAGCAATGGAATCAAGGTCCCCCTAGGAATCCTCCACCCTACAGAGCTCCAGGACATCCAGAAATGGATCAAAAGAAGGATGATCTGCAGCTGATCCTTGAGGAGATGCGACGAAATCAAGGGACCATCAACAACCATTTCCCGAACATCACCACCAAATTTGGAGAACTGGACATCTGGAAAAGGGGGATTGAGACGCAGATAGGACAGATTTCTGCACAGATCCCACGACAGTCCGGCAAGCTCCATGGGCAAACAGAACCAAATCCTAAGGGAAAAACTGGACACATAGCTGCTGTAAAACTCAGGAGCGGGCATCAACTGAAAGAGTCAGAGGTCGGAGAGCAGCAGAACAGCGAGGAACAGCAAGTCGAGGTCGACAAACCCATCGTCGATCTCGACCAGAGCCTAGTCGACCTCGACAAAGGTCTACTCGAGGTCGAGGAAAAATCTCCAGAATCTTCGTCTGCGCCGAACAGCAACTCGACTGGGCCCAAACTGGTCGATCTCGACAAGACCCTTGTCGATGTCGAGGAGCCCCTGGTCGAGAAATCTGCAGCAACTCCGACGTCTGTTCTGGCTCCGACTCAGAAAAAGAAGCTACCTTTCCCTACAAAATCTCTAAAGGACCCAGCGGAGAAAAAGTTTCAGCGCTTCATCAAGATGCTTCAGAAGCTGAATGTCACCATACCCTTCACGGAAGTTCTCAATGAAATGCCGTCCTATGTCAAATTTCTGAAGGAGATTCTGAGCAAAAAGCGATCAATGGCGGAAATTACAGAGGAGTGCAGCCAGCTGGACATACTGGAAAAACGAACAGATCCAGGTAAGTTTGCTATAACTATTGGATTTGGTCCATACAAAATTAATGCTTTATGTGATCTTGGAGCCAGTGTTAGTATTATGCCTTTAACGATTTGGTCCAAGATTAAGATAGGAGCCCTAGAGCCTGTGG
Source organism: Persicaria tinctoria (assembly GCA_037127255.1). Classification (NCBI taxonomy): domain Eukaryota; kingdom Viridiplantae; phylum Streptophyta; class Magnoliopsida; order Caryophyllales; family Polygonaceae; genus Persicaria; species Persicaria tinctoria. The sequence continues at coordinate 34,797,481 of JBANSL010000007.1, read as the reverse complement.
ATGCTAGACTTTACATGGCCAACAACACGGTGGTCATTCCAACAGGCATGGTGGAAAATGTTCCAGTACAAGTAGGTAAATTCTTCGTCCCTGCTGATTTCTTAATTATTGATATGCAAGAAGATCCTGCTTGTCCAATTATTCTAGGGAGACCATTCTTGGCAACGGTGGATGCCAACATAAGCGTACGGAAATGAGTGCTCACCTTCAACATCAGCGATGAAGTAATTGAGTATTCCTTCAACAAAACTGAAAGGTATACGGGTCCAATGGAAGAGGTCAAATCTATCTCAGCTGGCTACATCACTTGCGGGGAACCCAAGATCAGAAATATGATCCCGGAGGAGCTGGAAAAGAGGGACATGGAGGCCCAGGTGGAGGAGATCATGGCAATCCTCAAGGAGAACAAAGGAACTAAGTATGGGGTCAAGATCGACCAGACCCTAGTCGATCTCGACCAGACCAAGGTGACTCCACCGAAGCCGATCAGCAAACCAGAGGAACAGCCCTACTCGACCTCGAGTAGTCTCGTCGAGGTCGACCAAAACTCGGAGCCCCCAGACCTGTCTTCCTCGACGCTTCCAACTCCAGGACCAGAGCCCTTGTCGATATCGAGGAAGCTACTCGATGTCGACCAGCACTCGGAGAGCACCGCCCCTGCTTCCTCGACTCCGCAGCAACCAGGAGAGAATCCCTCGTCGATCTCGACAAGTCTTGTCGAGGTCGACCACCAATCGGCGCCACCAGACCCTGTTTTCTCGAGGAGCAAGCCACCAGAGCCAGAGTCTTCATCGAGGTCGACCAGTCTTGTCGATGTCGACAAGCCCCCTTCCTCGACTTCTTCCTCCTCGATGAAGCCACCACCACCAGAACCTGCAGCCTCGTCGATCTCGAGGAGCCCTAGTCGAGATTGACCAAATACAGTAGTGCCCGATTCCGTTTCCGCGAAGGTAAGTCAAGGTATGGATCTTTCTTCTCCTATTTCCATCAAAGATTTATCTATACATGGGAGAGGTCTGCCTTGGTATGTGCGATTGTGCAGGATTTCCAATAATGACCCTAAGGAGTATGAAGTTGGAGACAAGCTCTATGTCTCTAAATCAAAGGATCATTGGTTTCCTAACAAATTCAACAAGAAGCGGATGGGACCATTCGTGGTGAACAAGATCCATTCTGGAGGATTACAGCTGATGGACAAGAATGGAGTCCTATTTGAGGCCCAAGCTACATGGGCTCTGCAGATGCCACCTTGAGCATAAATGGAAAGTCGGCCTAACGACTATAAAATCTAGAGCATGTACATAGACTTTTTTAGGACTTTTAAGACTTTGTTTTTTGGTTTTGAACATTGTTTTTGGTTTTGGTTGTTTCTATTTTTTGGTATATGTCTTCTACTTTTCAGGTCATGGATAGAACCAAGCTACATGAATGCTCGGACTAGGAGGTGTTCGAAATTATGCGGCTCTGCACATCTGTCTTGTGAGTTTCTTTCTTTACCCTTTACATTGTTTTATATACAGTGAGGACACTGTAATGTTTAAGTATGGGGTGGGGGAAAGGCTTACTTAGTGCACATTGATCATATTTGACATTACTTATGCATTATTTCTTAGAATTGCTACATGGCTATTTTTTGAAAGCATTATTTCAATTATGTGCCTATATGCATGTTTTCCAAAAATTTGAGAAAAATGACCCCCATTTGAAATTTTGATTAATGTCATGGAAGCTTATATTGAACTCGACGATGCAAAATTGGATTCATTAGAGATATATCATGAAATTGCCTAGTAAAGGGAAGTCACAATGAAGTGCATTATTTCATGAAAACCATGAAAGGAGGTAAAATTTGAAGTTGCTTTTGACATGTTGCATGATAAGATGATGGAGGACTTTATATTTCCATATAATGTTCATTGTTAATTCCTAGCCTTACCTATGCTTATGCATCACAAAAGCCATAAATATGCCTTATTTCAAATATTGCTCCACATGAACTAAATATTTCCATTCTTTACCTTATTCGGGGATTATGTTGAGAATGATGTTACATTATGGAGATGTTATATGGTTGTTGTGATTGTTATCATATTTGGAGTTTGGAAGGAAAGTGTTTGAAATATATGGAAAATTTAATGAGTGAAAGAAAATCCAATCACCTCGGGAGATAAAGCTAGATTGACCCTGCTCTCTGAGATAATAGTTTGGAGAGATGGGACACATTGTGAGGAGTCCAAAGCACTAAGTATCCGGGGCCATTCATGACACACATGTTTGCGACTCGCGAGAAGGCAGTGCTAAGGTTAGAGAGGTAAAAGCATTATTATTGAAAAAAAGCAATATTATTGAGAAAAGCAATATGAAAGGTGATGAATCTAGTGGAAAAGGAATGTGGAATGAAATTCAAAGTTTGGAAAAGTACTCTATTTCCCCGGATCATTAAAGCACCACATTGCCAGAAATTGCCCACCGTTTAGCCTTTTACCAATCTACTCCTTCATGAGCTTAAATTAAAGTCTTCTTGATTATCAATGCTTTGTCACGAATAAATTGTTTATGCAATACCCTCCTTTTGTGAGTAGATGTTACTTTTACATATTTGCACGTGCATAAATCTGTGACACTAGTACCTTTTCGAGGATGATAATTGATTGCAGGGACATATAAGAATGAATCTAAGATGTTGAGAGTTTGAATTCTTCCCCTGAATGACAAGTAAAAGTATTGCTTGAGGACAAGCAAGCTTAAGTATGGGGTGTTTGTTGTGAGCAGAATCTGCCATATTTTACAGCAACTTTTATATCGATTTCTGTATACATTTCATGCATTTAGGTTAAGATAGTACAGAATCTGTGTAGTTTATGTTTATTTGCCAAAATTACGGAATCTACACCAGTTTCTGTTTAAATCGCAGAAATCGAGGCATTTACAACAATTCTACAGAAAGTCGGAAAAGCTCGGAAAACCGCTACAGAAGTCCAAAGATCAAAGCAGCGGAACAAGTCCAAAGACCCAGGCTACTCGATCTCGAGTAGGCCTGGTCGACCTAGACTAGCCATGACCGAGCAGACATGGTCGAGCAAGCCCGCTCGAGAAGCCAGCCAACCCAAGTCCCGAAGCCAACTCGATCTCGAGGACCGCTAGTCGAGGTCGACGAAGCCATAGCACCAGATCCGAGTCCATCGAGGAAAGCTGCTCGAGAAACCCTAGTCGGCGAGCCACCGTACTCGAAGTCGACTAGGGCTTGTCGAAATCGACGAGCCGCCCTGAGCCATGTCCGAGCAACCCGAGGAGATCCACCCGAGGGAGTCTAGTCGATGACCCAACCCTTGTCGAGGTCGACAAGGCGTGGTCGAGGTCGACAAGCACCCAGGTGCCCAGGTCCGAGCACATCGAGCACCAGCGAGCCGAGGCGACTAACCCTACTCGAGGTCGACAAGACCTTGTCGAGGTCGAGTAAAGCCGTATCCAGAATCTTCTCGACGAGCCCTTGTCCGAGTAGAATTGGATTCCTTGGTGCCGAAGGCGGAAAATTCTATCCGAAGTTGCTGAAATATATCCGATCTATCAAGTCTATCCATGGAAGGAGCAAGATCTATCATCATGAAGACATGTTTCCTATTTAGTTTTATCTTTCCCGTTATAGATTTAATTCCATTATGTCATTTATTTATCTTTCAAGCAATTTAGATATAGATAGATATCTTCTTTCCTAGATTAGCTAGGGAATGAAGGCTATAAATAAAGCCCATGGGGCTCAGTTTTAATTTTTTTTGAAGAGAAGGAAGTAGTTAGTTCCATTCAGAATAGTTTAGGAGTTCAAAGGTTTTAGGGTTTTGGCGGTTTGCGAAAGTCGATTGCCGGAATTGTAAAATCATTGAATTTAGTTTAATGCAAGTTGTTTTCTTTCAATCAATGATGTCTGAGTTTGCGATGAAGAGCGAGTAGTCCACCCACTTCTGGGGCTGGGGTGAGCCCGACGGTGGCCATGTGAGACGATGCGATAAAGGTCAGATCTTTTTGTGCAATTCATCTTCTATCCCTATGAGCATGATTCTTTTGCGAGAGTTGAAGGTGATCCTTGTTTGTGTTATTGAAGCGAAAGTGATCTTAATGCAACTTGGATTAATTATGTGAAAAGGGTTAGTAACAATTAGGGTTTATGCGAGAGCCTCTATATGCCTAGTTGTTAATGACGAAAGTTATTTGATGGAAAGCATGATCTTTTATGCCTTTATGTGTTGTTTTGCATGGTTACCGTTGTGGTGTTGAAACCCTAGCCTTGGAGGTCTTTTTATATATTGAGTTTATTTTCCGTCAAAAAGCTGAGTTTGGGTTTTGAGCAATTGCAATTTAAATTCCTTTAAATTTCTGTTCTTGTCGACATAGAGTAGGACTTGGTCGAGATAGAATACGGTTCTTGTCGATCTCGACGAGAACTGGTCTAGGTCGAGTTGAAGTTTCTACCCTTTGTCGATTTTCTGTTGTCTGTCCTTGCCGATTCTTGTCGATCTCGAGGAGGGGGTAGTCGAGATCGAGTTGACTTGCCTTTCTCGAGTTGCTTCGTTTTCGATCCTGAGCCACTGTTGTCGACCACCCTTGTCTATCTCGAGTACTGTTTGTCGAGATCGACGAGAACCTTTGCATTGCTTTGTTATTTGCTTTTGTTTTATTTGCCCTTGCCGGGATTATTTGTTTCTGCTTCTGTTTGTGTTCCTGTCTTTCTGCTACTTCTGTGAGAATCTGATAGCTACCTAAGAACTGCTGACGTGCTTCCTCGTGGATTCGATCCTGACTTTTCTCTTACTACAACGGGAGGAAGTCTTGTAATTATTTGCTAGGACAGGGGAGTCGTTCTAAACCATATTCTATTCTATACTTGACTTACTCCTGCAACAACAATGGCCAATGCCAATCTGACACCGACGAATAGCCAAATAGATAAGTGTGGTTCAGACAGCAGGTAAAAGAACTATGTGGGCTTTGATTCCTCTCCCCCGGGAGGATACGTATGCAATTGGGAAATCGATTCAAGCCCTTTTTCCCTTCTTTTTTTTCCCCAACTCAAACACCAATAAACACGAAATTGTTCATTGCTAGGGTTTCCCCAACTCAAACACCAACTCAAACACCAAGAAACAGTATTACAGAAAACCACAAAAAACATCACAAAATTGTTCATTGCAAATTCCAAACCCGTTCAACCCAGGCCTGAACCTGCGGGTCACCCATTTCCTCCCTCCATTACCATGTGGCCAACCCGGCCGTCTGACCAGTCGACCCATCGACCCGTGGTCGCCGGGTGACCCGAACCCATTCACCAGTTGGAATCCCGGGTTAGGGTTCAGGTCATGCCCCCCTGGTTCTTGAACTGGCGGGTCCGACCCGTCGACCCGGCGAGTCGGACCTATGGCCACGTCTATGGTGACCCATCTCACCCAAATGACTGGTGTCCTCAAGTGCAAGATGAAGTTGCTAATGTGAACGCTATATATAGAAGATTTTAGCCTTCCCCAAAACTATGAAAAGAACTTCTATAACTCTAATTTTTTACGATGTATCATTACCAGATTTACTGTAGACTTTTAACCAGCAACAATAGTAAACCTTTTACCAAGGGAAGAGCCAATTTGACAACCTTCAAAGGAGTCCTCCTCAAGATGACTCAACCAAGGATGAGACCTTGAGGCTCTTGTTGGATAAGATGAGTGTCCTGTTAGGAGGAAAATCAAGTAGGAAATAAATATCAAATATAAATTCCAAATCGACTCCCTAAACCACACAAATAAAATTACAAGACTTCCTCCCGTTGTAGTGGAAGGGAATCAGGATCGTGTCCACGAGGAAGCGTGTCAACGCTCTCCTTTCAAGCTCCTAAATCCTCTCGAAATCAACCAGAAGGCTCCTTGACGTCGAGTAGGGTACTCGATATCGAATAGACATGCCGACTGGATCTGCAGTTGCGCAACCAAAAACGAAAAAAACAAGCTATGTCGAATACAAGAGTACTCGACGTCGACCAGAGTGCTCGAGATGGACTAGTCAGAGTCGAGATCGAGTGCGTTGTGTAGTGTAAAAAATGCAAAGTAATAACGCATAAACAGAAATAAACACTGGACTGGTGGGATGTAATTCAATAAGATAAAAGCTTCCAAAATCGAGGTATCAACACCACTGATAGCATGCATTTAGGTAGGCATAATAGGTTGCATTTAGCTTAGTTAAGATGCATTTCATGGATGGATTAAGCGTGATTTGCATATTAGTTCTCTATGTTGTCGGAGTCGGAATCTACACGCTTTTATTGATTATTTCAGGTAATGGTAGATCCGAGGAGAAGACATGAGTTGATAACGCATTTGATGAGAATGTCTAGTTGATCGAAGAAGCTTACATGAAGATCTCAAGAGGTCCTGAGAAGAAGAAGCGAACCTAAACGAAGAACAAGTCTGCAGAAATTGTCGCCAGACATGCTGAACTTGTTTTGCACTTTCTGGAGGCCTCGGTTGTCCGATCGACTATTATGACCATGCGTTGGAAAGCTCTTTCAGAGAGCTACAACTTTCATGTTGACGTCGAAAGCTAATTCGAGACGGAATTTTCGGGAAAAACCAATGACGTGCCCGCGCTGCAACTTGACGCGGCCGCGCTGCACATGGCGCGCCCGCGCTGCTACCCGACGCGACCACTCTGCTAGGAGGAAGTGGCCGCGCTGTTGAACAGACAGAAGAAGCAAGATCCAAGCTGGCGCGCCCGCGCTGCACTTGGCGCGCCCGCGTCAGTCCTGAAGACGGATTCTTATCCGATTCTGTTTATCTCATTAGTTTTAATATTTTATTATTATAATTGTACGGGGTGTTAAACCCGATTTTATTAGGTTATATAGGCCGAGAAGGCAGTAGAGAATGAATTAGGTTATTTTCCAGAGACGTATTTTCCCTTTTCATCATCTCACAAACCCCTATGGAGAACTAACTCTCCTTTGTTGCACTTGGTTCTTTGAAGCCTTCAATTGATTTGGTTGTGAGTATTCTACTCTTGTTCGTCCTTTGTTAATTGTTTCGATCTCCTGAGCTTATTGCTTGATTGCTTATTATTGGTTAATCTGGACTGATCACCTAGGTTTATCGATACTAGTCATATTGCTAGGGTTTCCAATTCCAGGTTTGGGGTTGTAGATTCATTGTAGCAAACACAATCTCCATACGCGGTTGCTTGTGGTAGATTGTGAGGGAGATTCGATTACAGGCTATTTTAACGGGTTGTTAGAATCGCTTGTATCTCATTATAATTCATGTTTGAATGCTATTGCTTTATTATTTGGTGAAGGTTTTCCCTTGTAATTTAGTGATAAGTGCTTTTAGGACTGGTAGGACTAAAAGCTATTACACGATCTGAATTGAGAACAGTTACTGGACATTAGAACTTGACATTCATAGAATGCGATGATGAACCATCTCAGTTGTTGTGCGGATAATTACCTGGTGTGATACTTTTCCATCATATATTCACAACCTCTACTTGCAACTTGTTCTGTCACCATTGATAACCCACAAAACTCCCCCTTGAATCGGTTACGTTTGGGTAATAATACTTGCTTTTACAATTGATTCTGTTTCCCTGTGGGTTCGACCCTAACTTACCTACTATACTTGTTATAGTTTGCATCTTAGGAATTTACTTTGATTTGGCATAACGACTTTAAGCCTGTCAAATTTGGCGCCGTTGCCGGGGAAACGGTTTATCTTTGTTCTTGTTTGTCTTATTACCTGTGTGTTTGTCTTGTGTGTTAATTTAGCTACTAACTTTTGTTGTGAACCTATCTTACGGTTCACCACACATATGCTACTAACAGTTTAACATGTTGAGATTATCGCAGTTCGAAGGTGAAGATTTTCACCTATATCTCGATAGGTTGCAGAGGTGTGTGGACATCCGCAATGTGCGGGGTTTCCATGATAGTTTGCGAGATATGGTTGTCTGCGTTGTAGAGGGAATGACTGCTGAGACAAAGGCACGTGCTATATATATGAGCAGAGGAAGTCTAGCAAGGTTAGGTTTGATGGGAATTTGGGATCTTATCTGCTACATGGGTCACCAGGCCTTGCAGGAAGTGTCATTTGCCCAAGAACCTCAACCGATGGATTACTTTTACGCACCTTCGGATGATCTATCCATGTCCTCTTATGAGGGGAATGAGCAATTGTGTCAGCAGATCGCGGAATTGGGTGAACGAGTGCACCAAATGGTCCAAGTGGGGAATGAGATACCAACTTGTGAAGCAGGTGAACTACCGTCTCAACCGGTGGTTAACCTGATAGAGAGCCTCACCACGAACACCCTAGGGAGTGGCAAGGACCTGTTTGTCACACCTAAGGGAAGCTCAGAAAGTCATGAAGATGAAGGTTATTGCGTGCTTCCTATTCCTCCCTCATTGAGTTCATCTGAGTCTACTCCGCTACCTCCCATACCCTTGAGCTATGAGCATGATAATGTTTTGGCGGAGGAGGATATGTTCGCAGACGATGACAATTTCTTCAGCGATGAAAAGGAGAGTACACTACTTCCTGACATGGAGTGTCATGAGTCGACGCATGAGATCCCATGTGATTTATTGTCTCCTTCATTCGATGAGATTGTCTCGAGCTCGCCTATCAAGGAACCAAGTCCGAAGCTAATTTCTGTGGCTCCTGAGCAAAGAATTGATATCTTTTGCAATGGTGAGAAGTTCGGTGATTATGTTGATCCTTGGGCTCATTATTTTGACATACCGCCAATGGAACTGAATTGGTGGTTCTACATACCCGCGGCGGGGAGTCATGCTCGGGCTTATGAGGAGTTGATGACGTACTTTGACTTCAACTTATTCGTATGTAGTGCCCGCTTACCTAGATGGTGTGCACAAGAGTTTGATTTGCTGCTGAGGGCACTGACGATGTCTGAATGAGTCTTAAATGGACAACTAAAATGTCGAGCCAAAGACTTGAAACAAAGGCGCTTCTCGGGAGGCAACCCGAGGTAAGTTTTTCTTTCTTTTCCCTCACCCTGATTGTATTTGGTTTACTTTTGTTGTCTTTATTGTTTCATTGAGGACAATGAAAACTTTAAGTGTGAGGGAGAGAAATTCTATATATAGATGCATATAGGAGATCATATTTAAATTTATGCATCATGTTTAATTTCTGTAATCATTTTTATTAATCTTTGTTTATTTTCGTATTAAAAAAAAAAAAATTAAAATTTCAGAAATCCAAAAATAGAGCATGCATTTCATACATATGTGTTATTCAAATACCCATCTTGCTTAGTTTGTCCTCTATTTTAAATTTCAAGCATGATTCATAAAAATCCCATGGAGTTCTGGATGTTTTGATTATTATCTGTATTTGATTTTTGTGGAACATGAGCTAGCGAATGTAATTGAGCATGTATGATTGAGCTAAAGTGTGATTGAAGTCCTAAAAACATGACTATGTGAGAATGTTTGGCCTTATTTGAAATTTTTTTTGCTCAGTTGTGTGAATTACTCGCCTAGTGTTGCCTCTTGACATTGACTGCAGTATCTATTTTTAAAGACCGACTCACATGTTTGTTGCTTGCGGAGTTTATGTTTATATTTTGAGTCTTTTTATTTAATTTTATGCATATTTAGTGAATAAGGTGGCAATGGTTAATGCACTTAGTAACCGGATCTATGCATCACACCCATGGGTATGATTCGCGCAAAAAGGTGTTGAAAACTATCCACTAGGAAAGAAGCTTGACCATTGAGTAACCAGGTTCATTCATGACACCCATGTTTGCAACTTGCGTCAAAAGGTGTTCAAGTGGACTTCATATTAGTAGTTGAGGTGTTGATAGACCGGGGCCATTCATGACACCCATGTTTGTGCTTCACGTAAGGAAGCACCAAGACAAGAAAAAGAAAAAAAAAAGAGAAAAGAAAACCAAAGAAAAAGAAGAAAAAAAAAAAAAAGGTGTTGCATTTTATTTTCTTTATTGTGTCCCGCAAGTAATGACATTTCGGTAGAGAATTGGTGATATGGTGGTCAATGTCTATGAGCTTAGTGCATGAATGGTTTGAGTTGAGAGTTGTACTTAAAAGCCTAAACACATGAGTGAAACACATATTTCTGGTGAGGTTGGATGACGTCTACTTTTGAGCTTTGATCACTGGAATACATGCTATGACGTTTGTTTGCTTGGTTTATGTTTTCACCTACTATAATGTTGTTTTTTGATGAGGTTGAAACTTGAAAGGATTTCCTGTGGGATGTGTTGATTCATGTTCATTCTATCATTGCTTGAGGACAAGCAAAGGTTAAGTGTGGGGGAGTTTGATAGCATGCATTTAGGTAGGCATAATAGGTTGCATTTAGCTTAGTTAAGATGCATTTCATGGATGGATTAAGCATGATTTGCATATTAGTTCTCTATGTTGTCGGAGTCGGAATCTACACGCTTTTATTGATTATTTTAGGTAATGGTAGATCCGAGGAGAAGACATGAGTTGATAACGCATTTGATGAGAATGTCTAGTTGATCGAAGAAGCTTACATGAAGATCTCAAGAGGTTCTGAGAAGAAGAAGCGAACCTAAACGAAGAACAAGTCTGCAGAAATTGTCGCCAGACATGCTGAACTTGTTTTGCACTTTCTGGAGGCCTTGGTTGTCCGATCGACTATTATGACCATGCGTTGGAAAGCTCTTTCAGAGAGCTACAACTTTCATGTTGACGTCGAAAGCTAATTCGAGACGGAATTTTCGGGAAAAACCAATGACGTGCCCGCGCTGCAACTTGACGCGGCCGCGCTGCACATGGCGCGCCCGCGCTGCTACCCGACGCGACCACTCTGCTAGGAGGAAGTGGCCGCGCTGCTGAACAGACAGAAGAAGCAAGATCCAAGCTGGCGCGCCCGCGCTGCACTTGGCGCGCCCGCGTCAGTCCTGAAGACGGATTCTTATCCGATTCTGTTTATCTCATTAGTTTTAATATTTTATTATTATAATTGTACGGGATGTTAAACCCGATTTTATTAGGTTATATAGGCCGAGAAGGCAGTAGAGAATGAATTAGGTTATTTTCCAGAGACGTATTTTCCCTTTTCATCATCTCACAAACCCCTATGGAGAACTAACTCTCCTTTGTTGCACTTGGTTCTTTGAAGCCTTCAATTGATTTGGTTGTGAGTATTCTACTCTTGTTCGTCCTTTGTTAATTGTTTCGATCTCCTGAGCTTATTGCTTGATTGCTTATTATTGGTTAATCTGGACTGATCACCTAGGTTTATCGATACTAGTCATATTGCTAGGGTTTTCAATTCCAGGTTTGGGGTTGTAGATTCATTGTAGCAAACACAATCTCCATACGCGGTTGCTTGTGGTAGATTGTGAGGGAGATTCGATTACAAGCTATTTTAACGGGTTGTTAGAATCGCTTGTATCTCATTATAATTCATGTTTGAATGCTATTGCTTTATTATTTGGTGAAGGTTTTCCCTTGTAATTTAGTGATAAGTGCTTTTAGGACTGGTAGGACTAAAAGCTATTACACGATCTGAATTGAGAACAATTACTGGACATTAGAACTTGAGATTCATAGAATGCGATGATGAACCATCTCAGTTGTTGTGCGGATAATTACCTGGTGTGATACTTTTCCATCATATATTCACAACCTCTACTTGCAACTTGTTCTGTCACCATTGATAACCCACAAATCTCCCCCTTGAATCGGTTACGTTTGGGTAATAATACTTGCTTTTACAATTGATTCTGTTTCCCTGTGGGTTCGACCCTAACTTACCTACTATACTTGTTATAGTTTGCATCTTAGGAATTTACTTTGATTTGGCATAACGACTTTAAGCCTGTCAACCACAATGATGACCACATAAGAATAATGCTAAAGGTATAAAAGATCATGACTTTCATCAAATAACTGTCGTTATTAACAAGTAGGAAAATAGAGGCTTTCGTATAAACCCTAATTGTTACTAACCTTTTTCACATAATTAATCCAAGTTTGTATTAAGATCACTTTTGCTTCAATAACACATATAAGGATCACCTTCGACTGTCGCAGAAGAATCATGCTCATAGGGATAGAAGATGAAATCGCATTAAAAGTTGTACCTTTATCGCATTACCTTACATGGCTACCTTTGGGCTCACCTCAACCCTAGAAGTTGTGTGACTACTCGTTCTTCATCATCAAAACGCAGATCAATAACATAAAAAGGGAACTAAATTTCATTAAATCAAAACAAAGCTTACAACCGATCGAAGCCAAATCCGCTCTCGCCTTTCCAACACCTCTCGGCCAAAGCTCTCTCTAAAACTCCTACTTTCGAATGTAATTGTGTTGTGTGGAATAGAATGCCTAAGAACCATCCCCTAGGGCCTTATTTATAGTATTCAATCATCGCTATCCATGGAAAGAGTAATCTATCTATATGTAAAACTATCTATCTAAAGACGTTAAGATAAAACTTGTAAATAAAAGAAATAAATCTCTACGGTATGTAGGGAAAATATCTAATGTGGATAGATCTTCCTTGAACTCGATATATCTTCACATGTCTTGATAGAATTCCACATGACTTTACTTGCAAGTAATCACCATCTCTCGGATTCCACTCGATCTTGACTCGGAATGGCACTGGGAAGTACTCGACATGGACAAGAGTAGTCGACGTCGAGTAGGATTCGTATTTTGCTCATTCTCCTGTACCGTGCTCGAACTCGACTAGGATTCGGACTCTCGATGGGTACTTGACATCAAGTAAAGTACTCGACATCGAGGACTTTTGTGCTCCTCGAGTGGTTCTGTGCTCGGCTCGTGCTCGATCTCGTGTTATGAAGCCGAAGCCGACCAAGGTACTTGACATCGACCAGAGTGGTCGACGTCGACTAGTGTTGTCGAGTGCTTTCCTCTTTGTTTC